>OY754958.1:92169132-92544132 GCA_963576555.1 Ferdinandea cuprea | reverse complement strand
TATGCCTAGGGGCCAACTCTCACGAAAAAAGGGGCCGGTTCACCGAAAATTTTAATAAATTATACGTGTGAAGACCCTCGTACCTTAGTAGGTCGCTGCAAAATAACTGCATTAACGACTAAAACGGACACATACGAGCCTTCCGTCAGGACGGTACCTACCCCGAACAGTTTAATGGAGAGTGCTTAGCAGGCATCCAGTGAAAATAATTAACACTAAAAAGTAAAAGCAAAATTCAAATTAATTAATGAATAAATGCATAAAATTGTTGGCCTAACAACGACAAAGTTAGAAATACAAAGCAAATGAGGAAAAAAAGACAGATCCGTATTTAATTAATTAATCTGTGAATCTTTATATAAAAATCAAAACCGAATTCGCGTTTGCCACTAGGTTATAAAATATATTCAAGGGGTTACTTCACCTGCGCTTGCACTACACATCTCGTTTATACTTTTGATTGTTATCCGTTAGCATGGATGAACTTAAGAACTCAGTTACGCAACTCACGGGTGCGGTCAACTCCGTCCTCGAGCAGCTTAGAGGACTTGAGAACCGTATGGGTAGAATAGAACAATCTGGTTCACAGGAAACAATCAATTCCGGGAGCAACCACTTAAGAGAAATTGCAGGTCGAATCTCAGTCCTGGAGCAATCGGATTTGGGAGGCGTCCCCGCCCCTGAGGCCAGACAGGTGGAACAATTACATGGGCCAACCTGTGAACAGGACTTAAAGGACATCTTCAAGCTCCCTGACTCTGTCAAGGAACTCTAAACCTTCGATGGAAACCCGGTGCATTACGTCTCCTGGGTCCATAGTGTAGAAACTATCCTAAGGGATTACGAAATAGTCCGTAACAAACCCATCTACAGGGCAATATTGCAACATATACGCCAGAAGGTCAGGTGCAAGCAGACTCCGCCTTGGTCTCATACAACATATTTGATAATGACTGGGTTGAAATGAAAGGGATCCTCTCCCTTCATTACGCTGATAAGCGAGACATTCGAACACTAGAACACCAACTCAATCAGCTACCGCAGAGTTATTCAAGAGTTGATGATTTTTACGCGACGGTAAACCATCAGTTTTCCCTCATCATAAGTAAGATTAGGGCTGAGGTTTACTCCACGGAAACAATGAGTGCTTTGGTGGAAACTTATAGAAATCGAGCATTAGATGTGTTCATACGAGGGTTGAGTGGGGACCTCTCAAGACTCTTAATCATTCAAAAGCCGAGAACTCTACCTGAAGCATATTCAGCTTGTCTGGAGATGCAAAACTTAAATTTCAGAAACAATTCGGTGCATGTGAGGGCACCCAATACAATAAGCTCCCCCATCAACCACGATTTCAGGGATATCGCAGGACCCTCCAGACCTACCGATCGGTCAAGGGGTAACTTTGCCCAGGGACCATATCGGCGTTGGAACTCAGAGTTGCAACGGCGATATTCGCCCCAGAGGCTAACGGCTCCGAAGCCACCAATTAAAATGGAGGTAGACAGTTCCGTTCAAACAAGGAATGTGAACTATATGAATCGGTCTAACAATAGGTTCAAGCGGGAACCAAGGTCCGATAACTATAACCCGCGCAAGCAGCAGCGGCTATATCATCTTGAACCGGTCAGCCCCGAGGCATCAAGGGAGTCTGAACCCGTTGATCTCCCTCACGAGGAAACGGCACAGGAAAATTTTATGGTAGGTGCCTCGTTTCCAGCGTACCATACATAGAGTATGTCACGCGGAGCGGAGTTGTTCTAAATTTCTTGGTAGACACCGGGGCTAACAAAAATTTTACTAGGCCCAATTTGGTTCCCCGCCCCGATCCGGTGCAAAAGCCATTTTACGTAAATAGCCCCACTGGGAAAATTCTCATTGAAAACAAAATTTGTGGGAAGTTCTTTCATGAGTTAGGTTGCAAATTAAATATTACACTATTCGTTCTCCCAAGTTTAACATCATTCGACGGCATAATTGGCGATGACACTCTAAAAGAGTTAAAGGCCGTCATCAACAGAGAAACTAACGAACTTACCATAGAATCCGATAAGGTAATTTTCTTAAAAAACCGCCCTTCAAATACAGTTAACCAAATGCTAACCCTAAATGGAGATTCTCCCTCCGAGGAATCTGAAAGAATTAAAGTGCTTCCTTGGTTTAACGTCCTACTATAGAAAATTCATTAGAGACTACGCCAAGATAGCAAAACCCCTAACCAACATAACACGTGGGGATTTTTCACACGTTAGAGCCAACCAATCGAGGAACGTTGCAATCTCCCTCGAAGACGATGCGGTTAAGTCATTCGAAACTCTGAAAGAGCTATTTACGTCTGCGGATGTCCTAGCATTTCCGGACTTTGGAAAAGGCTTTAATTTGACCACGGATGCCTTCGACTACGCTATTGGTGCGGTCTTATCTCAAGGTGAACACGGTAAGGAAAAGCCTGTGGCATACATCTCTCGCTCCCTGAATCGAACAGAGGAGAATTACGCGACCAACGAAAAAGAGATGCTCGCCATAGTCTGGGCTCTGGATAATTTGAGAAACTATCTGTATGGAGCCAAGAAGATCAAAATTTTCACCGACCATCAGCCCCTGACATTTGCCTTGAGCAACAGGAATCACAACGCTAAGCTCAAACGATGGAAGGCAAGGATTGAGGAGTACAACTACGAGTTGATTTACACACCCGGTAAATCGAACTTTGTGGCTGACGCTCTTTCGCGATTAGGGACAGAGGTCAATCATCTGTCAGACACCAGCACCGAAACCGCTAGCGAGGCACAATCCAACTCACGTACAGGTAAGGTCACAGACATCGCAACCGAGGGCTCCCAGACTGGTACGGCTGAGGAAGGATTTTGTGAGCTCCCTGGTAGCGACACAGAATCCTGTACGGTACATAGTGCCGACCAGGACAACTCCGACCTTATACCACATGTGGAGGCCCCGATAAACGTTTTCAGGAACCAACTGATTTTTAAGATCGGTATCGATCTGCGCTCTCACGAGGAGCCTCACCCTAGCTATCATCGCCATTACATTTCCATGAACAGGTTACGTCAAGACAATCTCGTAGAGGTATTAAGGGAAAAGCTTAACCCAGGGGTAGTAAATGGAATAAAAATTCCGGAGGAATACCTTGGGTTGCTCCAAAGCGTTTATCTGGAGAACTTTCGTAATTACAAGATACGAGTCACGCAACGAATCGTTGAGGATGTCGCCAATGAGGAGCGTAGACTCATAATAATAGAAAAGGAACATCGGAGAGCCCATTGCGCTCCTAGGGAAAACAGGGAGCAAATTCTAGAGAAATTTTATTTTCCGCATATGATGTCTCAAGTTAGGAAATTCGCTGCCTCGTGCGAGATTTGTGGCCTAAATAAATATGACAGACACCCACTGACTCCTGAGTTTCAAGCGACACCGTTCCCCAAATATCCATGTGAGATTCTTCATATGGATATCATGGAAATTCAGAATAAAAGATTCTTAACCGTCATCGACAAATTTTCCAAGTTCTCAAAATTTTTCCAGATCAAAGAAAAATCCTCCATATATATTCGATCGAAATTAATCAAAATTTTGCATTATTTCACGGCGCCTCAAATCCTAGTCACTGACAACGAAAGGGGTTTTCTTAGCCCGATTGTGTTAAATTTTATAAAAACATTAGGTATCAAACTCTATCTGACTCCCTCCTACCGAAGCGAAGTGAATGGACAAATAGAAAGGGTCCATTCTACGATATTAGAAATTTACCGGTGTCTTAAAGTCGAGCACCCGGATCTCAATGTTAAGGAACTCGTCGACATAGCGGTAGATCGCTATAATAACACCGTACATTCCGTCATCAAACGGAAGCCTACGGATGTCTTCTTTAACAGATCTCAGAGAGTGAATTTCCAAAACCTTTTAAACATTCCCTCGAAAATCAACAAGGATCTGAGGGGTATCATTAAGAGAAATATGGTGGCCAGGAATGCAAGGCTAACCGAAAGAGGAGTGCGCCTAGAAGGTACTGCGAGGGTGAGGTAGTGTATGCTGCCGTGAAACGCGTAAAGGGTAAAAACAAACCGTTATATCGAAACGTAACGGTAACGACAGCTAGTGGCAGAAGAATTCATAAAGTACATTTAAAAAACATAAAACGGGATTGAACACAAATCAAAAAAAAAAAAGTAAAAAAACGGAATTGAACACAAACCAAAAAAGAAAAAAAAGAAAAAAGGGGAATGACTCCCTAGCCTGCATACCTAGATTAAGTAATAAAATGATTTTTTTTTTTGAGAAAACAAGAAACAACTTATATAAAAATTGGTATTTCACGAAGAATCCTTTGAAAAAACTAAGGCACCTAATGTTAACGTAGTATTAAGGTCCAATTTTGTATTTAGCTAATTAATAAAATAACTATTGAAATTGTATTACAGTCTAGCTTCCTTGGTTCCTGTGCAGGCCTTGCACATTTTTGAATACAAATCTCCGATCGTGACCATTAAAGAAGGCAACGCTTGGGTAATAAATGGTTATTTCAAGTTAATCCATGTCATTGACTTAAGGAACAAACTGAGCAGTTGGCCGCGAAACACGTAGCAGATCAGGAGATGCAACTGATTTTAGCCTATCACCTGAACCAAATAAAAGATCGACTAAGAGAACTAGGCGAACCGAAGACAAGACGGACTCGATCTATCGACTGGATTGGGAGTGCCTGGAAATGGCTGGCAGGCTCCCCTGACGCAACTGATTGGGGAAAAACTCCTACAGACGCAGACAGACATAATAGAGAACAATAACGAGCAGTACAGAATTAACGAAAAACTCTTCGAGGCGACACATGAAGTCATGAATAAGGTCAACAAAATGATTGACGGCTATAATAACGCCGTACAGGAGGGGAATGCGGAGAGACTAAGACACGACTTACTTGACAAGGTACTTATATTAAAAGAAGGGGTAAACGAAATAGTTAGGGCCTGTCAAATGGCAAAGACCGGAATAGTTAATAGCAACATATTAGACTCCGAAGAGATACACAATATCATAAACGAGCTGGAAACTCTACCTTATCAAAACTTCGTGGAGGCAGTCCTATGGACGACCTTCTGTATATAGCAATGGAACCCTATTGCTGTATGTCCTAGCAATCCGTAAGGTTGGGACCAACATTTTCCATTTGATAAACGCTCGTGCGGTAATCAAGGACGGGAGACAAATCGACTTGGACTATACGAAACTCTTACTTAATCACGACATGACTTACGGACTCAAGGGTGACTGCATCCGCATAGGGAAGAACACATCGGTATGCGAAGATAGCGTCTTAAAGAAACTAGCAGAAGACACATGCCTCCCCAAGATCGTTAAGGGCGGCACTGCAGCATGCGACTTCAAGGGCACTAATGAAGAGGTCATCGAATTTATTGGGGAGAATACAATCTTCGTGACGAACTTTAATGGTTCGATTTTAAATAAAAATTCTTCTATTCCTCTAGAAGGTACCTATCTCATCCAATTGGACAATGACACGGTAACCATCAAGGACCAGACATACTTCAGCGGGTCCGCTTCGAGGCTTCAAGCGCTTCCTGCTGTCCTGGCCAACGTAACCAGCAGAAGGGCCAAGCCTAACCTGGAATTTGTACACGATATCAGCGTCAAGAACATTGAACATACTAAAACCTTAAAAGAACACCTTAATTCTTCTATCATTGCAGAAATCTTTATCGCCATAGTCATAGCTATCGCCATCTGCCTATTGTGGAGAAAGATCTACGGAAGGGTCAACATTCCGGAACTTCGCCTGTCTTTTCGCCGGAAGCGCATTCCTCGCCCAGCACAACGTACAACAGGAGTTCAACAACCCAGCAGAACTTTAAGTTGCTCCTCATGTTCGGTCATTGATGTGCGGGACGCAGATATTTGAAGGGGCGGCATTTAACACACGCCGGTAGCCACCTGCCCATTTGAAATGCGAGTACACCCAGCAAGTGCATAGCATAAGTTGCATCGCTTGCATTTCCTGCACGCGCGGACGTGTTCGAGCTTGCGTGGGAACCAAGGCCAAGGCGAAGTTAGGTTTTAGGTATTTGATATTTTTGGAATTAATTCTAAGTTGGAGACGAACGTGATCATACACATTGTGAACTTGCTTGAAATATATAATAATTTATAACGATTATTCCTGTGTTTAATTCTACTACGAACAAGTGGGCCAATCTTAGATTGGCGTTCGGTTTTTTTTCAAGGTATCCTTTACTATGACAACAACAACAACAACAACAAAGTAAAGGATTTCTTGTCTTAAATGTACAAAAATAAGAACCTCCCACTGGTTCTTTGATATCAAACGCAAGATTCTTTAATTCAAATTCGCATTTATTCTTCATGAGTGCCGAATTAAGACTGACACAATTAAATTAATTAAAATTATTCATATTACAATTTATAAAGCTTAAAGCTATATAAAATGCTGATATGCAGTTCCCATGCAGATCCGCCGTACTTCTTGCGCCTCGGATCGTGTTTCCCGGTGGGAATGACTTCCAGGTGTGAAGCGGATGCGCGTGTGTACCGTTAGCATTTTTGTAGGTTGGGCGATGACTCTTGACTCAATCGTGATAATTACAGCAACAGCAACAACAAGCGGAAGGGGTACTACTAGGAGGGGTAAATTCCACGGGCTTTTGCTGGGTTGAACAATGTCATTCTCCAACATCTCCTATGTAGCATATACATTCTCTGATTTATCGGTGCCTGATCCCGAACTAGTGGTATCGCGTGGCTTATTTCGGCTTTTTATATTTGTTGTTTTTATTTTGGTTTTTATATTAGTTGTAACCTCTTGTTTATGCTCTTTGATGTATTTAAATATTTTTAGAGGCACTACCATGTAATCCTTAGCGGGGATCAATCGTAAACTCAATCGGGATATTTTTATGTATCCAATAAACAATAAACATTAGACATGAAGACTCCGTCGCTCAATTCGTGAGCTAAGCAGAGCATTTCTTCTTGTAATCTTATTGGTACAGATTTTGTTTTTTGCGACCGTGCTCAAAAATCGGCTTGTCAATCTTGTCGATCTTCGTTCAAGGTGGGATTAGTAGGGTCTGCTTCGCCATTGGGAGAGGTTGGTATGAATGATCTCTTAAATGCTGTTGCTTAGGCCGTTCCACATTATAATTTTTTGATAGAAAGTTATTACCTAACAAATTATCTTCAGAAGGGGATATTACCAACTATTTGGAAGTTGGAACTCCCCATAGTCTTTGTAATGTGCAAGAATCTTCTTTGTTAATTTTACATGGTTTAATTACTTTTTCCGTAATTATACCAACCTCAGCGCCGGTATCAACTACTAGTCTACTACCGCGTAGACTTACGTGCAACGGAAGGTTAAGTGACGAGATGCTGGTTAAAGACTGCTGAGGGTACCCTGACATATTTTTTGTGTTTAGTTTTGAAATCCGGCCGGCAGCTTGGTCCCCTCTTAGAAGTGTCGGAAATATCCTCAAAAACGCTGCAGAAGACGAAGTTCTGTCAGACATTTTATTACCCGCTTACAGCAACGCAAAAACGTTGGTAGCTCTATTATTATATTTGCACTTGGCTCACCGTCAAAAATTGGGACCATTTGTGCTAATAACTAAGCTATTTTCGAATAATCTGGAGCCATTTTGGGTTTTTCGGCTATGTCTAGCAGTTTACCATCTTCGGACTCTGGAAAGGAAACACTCAACCAATCTTTAGTAACTTTTTTGGTGTCAAACGTGTGTGGTTCACTTATACTATGCCCTTACTTTTTTCAATCGTTCTTCACGCTTTAATTTTAATGCTAATCAAGCTGTGAAATTGGTGAGCTACTTGTCTCTCGCGCTTCCTTGTACCCAATTTTAAAATAATTTTCTAAACTTACGTCGTTTTGAAGCAGCCTTCCGCTGCTGAGTTTTGTTACGTTCGGGTTAGAGGTGCTTGGGTGAAATCCATCATTTTGTTCCCGATGGCCTTCTGTTGGTTCCTTCGTGTGCTCAATTCTTGTTTATTTCTATTTTATTTATCATTAAATAAATGTGTACTCCCGAGGCCAGACTCAAACTCGAGTTTATGGGTAATGGGGTCTTACCCAGTACTCAAAGAATCAAGGCTTTTCAAGCGAATACCAATGAATATTTGGCTGCGCCAATTTGTTATATTATTAACAATTTTATTAGAATTTTAACGATTTATTTCAATAAAAATAAGAATCTCTGTTTTATAGTGGTTTGCAATTTATTGTATCACTTTTATTAAAATGATAACTGTTAATTTCAATACTAATAATATGTTATTAAACAGAGATTGTTAACAGTTGTTTGCAGTTTATTGTTTTATTTTTATTACAATTTTAACTATTCATTTAGTGGTTTGCAGTGTATTGTTTCACTTTTATGAAAACTTTAACCATTTCTTATTTACTTATAAAAGAATCTCTGCTCTACAGTGGATTTTCGTTGAACCATGCTCATATAATAATTTTTCTTGGATTTTAGTTTTTTGGATTGTCTCCAAGCTAGATCTTTTCGTAATGCCTAATCTTTCTTAATTAATTATAAATTTGTATGCTCTGCCTCTGAGCGCGTATTTTTTTTGGAAATAGTCGCATTACCTTGAAGAGGATAAGCGACACCTTTGGTGTTGTTCCCACGTAATCGTGGCAAAGAACTGTGCTAATTCACTTGTCATAAAACACCATTATGGTCGTGGTAATGTGGGAAATATGATTGTGAATGCAACATTGCAGCGAAACCCTTATTCTCTGGCATTGAATAAAGAGATGCAAGAAGTATTTCACCCCATCTGATCTGGCAACAATTTATAAAGCGTTTATTCGATAACAACACTCATATCTGGTCCTGTGCTCCAATCACATATTAGGAGCTATTTGACATGATTCAAAAATCTGCGGTAGAACTTAGTCATCGTCGTAATGTTTCCTGCTTGTCATTGTTTTACTGGTATTTCCACAACAAGTGCCGAAACGAAATAGCCAGTTGCAATCCACCCCTTGAACAATTCAACCGCAGTACCCGCTACAGTTCACCGTTAAGCCAATATTCGGATGCACAGTGAAATATAAAGATTTGTTTAGTAGCCGTTTTACATGTATGTGGAATGCTCTTCCACGCTTCGTTTTTGCAGCACCGGTTAGCACAGGTTACAGACATTCATAACAAATGTGCATTGGCATCTCCATTTTTTCTCTAATCCCTCAATTTCTTTATAAGGGTAACAGAAATCCCTCTAATTATCAAAACACAAAAAAAAGGTCCGACGTTAATGAGCTTTACATGGAATTCGATTAAAAGTGGCGGACAGGATATCATTGCTAAAAGTGAGAAAGAGAGTTGGAGACAAAAAAGAGCCATCAGCATCATGTATTTGGTGAGCTGCAGACACAGATGGCTAATTATGCAGATAGTCAACTCAGCTTACCCCTGCCCCCTTGAAACCGCAAAGCAATTTTACAAATGGCCGAAAAATCCTCTCAAAAAATTTCTATCTGTGAATACGTGTGAGCTAGGTACATAAAGTAGGGAGAATGGCAGCAAAAAATAGCTGATTGTTGGGGAAGTGATGCAAAGAGTTAAGTAATTCATATTTAATATATATTTTAATGCAAATGCTTGTGATAATAAAAAATAAAAATTAGTTATATAATAAGTATAAAGCTGTTAAATTTTTTTGTGAAAATGTATAATAAATGATAGGACTTCATATATTTTCTCTGATTATTTTATTATATTTTATTTAACATATGAAAGTTTAATATATATACAAGTGCGTAACGCTCATATGAGGGCGAGCGAGCGAATAAATAACTTTTAATGAATTTTAAATACCAAATGTAAACTGCAAAGAAATAAATGTTAATGCTTTTTTAAACAAAAAATGTAAACAGTGAATTAATGAATTACTCTGTTAAATTATTGAAATGGTCAGTAAACTGATCAAGGGTTACTCATTGATTTCATTCATTGAGCACTTACTTATTTTACCTACAATTTCAGTAATTTTACTTTTTTTCTTTAATTTAAATATTTAATAACGTTTGCCAGGAAACATCCCAGCGGAAGCACCTGCTTTTACCGACAATAACATGCGGTTACATTTAATTGCGCTAATTCGAAAGGTCTTGTCGGTTGTAATAGGCGCACAAGATTTCTCTGATCTAGAATCTGTAGTACAGCGTCATTGCAATGGCCAATTAGGCGAGTGTGTTGTTAACGCGTGAAATTTCGTATTTCGTCTACAACGGTAGTTATAGGATTTGTCTTAGGACTTTATTTTGGAAAGTCTGCAAAATGTTAACATTACTTGGTTTGGTACAATCCCAAATTTGTATACCGTACGTCCAAACCGGTTTTAGAACTTGCTTATATAAAAGCGCTTGTTTTGCATGCTGAGTTTAGAAAATCTTCCAATCAGCCAATGCATTTGATTAAATCTGATAACTCATCGCATTTCTTTTTAACATGCGATTTTCATTTCAATTTTGCATCCAACGTCATTCCCAGGCATTTAGCCTCGTTTGCGTACGGAATTTGTACCGAGTCAATATAAATGGGTAGATTGTTTACATTTCGGTAAGTAAGTTATGTCTCGTTGAGGACAAAACGCCAAGTGTTTGTCCACAAGCATATTCTCTCGATAAATCGTTGAAGCTTATTGTAGCGGACTGAATCGAATTGTCTACAGCTAGAATAGCCATATCATCCGCGAAAGTTGCTACGATAGTATCCTCTTCTTGCGGGATATCGCGTGTATAATAGGGAAAAAATCGGACCCAGAACACTTTCTTGTGAAACTCCTGCCGCGATTTCGTTAAATTCGGAGTACTCGTTCCCGTGTTTAGCAATAACAGTCCGTCATCTAAATAAGAGCTTTGGATCTCATATATTTGCTTTGGGAGAGCTTTAGGAGAGAAGCGATATTGGATTTTTTTTGTTATTTGGAGGCTTACCTGGCTTAGGTACCATTATCACCTCAGCTATCTTTCATTGCCAGGAAACGTACAAAAGTCTAATAGAAGCGTTTATGAAATTAACAAATTTAAGTGGTGCTTTTCTGGGCAGCCCTTTAAGGCCGTGTCCGTAATTAGGTCATAACCAGGAGCCTTATTTAATTTAATTTTTTGTATTTCAAAACAGAGTTCGACCAGCGATACTCGCTATAAATTGTAAGATACCGTGGTAGAAACAGTATCTTCAACCAACGCTTCACCGTCATATGGTTTAAATGTCTCTGCAAGGTGTTCGGCAAATATTTCGGCCTTTCCCTTGTATCCTTTCGCCCATTCCCCATTATTTTTCCGGGTGGGTGGTGCTTGTATCTTTGTTTTTTTCATGCCTTTAACAGCTTTCCAAAGCGAATCATAGAGCTGTACTATTTTATTAAGCTTTGCACGGAGTACAATATTTTCGTCCTCAAAGCTTTTAAATTACGCTGAATCCCGAGTTGCACGCGCTTATACATTCGGCGTCGTTGGGCATCTTTTAGAGTTATCTTTCATTACAGATCCGGATGGTGGTAATGTGGAGACCATTTTGCTATTTCTAAAAGGGTCGATAGATTCCAATAAGTGACTCTCCTCAGAATCCGTAGAGCCTGCCTCCGAAGAGTGTGGTTTTGGACTGCCACCTGCGGTATTATATTTATTTGTTTTGTTTATTGCATTTTTATTGTGTACGGTTTACTCTCGGTATACGGCAGTAAATTTTAGTCGCTTCTTACGATAGGCATGCCTACCTTGGGTATGTTCTAACCCCTACCCGAAGGGGGATTAAATTAATTTATTCTCTGCCATAAGAGCCTTGAATATTAAATATTGCATAAGTAGGTATGTGGTTGAAGTTAGGTAAAATAAAGATATGTATTAAAATTACGTAATGCTAAATTATAGAACAAAAAAATTCCAAAAGAATATACAAAACTGTTAAAGTAACTTGCGTTTGTTAAGAGTTTTAAATTAGTTTAATTTTACTTGTGTAGAGATATTATGTTGGGGACGTCGCATGTGCGTACAATTGGCTGTCTCATCTCTGTTGTTTTGTTGCTTTTGTTTTTATTATTGCATTGACGTATTCTGGTTGTTAAAATAATGTCATTAATTTGATGTTGTACGTTCTTAAGTGCCATTTACCTGGGTTTTTAATTAGAATTATAAGATATAAGTTAGTAAAGAAAATGATTATATTAAGTTATTTAAACTATTATTAAAACTTAAGTTATTTCCGAGCCACCGATTTACCGAACAAAAATGTATGCAGTTTATGTACGGGCTCTTGCTAACAGACGTGCTTGGTAACGTGATTGCTCGATCCCTCTCGGTATCTCGGCACTACAGTAGGCACGGCCGTAACGTTTTTATCTATGGGCAGGTAGGCATTTTATTCAGGGGTAAATGGTACAAATATAGACACGTGGATTATATGCAACGTGTGCTGGTCGTAGAATGCGCCGGGTGCACACTATTACCACTCTTTACGTTGAAGAGGTTGCAACTTTTAAGCGTAACCAAGCGACATCTAATGTTTTCATTGGTTCTTCGGAATTTTTTTTTATTTTTTAAATACGTGGAGTCGAACATAGTGAACCGATTCGTTGACGGGAGACTCGACCTAACTTACCCGTACTAGGTGTAGGTGGTACAATTACTCTAGGATGGGAGCGATATGGGAGGATATGTAGCGTTCTCAGAAAAAAAGTTTTAAGACTTTAAAGATCGCAAAATTGCTTCTTTTCTTTAAGGCCTTACTGCGCATAAGAGTTCGAATTACTCGCTCTGGAAAGCTATAAAGGGCATTAAATAGCCAAAAATGCAAGCACCTCCTAACAGTGAAGATAATTGCGAATGAGCGAAACAGGATAAAGAAAAAGCCAAATTATTATCCTCGCACTTAGAAGAAACGTTTAAGCCTTTTGATGATCAAAGCTAATAGAAGATATTGTCTTAGGCAATTTTAGAATTAAAAGTGTATCGCTGGCTGAACTACGTTATGAATTTCTGAATTGAAATTGAACAAGGCTCCCCTATAGGATTTGATTACGGGGCAGGTCCTTAAAGAGTTTCCTGGGAAAGCATTAATCATGCTCTTTTATCTCATAAACGCTTCGTTTAGGTTATTGTACATGTGTTCCACGACAGTTGAAAATAGCTGAGGTTATAATTGTTCCAAAGAAACCATATGACAAGAAATCGTATAGACAGATATCGGTTTTACCAATAATGTCAAAAGTATTCCAAAAAATGTTATTGAAGCGATTTCATCCGATTATTGGATAGCGTCGATTAAAACCTGATCACCAATTCGGGTTCAGAATTAAGCACTCTATAAATCTGCCACCGACGGATAATATGCAATTATTTCCAATAAAATAGAGTCAACATTTAAATAAAATAACAGATCAACAGTGGCAGAATCGAATGTGGATTTAAAATCAGGGATGTTAAGTGAATGAACAGGGTCGCTGCAACTCCACAAGGCCTATAGGAGAAAAATATTTGCTGTGGAGGTGAAACATAAGCTCAAATTAGCCTTTCCGATGCAAATATATCAAATATTAAGTTCTTATTTGACGGAGAGACTTTTTCGTGTAAAGCATGGAAATTAATATTCCAAATTTAAAGAAAACGCGGCAGCAGTTTCACAAGGAAGCGTTCTGGGTCCAATTCTATTTTTAATCTATACTTGAGGTATTCCGCGAGAAGAAGGTACGACTGCAGCTACGTTTGCGGATGACACAGCCTTTTTAGCCGTGAGTTCAATCAGCAACGAATAAGCTCCAACGGGCTTTCAACCGTGTTTTTTAATGGACAAAGACTTGGCTTATTATCCTCAATGAAACCAAATCCACGCACGTTCATTTTATTTACAGAAATTTAAATTATCTATCTATTTTCATAGACTCTGTACAAATTCCGAACGCAAATGCGGCAAAACATTTGGGAATGACATTAGACGCGAATCCAAAATGGAAATCGCACGTAAAAAAGAAACGGGAAAAGCTCGTTATTAAATATAATCAAATGCATTGGCTACTTGGACGTTTTGCCAAACTCAGCATGCAAAAAAGCAAGTTCTAAAACCGGATTGGACGTGTGGTATCCAGCTTTGGAGTTGTATCAAAACAAGTAACATACAAATTTTACAAACTTTTCAAAATTGACTACTAGGAACATTTGTAAACGCCCCGTGGTATATCAGAAATAGTGTTATCCACCGACACTTACGTATATCTACAGTTGAAGACGAGATAAAAGTATTTGCCGGTAAGCAACGGAGTTGCCTTTGACCATTGCAATAACGAAATGCATTTTATAATTTTTTTTTTTGGTTACATCAGTGGATGTGGTAATCTTCTAAACATGCGATAGCCCTTGCCACCAACATGCGCGATCCGCAGCACCAGAATATTCGATGCCGGGAGTGGGCCTACGTACTAATCCACACCACTACGCCATTCAAGCACTCTCCCCGAGGGACTGCCGTTAGGTAGTACTTCGCGGGGCTGGTTATCAATTTTTGCTATTCTTCTTGTACTTAATTCTTTAGCTCGTCTAATTTTTTAAATTCTTCTAAGTTCGTTTTGCACAATTATCACAAGTGTGCCGATTTTCATTCAATTTTCCTCCTAATGCAACATTCAGTCTATGAGTAGTGTTGGATTGGGCAGAATGATTCTCCACTGCGCAAAACGCCAGCAATGAAATATGGCGTGCTCCGTCTCTTCCCTCTCGTTTAAGCATTCTGGGCAGAAAGTGGAGCTATTTTGTCCGAATCGGGTCAAGTATTTGCGATAGCCGCCATGAACAGAAAGAATCTGCTTAAGGTGGTAGTTGTTATTCCCATGTGCTCGTTCTGTCCAGGTCTCGATGTTCGGGATCTACTTGTAGGTCCATCTGCCTCTTTTACTATTATCCCACCTGCCCTTTGGCAAGGGCTGCCTGAGCCGCTCGCTCTTCTCCTTTTATTCTTGCAATTTAACCTGAATCTTTTCGCCCTGGGGTTCTTCTATAATAAATTCTCAACATCTCGTCCGCGAGAATGGAATGGGAATGGGTCCGTCCTGCTGTCACAAAATTTGCTTTATCCAAAATTTTTCGAAATCCGCAGATCGCTCTTATTGCACTAAGTCTGTATCCGGAAGACAGTTTGCCCTTGTTTGCTTTTATGGTGACTGCTCCCGCCCTAAGCGGAATAGTGTATAAGAGCACTGAGCTGGCTACTTTTGATAGGAGAATCTTCCTAGTATATCCAGGTCCACCAATGCAGCAGTACGGGAGTACTCTACATGCGCTTTGACCTGTAATCTGTTTTCAAGTAATACTCCCAGGTCTTTGATGGATTCGTTCGATCGGATTATTTGATGTCCCACCCGTATATTGGCATATTCCACAATTCTTCTACTGGTAATAAAGACGGCTTCCGTTTTATACTTCCGCTTCGGCTTCGGCCGCAAAGTCCATATTAGTTTTAATGGCTTGAATAGTAGACCGCGATTTTCTGAACCCAAACTGGTAGTCTGATAGTACTCCTCTCTCTGCTAGCGCGAGCAATCTAGCATCCGTTCCAGTATCTTTCGCGTTATTTCTAGAAGTCATATTGGACAATAGTAGTAGTAGTAGTAGTAGGCCGGTTCCCCAGGTTGCTTGTTTCCCTTTGGAATCAGGACTAGGTGTTGTAGTTTCCAAGCATTCGAGAAAACTACCGCCAAAAATATTTTTCTTACCGATTTTAGCATTAAAGGCCCCGAACCCGATTTTGACTTCGTTCTCCGGACAGGCTCAGTAGGCACCATTCAGGAGATCGTAAAACCCCTCCTTGATTTGGTCTTTAGCTTCATCGGTAGGGGCGTGGGCACTTATAAGGCTAATGTTGTAAAATGTGCCTTGGATACGCATTACACCCAGGCAATCGCTCATTGGTCTTAAATCCTGCATCCCAATACGTGCAACCTTTTATTGGCGCATGTTGTTTTTTTCTGCATATCTGAAAATATCCAACGTATATCGTGGACCGCGGTAGATAATATCTCGAGGAGGGATTCCTGTTTTTGAACAGCACCCGGGGTATACAATGTATGTACGTTCCCTGTGCATATTCTTAAATCACAAGCCTTTGTCTTTCCGGGTCGTGATCTTAAAAGACGGATATCAGTGTCCGAAGCTGTTGATTTTACCACATTTAGGTATGTTGTCGAAATCGGAATCCCATGGGATTAACATACGTTGCAGTTCCCGTTTACCGCCCGATGATGAGGGCTTTAACCAGAAAACGAATATTTTCATGGCTGAGGGTACTGTCATCAGCAAAGGAGAGAATAGGATTAGAAGTAATACACAGAAGATCATTTATAAAAAATGAAAAAGAGAGGAGCTTGTTTTTGAACTGTGTGGTTGGAGTATGAGAAACAAGTACAGTATGTTGGCAGTTTGACTGCTAACGTCCGGAATCCGTGTCGGCTCATTTACAAGCTGGCTCAAATTATTTACCTAAGTAAAGATCTCAACATACAATCGTTCGGGTGTCGTCTGCCCAGAATGACGAAGCCAACTTGAATTGTGCATATTGAAATCGCCTGCAATAACGATCTTAGTACGACGATAAGGGGATAATATTATGGTGATGGAATCGGGCGGCGCATCTTATTTTAAACCAAATGTCCCTATAAATAAAACAATAATGAATTAATTCAAATAAACTTAAATTCGGGATAAGAACATTGGCCGTATAATGGAAATAGTTGATAGGCTACATCACTACAAAACTGCGATGAGAAAATAATCATGGCACTAAGTTATATCCAGGCAGACTAAACTGCGTTAAATCGGAATTAATGCTGACCTGTATTTCAACTAGTGCAAAAAGAGATGGTTCATTGCAATTCGCTAGGGCTTACAATGAAAAAAGTATGTAACTTCTCCCCCGCTTTTCGATTTTTTCAGTCTCTGAAAAATGATCAGCTTATTCGGTACTATGGTATGGTAATCTTTAAGCTCAATTTTAGTTAGTAGCTCTTTTGCAAAAATAAAAAAATAACTTTATCAAGAATAAAATTATAATTGTACAACTGTAGTTTACTTTGGTGGTTGAAATCCATGTATTTCTTTTTTTTTCTCTATTATCACTATTATTTGTATGCAAGTTTTCTTAAGTTAGCTTTTTCATAATTTTAATAAAATTTCAATTTAAGGTTGAGGTAATAAATGTATCGTTTAGTTTTTCAGGCTATTTTTAAATACTATTATTTATATCTCAGGTTAGGTTAGGTTGAAGTGGCAGTCGGTGAGGCCAACTCACTTAGACCAAAAAATGGTCTGTCTTAATGCTATGTGGATTTTAACTTTTACTACTCTGTACGATTGACTCTGGATATATCGACAGCGATCTATAACGTCAGTTGTTAGTTAGTTAAGATTTTGTCATAGTAGAAGACACATAGGTGGATTTAAAGTTTCTGGGAGAGAGCATTACAAGTGCTCGTCCATGCAGCATCTGCAAAAGTCATTTGAGTACATGCCTAGCCTAGTTGAATGCCTGCCTATAAGACAATGCCCAGTGATGACACCTTTTTTCAATAGCTCCTAATTTGATCATTAGTTTGCACGTGGCAATTGGAATGCCTAAGGAGAGAGCACCTATCTCCATCTCCTCAAGTAAGGATCGGCATTCTGGGGCCAATATGGAGTTTAGAGAAACTGAGTATTGCGATTTTAAGGTCGCTTGACTGTCAGAGAAAATTCGAATATCTCTAGCGGATTGTATCCATTGTACTTCCATACAGAAACATGAATGTACTTAGATTTCCCGTCTTTAGAAAAAAGATGAGAAGGGGCTTCTGTGATAGCTTAGATGTTCGGCACTCCCCACATCAGCGACGAAAAGCCGACACCTAATGCGAGCAAAGGCCACACAACTGCAGAGAAAGTGTTCTACTGTGTCATCTACATCTACTGTGTCACCACAAGCATTACAGATGGTGGTGTCGCTTAAGTTAAACACATTGAAATGTTTGGAAAAAGGTTGGTGGCTCGAAAGAACACTTACACGCTGCCCACAGTCCATTCTCCTAAGCGATAGAGAAAAGATGCAGACGTTTTGCAGATGTCCAGGCGCAATAATTTGGTCTGTCTGCATCTATCGCAGTCGCGCCACAGAATCTTGTGTTCACGTGTTCGCGAGCATCAATGGAAGACATGATTAAGATGCGTACGGTTCCAGTGGGACCTGGAACCCAGACAAGATCCATTGTGTTCTCCAGACCAAATTCAGAGAAAGCTTGAGTTCTAGCACTAACAGCAATTTTAATTCAGCTGGTCTGTCACTTTACATTCAAATTGTTATAGCCCTTAGCCTGTTGTTCACAATATAGCGAATAGCCATTGGGAAGGCAAAAACCTCCGCTTGGTAAATAGACCCAAGAGGTAGTAAAGTCTGTTATCTCGTTTCACAAAGACTCCAGCACCAGACCCCTTTCCGGTTTTGGAGGCATCTGTAAGAATACGATAGCATTCAACTCATGGTCCCGAGTCTGGCCGAAGCCATTCCGTTATCTGAGGAAAGGTGACGTGGTAGTTTTGTCCCAGAAGGATTTCTGTAGTCATTGCATCAGACGGCATATCAATAAGATAGTGGTCAAAGGCCAATTCGGCCATTCCGTTACATGGGGAAAGTTGACGTGTTAGTTTTGTCCCAAAAGGATTTCTGGTGTCATTGCATCAGACGGCATATCCATAAGATAGTGGCCAAGGGACAATTCTCAAGCAAGCTCTTCAATATTCCAGTGCTCACGGTAATTGAAAGACCGTTCCGAACGATTCGATATCCTGTAGCAGTGGGCGTATTAAGAAAATGTTTACACTTAACCATTTCGGAGCTCTAGGGAATATGTGGTCTAAATTTCAGCTTCCTAGCTTGAATTTAAAGGCCTAAAAATTTCGTACGGACAGACAGACATTGCTAAATAGTCTTAGGTTTTGGTTCTGATCATAAATATATATACTCTACGATGAATATTAAGGGGTGCTACGAACTATGTGTCAAAATTAGTATAGTCTTAGGATAGGGTTTATACAGAATTACGGAGTCAGATGCTGAAGCTCTACCTCGATGGCATGGCAACAAATTATAATTTATAATTTTCAATCAAACCATCTACTAGCACATCCACAACAATGGATACGCATAACGCTCAGGCTACATGTTTACCAAGCGATGCACAGCTGGAAAGGCAAAACAAGTCAGAAGGTAACACTGAAAATTTCTTCTACTTCAGCGCAGCCTAAAAAAGACGAATTGGAGCCCAGATTAGGTGTGGAATGACACAGAATTCAGTTAAAAATAACGACAAGCCTTGCACCTCCAAAAGAAACAAATCTGCGAATAACTCCCCAAAAAAAAGAAGCCTAAAAAACAAAGACCTCATCCAGGGCCCCAAAAATGCACAGATGAGGATAAGGCAAAAGCCAATCAGCAGGTGCACCGAAACAGGTTGGGAAGATCACCTCTTTTACAAACAAACCTCACTCAGGCTCCAATTGAGGACCAAGAGTCGAAAAAAATAAAAGCAGGAATCCCAACAAGCAATCGGCAATATAGATGGACCATCTATATCAGGGGTGTCATATAAAGGCACACTAACCCAATGTAAATGGCTAATAAAAAAAATTGGTTAAACAGTGCTTATTGGCCGAAGTGCACAAAGGTGAACAACTGCCCTCTTAAATTTGTTGAGTGTTCACCAAGAGATGGATGGTTATCGATATCGTGCCACTAAACAGAAACTTAAGAATGGCTCATGTCGACAGTTGCAAAAATTAAACCATGGTCATAGGCCAAACTCCGTACTATTCAGGTGAGCGAAATCACAAAATTGTACACGTATATAGCCTCCTCCCGGACAATGAGAAGATGCCCAAGGAAGTCTAACTGTCTAGATAAAAATGCTGGCAGGGAGTGGAGGTGAAGCGATTATATTGACAAAAAATGTAAGAAATACCAGCAGGAACACAGATGCAAGTTATTTCATAATTTCTTGCAAATACAGATTCGAATCAAAGGACTACCTCAAGTAACTAGACAAACTACCACTCCGAAGAACGACGCCTTCAAATCTCGGTTCAGTGCGCAGGAAAGATTACTCGTGGCAAGAACGCAAAACCAATCTGGAGCACAAATATCCCAATTGGAATGTCGGCTAACCACAAAAAGTGGTACTGACAGAATAGAGGATGACAACAAAAGCTCTAATGCTGGGACATCAAAAAGTACTATCTGTATGCCCAGCACATCAGATGCCATCTCAAGGCACTGGCAATCCTTCCAGGTTGTATGTTCATATTAGGTTGTGTTAGTTGCAGCCCGTGTTTTACTTTGGTCTTAGTTCTTATTGTCACATAGAGTCTTCTACCTCTAAAAAATATGTCTTTTGTCGTGTTTGATTAAGTAATAAAATTGCTTTTAACGCTCATCATTCGCGAGTTTATTTTCCTCTCAATTTCATTTTTGAAATAAAATAAATACCTAAAAAGTTAATCAGTGAATCATAAGTACTTATTAAGTGGTTCACTTCATCCTATTTTGTGAACATCGCCATCTTTTTTGAACTCATCTATAACAATTAACTGTTGTATATGCTGTCTCACTCTTCACTGAGTGACTATGTTGTTTTAGTACATGTTGGGCCTGCCGAAGTAAACCGATACTTACATAACTTTTCGATCTTTCTTTTCCATACACAATCCCAAGAGCTTTTTCATTTGTGTTCCGCAGAGATTGAATGCATTCCATATCATTCCATCTCAAGGAAGATATATTTATGCGGACCTTCATACCTGCTCTCTCCCCTTCGTGAGTGAGTATAAATTAAATTGTTTATAAATTGGACTATGTCCAAATAAAACACGATTAGATTCAACGGTCGTCACAAGACTAAAAACTTTATTATCCAACAAAATATTTTTTTTACAGAAAACAACGAGCACATGAAGATACCTGATACAAAATATTTTTTTACAGACAACAACGAGCACATAAAGATACTTGATATTAAATAATGATAACTAGGCGCTGACGCTGAAGTGCAGCGGAAGCGCACAACAGATACCTGGCAGACAATAAGAAATACCTTCAAGAAACATTCGAGACATGAGAAACTTTGATAAAATTATTTAAAATTGAAAATGTCTATGCCGATTCCGCACTTCGGCGGAAGGGTGTGTAACAATGTGTTAACTATTCCCCCCTTTAAGAGGAGCCGTCCTCGGCGATGTCTAATTTCTTTATAACCTCTTGAACGAAGTTTACAGCATTAACGTCTTTGCTGGTCTGCTGCAGCTTCCTTTTTAGGATAAAAACGACTGTGAGACTTATCACAATGACAATTATTATCAAAAGGAGCATGAACCATTGCACGTACTGAGTCCTGTCTTGCGAGTTGATTTGCTCTTTTATATTGGCGATGTGCTTCAAGTTTTTTGTGTTGATCTCATGGAGGTATGGCAAAGATAGCAGAGTCAGATGATCCGTGAGATTCAGTTTTTGAGCGGTTGGTACAGCTGGACTGAAGTAACTCTTCCGTTTTCCATTGTTGTATGCCGTACCATTAATTTTCATCTTATTTTCAAATATTACGAGGAAAGTCCCGTGAATTGTTAGGGCCGATTCTTCACCTTCTTGAATGTTACAGGTCTGGTCATTGATAATAATTAGCCCATCGTCGAGTATGTTGATAGGAGTTATATGGTGAGCCGATGTTGTTTTGCATTTAGCCGTGTGGTTGTTGAGGAGATGTTGAACGCACATGCTTTCGGATGTTTCCTCACAAAATGTTGAAGTCGCCGCTTCTTCACAACTTCGTAAGGGTTTAAATACTGCTCCACATTTTGCAACTATTTCTGACTCTAGTAATACCATACTTTTAATATGAACAACAGGAAATATCATTATTTTGTCGCAAATAAAGTTAATCTTAGGATATTTCACTATAAAAAACATTACACCGTTATTCTGTACAATCTTCAATTTTGATTTTCTCATTATAACGGGTGATCCAAGTAGAGATACTTTTTTCAATAGCCTTTTTTGACAGATCACGTGTGAGTCGTGTCATGCTGTCATGTTATTTTTGTTTAATATTGTTGGCATTTCATAATGGAAAGACTTACGCGTGAACAACGTTTACAAATTGTTCAACTTTATTACGAAAATTCACGTTCTGTGAGGAATGTGTTTCGTGCACTTATGGTCAACATAATCGACCTACTGAGCGTACTATTCGCAACACCATCACCCATTTTGAGACCCAGCATTCATTATTGGATAATATTCGACCGAATAAACCACGTCCAGCACGCTGTGAAGAAAATATAGCGGCCGTAGCTGAGAGTGTACACAAAGACCGTAGAGAGTCGATTCGGCGCCGTTCGCAGCAACTCGGACTGACGTATGGAACGACTTGGCGCATTTTACGTCAAGATCTTAAATTGAAAGCGTACAAAATACAGCTTGTGCAACAACTGAAGCCGCTCGATCTTCCCAAGCGACATCGCTTCGCTCTATGGGCTCTTGAAAAGTTCCAAGAAGATCCGACGTTTTCGAGGCAAATTTTGTTTAGCGATGAGGCCCATTTCTGGCTCAATGGGTATGTAAACAAACAAAATTGCCGCATTTGGGACGAAGAGCAACCTGAAGAGATTGAAGAACTGCCCCACTTCATCCAGAAAAAACAACGGTTTGGTGTGGTTTGTGGGCCGGTGGAATCATCGGTCCATATTTCCTTAAAAACTATTCCGGTGCGAACGTAACCGTCAATGGCGACCGTTATCGTGCCATGATAACCGACTATTTGATGCCTGAAATTGAAGCTCGTGATCTCGGCGACATTTGGTTTCAGCAATACGGCGCCACTTCCCACACATCGCATCAATCAATGGACAATGAGAGAACATTTCGGTGAGCACATAATTTCACGTTTTGGGCCGGTCGATTGGCCACCAATATCGTGTAATATCACACCGTTAGACTTTTTCCTGTGGGGATATGTAAAGTCAAAAGCTTATGCCGACAAACCCGCTTCGATTCAGGCCTTGGAGGAAAACATCACGCGTGTCATTCGCCAGTTACCAGTCGAAATGCTCGAACGAGTGATCGAAAATTGGACTCAACGGATGGACCATCTGCGACGTAGCAACGGCCAACATTTGATAGACATAATCTTCAAAAAATAAATGCCAAAGAATGTTCTTTCAAATGATAATAAACATTCTCCATTAAATTTGAATTTTCTGTGTTTTTTTCTTTAAAAAAGTAGGGAACCTCGAAGTGGATCACCCTTTATCATTAATACTAACATCTATAGACTTTTCGGTTTTTAGTATAGCTTTTATTTCTTCACTGTCGAGGATAGCGGGGTTTATAACGTTAACCTTTCCTATCGCAATTCAATAAATTATAATGTCAAGATCGATAGTTACTGCCTTGTTCCTACTTAAGATTACTTCGTAAAGGTGTTCTACATCAATCTCTGCTCTTTTTGTTGTATTTAGTAACTTATTAACGGTTTCTGTAAGACTATTAATTCGGGACTGTAGCTCTGTATTTATAAAGATTTGCTGATTATTAGCTTCAATGCCTCTTCCTTGGTTTTTACCAGATTGAAGGATCAAAAAAATTATCGCAAATTACTCTTGTGAATCTGTTTGTTGTTTACTAGAACCGTCGTGCCTAGGTCTTTTTGTACTGTCCTTTTGACATATGGCTTGGTAAAATTATTACCAATGCGTTTTTTCGTACGCACAAAGACCTTATCGCCAGGTTCAAAAGAGCGTGTATAATTGTTTTTGTGTTGCCGTCGTTGGTCAGCCTGTTGGGTGATTTCTATTTTATTTCTTATTTCGTTTTTTAAATTATTGGGTATAGAGTGAATTATATCAATTGGTCTATGGCCAGTAATAGAATGAATTGTTCTATTGTATTTTAAAGTTGCAAGTAACACCAACGTTGGAATATCATCAATTTGTTATTCTAAGTTAGTGCAGCGGGCTATTTCCGTCAGTGTACTATGGAAACGTTCCACCTGGCCATTTGTAGTGCTATGGAATGGTGGCACAGTGAAAATGTTGACACCGAGATGGTTTTTGAGCATAGACTTAATAGTTTCGGAGTTGAATGATTTCTCATTGTCACAAACAACTGTTTTCGTATCCCTATAGAAGGAGAGAATATTTAGAAGGGCCTCCTTTATATAAGCAATTGCCCGAGATTTAATTGGAAATACTAAAGCTAATTTTGAAAATTTATCCAAGCTTGTAAGAAAGTGTGCCTTCCCAGTTGAATATATATCTATATGTATAACCTCCCCTGGATCGGACGGTATCGGAGTTTCGCCTATTTTAGGTTTCGGCGGGTGCCGCTGGTACTTTGCCTCATTACAGATTTTGCAATTAAAAATTATCTCTTTTAACTTTTCGCGCATCTTTGGGAAATAGTAATCTTTGAGAACCTGCTGAATATTTTCACGAACTGAACGGTGGGCACGATTGTGTTCGGCTGTAAGGATTTCGAACTGATCGTCTTGGTTATATATGTCGGTTACCATTTTTTCAGTATGAAGTAATTTAACAGAAGGTAATAGCTTGATAAGGTCATTTTGTATCTGAGCCAGGACATGTGGTTGGAAACGGATACCGTTAACAACGTTTGGATTTACAGTTTGCTTGAGTACTTCCAAAGCATCCTGAGAAGAATTAAATGTTATTAGATGTCTAATTTGCGTTTTAAAAATGATCTTAGTTACTTTAGAAGTTTCGGTGCCCTCATCTAAAACTAATTGGTTTCGAAATGAATTTACAGGGTTTTGAACGGTACGTATTATATGAGTAAGAGATTCTTCGCTGTGGGCTGTTCCAAAAGATGACTCTGTACACTCATCTAAGGCATTTAAATACTGTCGAGATAAGGCATCTGCCACATGATTATCTTTCCCAGGCTCATAAAAGAATTTTGGGGCAAATTCTTCTATAAACGCTCTCCATCTCTTCAATTTTGCGTTTGGATTCCTATCGGAAAGAGCAAATGTTAGCGGTTGGTGGTCGGTGAAAATATTTAAGTGTTTAATACCATAGAGGTAGTTACGAAGCTTCTGGAGTGCCCATACGATAGCGAGCAGTTCGCGCTCCTTAGTGGCGTAATTTTCCTCAGTGGAACTCAATGTCCTGGATATCATGGTAATCGGTTTGGCATTTTGAGATAAAACGGCCCCTAACGCCTCTGACGATGCGTCAGTCGTTAGGTCAAAAGGCCTGTTGAAGTCAGGGTATAAGAGCAGAACGTCTTCTGAGTCCAGTATACGTTTGATTTTATTGAATGCATCTAATCTAATTTTGATTTCTCAGCTGAGACTCTCATATTGGCATTAAATAATTTTGTGAGGATTCGATCTATGTCTTTTAAATGTTGCTCTCTTGTTTCTGAAAACACAATAACGTCGTCAATATAAACATGACAACATTTACCAATTTCTTCCCTTAGTACGTCATCAATTGCTCTCTGAAAAATAATTGGAGCATTTTTCAGACCAAAAGGAAGTCGGCAGTATTCAAACTTGCCATTATTGACAGAAAATGCAGTTTTTTCTCTGTCACGCTCAGCCAGTTGAATCTGATGAAAGCCTGACTTGAGATTATTTGTAGTAAAGAAAGAGGACTTACCAAGAATGGCCAAAATTACGGACGTGTCGGGGATAGGATATTTGTCCGCAACAGCTTTCTCATTTAACTTGCGAAAGTCTATGACGAGGCGCTTCCTTTGGTTACCGGCTTCATCAAGTCCCTTTTTATCAATAACCCTATCTGGGTATTGTAAGGTGACCTGGAAGGTTTGATAATGCCATTTTGTAGTAGGTCAGAAATCTCGCAATTGACGAATTCCGCAGCGGCAATCGGATAAGGATATGCTTTTGAGTAAACCGGCTCGTTGTCGGTTGTTGTAATCGTTGCAACAATATTTGTATTGTAGGGATGAGATTCGTTCCGGTCTGCAAAAACCTTTGCGTTTTTTTTATAACGGAAGAAATTTGGTCATCGGCAAGGGAGCTTACTGAAGTGTTTTCCAGTGAAATGTTATTTATATCCTTGCAAAAGTAATACATCAACACTTCTTTGCCGCCATTGCAATGAAGGGTACCTGTTCTTAAATCTAATCTAGCATCTATCTGAGCCAGGAAATCAAAACCGATTATTCCATCGAAAGTGCGTAACATTGGGAGTATGTAGAAAGGGGTATTCTTTTTGAAAATGTTTATTAAGCATTTATGTGAGACTCTATTAGTTCCATGAAGAGATTTTATAAAAAAGGGTGTGTCAATTTCTTTAACTGATTTGAGGGATTCAAAATTTTTAATATAGTTTTTCGAAGCACCTGTATCTATAAGAAGCTTTATTTCTCTACCTCCTAGCGTCCGACTGACGTATGGGAGCAGAGATGTTCCTCTAAAAAATTAATTTCGTCTGAGACTTGTGGGTTTTCGTTGTATTCGTAATCAGTATGCTGTTCATACTGGGTGTCAAAACTTTCCACCTTATCATATATTTAGTTCCCCTATCTCTGAGCCTGTTAGTTGATTTAGGTGGTTTATACGCTGAATTTTTTCCAATGGTTGCCAGTCACTTTCATACTGCTGTCTCTTTGGCGGTCTTTCTCTATCATTTTGCATAGGAAAACCTTGCCGTGGTGTTCGATTAGAGTTATTGGTAAAATTGTTGTTAGGGACGGGTGCAATATTTCGAAATGATTCCCGGGGATTAACAATATTGCCTTGCCCACCGTTTGGTCTATTGGACCTAAATGATGGATCTACTTCCATCAAGGTTGGTCTGGATCTTGACCTGTCAATCGGCCTGTAATGAGGTGAAATCTGTGGATTATAATAATTGTTTCCAGGAATGTGTCTGATGGGAAATGGTTTTTCATATCGTGCCGCAAGAGAGGTTGCAAAAGAATAACGTGCTTGGTTCGCCTCAAGCTCTTGCGCTAGGGCCAATGCACTAGGCATATCAGAGGGACGGACTGAAAATAAAATGTCGCCCATTGGCTTCTGTAGGCCAGAAATAAAAACTCTTAGAGCATCCGCTCGGTATTTTAGACTAAGGGAATTTATTAGGGCAGCATCACCCTCGTGTAGCATAGTAGTTTTGTTAATTAATAATGAAAGTTTCTTTTCCACCTCATCATAAAATTTGGTTATAGACATCTTACCCTGTCGTAGGGTGGACATCTCCTCTTCGATTAGATACACCGGTCTTTTATCAGCGTATGTAAAATCAAGCCTCGCTATTATAGCCTTGAAATTTAATGGGGTATTAAAGGAGGACAAAACCTGATCAGCTGAATCAACTATTTTATTTCTTAAAATGGCAACAGCCTGGTAGTGTTTTAAACTACCTTCATGAGACTCAAACAACTTGTAGGCCGTAAAGGCCGCTTGACGCCATGATACGTAGCGCACCTGATCTCCATTAAACTCTGGTAAGCTTTTCAAGAGATTTAAAGACTCGTCACATTGTTTATTTGGATCGATAGTAGCGGATTCGTAAGCCTCTACCGATGTCGGTGTTTCTAAACTGCTAAGCCTTCTCGTTAATGTGAAAATTATGAATATTGTATTGTAATGTTCACTCCCGCTTGTTTGGCCTTTAGACAGGATCAATTTGATTCATAAACACTTAATCAAAATAATGTTATGCTTTTAATTGCATATTATCAACTACACTTTCCAATCTACTAATTTTTGTTTATACAAGTAGGTTATGACTAAATAGTTATTTAATTTAAAATTAATTCTTATACTAATATGATCATAATCAGCATCTTCTTGATAAACAGCCGTTGTTTGTTGAATTTTATTTCCTTATTTGTCTGCTTTCCTCCAACAAAGTGTTCATCAGGTAACTGCTTCTACTGATTGTTTTCACTTTTATGTCTTTTCTTATTCTCACTTTTAAATAGGTTTGAGCTCCTTTAATGTTTCGTTTGTTTTTTTTTTACGTTTATTATCACTTGATTTCTCTTGCTTTTGTTTCACCTCATATGGGGTTACTTGGATGTAGCACCGGCCGAAATATCGTCAGTCCGTAAGTAACGCAAACTATTATTCTTTATAAGAACTTGTTATTTTTCCACTTAAATCGCGTCACGGAAAGTTGGGCGCCAATTAAATTGTTCATAAATTGGACTATGTCCAAATAAAACACGATTAGATTCAATGGTCGTCACAAGACTAAAAACTTTATTATCCCACAAAATATTTTTTTACAGAAAACAACGAGCACATGAAGATACCTGATACAAAATATTTTTTTACAGACAACAACGAGCACATAAAGATACCTGATATTAAATAATGATAACTAGGCGCTGACGCTGGCAGACAATAAGAAATACCTTCAAAAAAAAGAGAGACATGAGAAACTTTGATAAAATTATTTAATGTGTAACAATGTTAACTTATACAATATTTAGTACATGTTCTGACAGATATTAAATTTTGGTACTAACTCATTAATCTATTTATTATCCAATAACTACTTAACTATTTGAGACTTTGGCTCCCTGATAATCTTTGATATCTTGGACTGCAACCTCTGAGGTCGTATCGTCATTGTATTTGAATACTATATTATTCACATTTTTTTTTTTTTTTTTTGGTTGCGTAATCTTCAGCCTGTACCATTGGTTATGCCCGATTCAGATAAATCTAGTCTTCCTACGGGCTAAACCTCACCCCTCAGAGGGGCACTATGAGATCCGGTCGTGCGCGCTCATAGTAGTAAGAAATTTTGTTCCTCTCATTTTACCATTGGTTGGTTATGCCCGTACCATTGGTTATGTTCGATTCAGATATATCTAGCCTTCCCACGGGCTAAACCTCACGCCTCAGAGAGCCACTGTGAGATCCGGTCGCGCGCGCTCATAGTAGTAAGAAATTTTGTTTCTCTCATTTTTTTCATTTTTAGTGATGACTACGACTAAGTTAACTTAACAAGTAGTTTACGCTTCTGTAGTGTTAATCGCGTTTGGTAGGTAGCTTTTCAGCGAACGCACCTACTAATACCGTCATTACATGCGGTTTTTCCTTATGGCGCTAGGTCGAACGGTCTTGTTCTTTGTAGTCGGCGCTCAAGGTGTGTCACGTCCAGGGTACGAATTATTTCATTATTGCAGTGACCATGAATGCGAGCAAAATTTGTTACTTCGTTACTCACGGTAGCAATTTCTAGATCTCTGTCAATATCACTATTCCTTATATACCATGGAGCATTCACGATTGCTCTTAGCGTTTTGTTTTGGAATGTTTGTATTATAGCCATATTGCTTGGTTTGGTACAACCCCAAACCGTATGTCCAAGAAGGTTTTAGCACTTGCTTATACAGGAGCAGTTTGTTGTATACGCTTGTCTTCGAATATCTTCCGAGTAGCCAATACATTTCTCTAAGCCTGATTGCGAGCTCGTCGCGCTTTTTCTTAACGTGTGGCTTCCACTTAAGTTTTGCATCTAGGGTCATTCCTAGATACTTCGCCTCGTTTCCGTATGGTATTTGTACCGAGTTAATAAAGACAGGTAAGTTGTTTATCCTTTTGTACGTGAAATTGACATTCGTCGACTTGGTCTCATTAAGGGCAATTCGCCAGGTCGTTAACCACTCGCATACTTTATTAAGAGCCCGTTGGAGTTTTCCTGTTGATGATTCGACTGACTCATCCATTGCGAGGATAGCCGTATCGTCTGCGAACGTTGCTACGATGGTCCCTTCATCTTGTGGTATATCTCTTGTGTAGAGCAGGAATAATATTGGGCCGAGATCGCTTCCTTGCGGAACACCGGCGTGGATTTCCTTGAATTCCGAGAATTCAGTCTTATGTCTAACACGAAAGTGTCTGTTTTCAAGGTACGATTTCAATATTTTGTATAATTTTTCCGGTAGGATTGTCCTTAGCTTATACATTAGGCCTTCATGCCATACCTTGTCGAAGGCTTGCGATACGTCGAGAAAAGCGCTAGAGCAAAGCTTTTTGCATTCTAGGGCTTTTTCAATTTCATTTGTTATTCGATACACCTGATCGATTGTGGAATGTTTGACCTGGAAACCAAATTGATGATCTGGTATCAAGTGTCTTTCTTCAATTACTGGTTGTAATCGTTTTAGCAGAAGTTTCTCATAAACCTTAGATATTATCGGCAGTAGCGAAATAGGTCTATATGATTTCTTATCATTTGTATTCTTCCCTGGCTTCGGAACCATAATAACTTCGGCTTCTTTCCATTGTCTTGGAACACATGAAAGTCTCAGAGAAGCATTTACAATGTACAGCAGCTTAACTAGTGCTCTTTTCGGTAGCTCCCTCAGAACTTCGCCAGTGATTAAATCGTATCCTGGAGTTTTGTTATTTTTCAACTTTCGTATTGTCATTCGAAGCTCGGACAGAAAAACGGCTTTAACGGATCGCGTATGAGCATTCGGTTCTTCGTTTAAAGGTCGTCTATCGAACGGCCTGGATGTTTCTTCTAGATGCTCGGCAAATAAATCCGCTTTCTCTTCGTCTCCTTTGGCACATTCGCCGTTATCTTTTCGAGCGAGTGCGTTTTTGGTTTCCTTATGGACTTTAAGGCTTTCCAAAGTGAGTAGTTTGAGCTCTTTTCAGCAGTCAAGCCTTCTAGGTAAGTTGAAGTTTCGAGATTTCTTAGATCCTGTAGTTCGTTTTTAAGTTTGTTGCAAAGATGGTTCAGATAAGTTTTATTCACAATAAGAACTGAAATATGGAATTTCGACTGTTCTATTTGCAATAAAATACGAATGACATAAATCTTTCTTGTGCGATTTTCTTGGAAACTATTCTTGCTGGGAAAGGACGCCTAGAAAATTCTTACCACTCCCGGCCTATGTCATTACTGTGAAAAGCATAGCAGCATATCACCTGATATCTTATACTGGAAAATTGTTACGATTCAAAAGGCCTGCAAAAATCTTACTCAAATCTTCAATGATCTTCAAGACATTTTCAATTTTGATTCTACCATCAATCAGAAACTTCTTGATGGTCACGATAGCATTGAAAATATACTGCAACATCGCGAGCACATAAGCTCTGACCATACTGTTGAACAGAGTTCTGGAAAATAACTTCCAGAAACAGAAACAGCAGAAGAAAAAAACGCCTTTAAATACACCGCAGATGCAACGAAGGGCACTTCGCTCTAATTCAGATGGAGTTCCTATTCTATTCAACACTTCTGCTTTGCCTTCATTGATTTTAACCCCATCAGTTTCGGCTGCATTCCTCAAAGAGTCTCAAAAAAAATCACCATTGAAATCAGTACTGTGGGGAATACAGGTGTAGAGATCACCAGTCGAGTAGAACAGACTAATTCTGTCAAATTGGTCGTAATTCCTCATAACTCCATTTTTATCTCCGGACTTGCATTTGCTTTAACGTCTGAAGATATTATCAAATACATTGAATCCAAAATGGGTGTTATAAAACGCTTGAGATGCTACAAATATAGCTTTCTTGCTCCACGAGATATTTCATCCTTCAAATTAAATGTACATGTCCTGCTCACTCCGCAGATCAAAAGACCCCATCACCACTATTTTAAAAGTCCTCAACTAACCTCCTGTCGTAAAAAAAAACGATTGAGTGCTGTCGTTCCTGTAAAATCAAGTGATGACTCCACGTAGGAGGCATGGTGATCAATTCATTATTTTATTATCTTTAAATAATGGAGAAATATTTTTTATGGTTAGCTATAACCCTCCAGAAGTTCTTTGGAATTATATTGTATTCTACTTAATAATTTTAATAGGCTCTAATAAAACCTTAATAGTTCACAACATGTAATTTACTTGTTTTTACAAGGGTGATATAAAGTGGAATTTAGATTTAGTAGATAAATATTTAATTCCCTCTGACGTAACAACTGACTTAATTACTTTACTTAACGGGCTCCCGACCCGTGAAGAGTGCCTGCCTGAGATACGGTAGCCTTCCACCCTCTGCGATCCCGAGCACGCTGCTTCCAGTTGTCCAGATAAAGCGCTCTGGCATCCGCGATGGCTTAGTCTTTAAAACGGAGGTTCGGTCTTCCTTGTCGTCTCGAACCTGGGGGCTGGGATTCGAAGATCCTCTTGGCTGGAGCATTGTTGGCCATTCGCTCGATGTGGCCGATCCAATGTAGTCGACGAGTTTTGGCTTTTCGGACTACATCCACATCTTGGTACAGCTCATAGAGTTCGCGGTTGTATCTTCTCCTCCATTCGCCCTCCTCGCACACAGGACCAAATATCCGTCGAAGGATTTTTCTTTCAAAGGATCCCAGTATTAACTCTCCTTTCCTGCGTATCGTCCAGCACTCGGCGCCGTATAGCAGAACTGGCAGGATAATGGTTCTGTAGAGCATGTTCTTTGTCCTTCGAGTTAGGAGTTTTGAACCCATTTGTTTTGCCAAACCGAAGTAGTAGCGGTTTCCAAGGGTAATTCTTCGACGGATCTCCATTAAGATGTCAGTTGTGGAGTTGATGTTAACCCCGAGGTAGATGAACTCTTTAACCACCTCGAAGTTGCTGTTATCAACAGTGACATTTTGTCCTAGTCGGTGGACAGATGATTGTTTGATTGTTGATAGCATATATTTAGTGTTGTCCTGATTCACTTCAAGGCCAACTAGTTTCGCCTGTTCTTCAATAGTCGTAAAGGCCTCTATCACGGCACGCTGGGATCGACCGATGATATCTACGTCGTCCGCATACCCCAGCAATTGGACTGATCTGTTGAAGATAGTGTTGACACCTGCCCTGCGCACTATCTGCTCAAGAACAATATTGAAAATCACATGAAGGAGTTCAGATGAGCTGCTGCCAAACTGCATATTGTATCGCGTGTTATCTAGTGTCATGCGACACATATGCATCAGTTTGACGGGATCCGGAATTCGGCCATCGCAACAAAAAGCTCCCAACGATGAATGCTGTCATATGCGGCTTTAAAGCCAATGAAGAGATGGTGTGTCCTGACTTGAAACTCATTGGTCTTTTCCAGGATTTGCCTTAGTGTGAAGATTTGGTCTACAGTTGATCTGCCGGGCCGGAAGCCACACTGGTACGTGTCGATTAGTGTGTTCACACAGTATGTTGGATAGGATCTTATATGCGACATTAAGCAGGGATATGCCTCGATAGTTCTTGCAAGATATATGATCACCTTTCTTGCAGATGGGACATATGGAGCTTATGGTCCAGTCATCGGGCATGCTTTTTCTTCACCCAAACTTGGTTGATGATTTGGTGCATGCGCCCTACCATAACATCACCTCCGTATTTGAAAAGCTCTGCAGGTAGCTAAGGTAGCAATAGCTAAGCCAACCTCTTCTATACTTGGCGGAGGGACCGCTTCTTCATTGACTAGACATGGGTTCTCTTCTTGCCCGATCACTCTCTCAACATTTTGCCCGTTTAGCAGCTGCTGGAAGTGCTGCTTAAATATATCTACTACTCCCTGCGCGTCGGTGACTAGGTTTCCATCGCTGTTACGAAGAGCCTGCGTTCCGGTCTTAAAGCCAGCAGCCAGTTGCTTGGCTTTCTTATAGAACTTTCGGATGTTGTTTCGGTCGCGGGACTCTTCGATCTCCTTGAGCTTGGAGACTGCGGCTCTCTTTTCTTTCTACGCAGGATCTTCTTCTCCTCCCTTCTCCTGGCTCGAAACTCATCCCTTGCTGCCCTTGTTTTCCTCTGCAGCGTTCTAATGTGTGCATCTTCTGTCACCTTTTTCCGGTATACGCATACATCATCATACCACGGGCTTTTTCTCTGGGGTGGCTGGTATCCTAGTGTGATTTCGGCTACCTCCTTGATGATGTCGCGATACTGAGACCACTAGTTGTTGGCGTCTGTGGTAGGTGAATGCACGGTGGGGAGTTCCTCACTCAGGCGCTCTTTGTAGGCTCTGGCGACTCCAGATGCGCTAAGGGGTCCAACTTCGAATTTCTTCCTTTGGACAGTTCCCAGCTTCTTATCGTTGGACAGTCGAGCTCTTAATCTAGCTACAACAAGAAAATGTTCAGAGTCGACGTTTGCCCCTCGGTAAGTGTGCATGTTCAAGATGTTGGATGCGTGCCTTGCATCGTTTAGCACATGGTCGATTTGGTGGGCGGTTCGGGACCTGTGCACTAATGTTTTGGAATGTAGCTCTGATGCGTATCACAGCCAGGCGGTCACTTATCGGCTTGAAGTCCATAACTTTGGATCTAAGCCAATTTCCCACGACGAATCCTCATCCTAACACGTGCAATCCTTTGTTACAACTGTAATATGTGTCGCAATTTACACGACACGCGTGTTACACCGACGGCACAACTCCCAATCTGGAGGGCCAGGCCCTGTTGTTGACCCTAGGACAGTAGGCCATTAATTATGGTGCCATTAACCCACTTCGGGGACGTGAGTGCTGCCGTTGACCCATCAAGGGCTTATCCACCACCAGCTCTTTTCCAACACCCTGGCTTAGTGTTGGATATCCCTATAGACCTGGGCTTTAAATAAGTCGAAGCAGCTCATATAGGGAGATTACTTGTTCCACCTAACTTGGACTGTGGACGCCACCGTTGATCCATCCGTAGAATTCGTCAGCCGCCGTCCAGAAACAGGAGAAGTGCCTTAGTGAGCTGGCACTCCTCCCCCCCTCTCTCGTCAGCAGGAAACTTCGATGAACAACTGACATAGAAGAATAATTAACAGTATTTTTTTTGTCAGTTTGATCGTACTCTAATTAATGGTTCCTTAAATGATCTTAACCGAATTCTTGATCTTATATTTGTAGATAAAGAATTTGATATTTGTGTTGATAAGTCTAAATTTCCAGTTATTAGTAATTCTATTCATCATGTAGCTCTAAAAGGAAATATTAGTTTGTATAATTATTCGAATAAAGATTTTATAAGCAATATATTTGTACCAAACTATCGCAAAGCAAAATTTGATGCAATGAATGAATATTTTTCCGTTTTTCCGTGGCTTACTATTTTTTATAATAACGATTTAGAGTGCACAAACCAACATTTTGTTGATATTCTGAATGAAGCAGTAAGTAAACTCGTTCACTATAAAAAAATCAGGTGCTCACACTTGATTTTATAACAAGAGACTAATAAATTTGAGGAATAATTTTATAACAAGAGACTAATAAATTTGAGGAATAAAAAAAAATAAATCGTTCAAACTAATTAAAAAAAACCGTCAAAACCTTGAGCTTCGAGATGGTTATAATAAAATTGAAATAAAATTTCAAATACTGAATAAGTTTTTGTATCGATATATGATTTCTATGGAATTTTGTAACAACCATCAACCAATCCGAACTCACTTTCACCTCATTATTCTCATAATCATAAAATTATTATAAATTATAACTATCTTTCATAATATACCTTGTTTACAATTTTAGATATATGTATGTATACGTAAAATTAACTATTTTATATTTTATTTATTAAATATTTTAATATGGGAACACCATAATGTGAAAAGCTTTATGCTTAAAATGATTTATAAAAGCTCACTCAATTATTGAGTGATTTATTATATAGTATTTGCAAACAAAACAAAACATTACGAAAGCTTGTCACAATTAGTATAGAAGGGCACGCACGCCCAGAATCATTTGCCGATTTTTACTTCTCGCCACTGACGAAGATTGTGCACCATAACCGTCTCTTTGGAAAGGGTTTACAAACGCTTTGCGCTTCTCGATTTAACGGTTACTGCAGTCCCCGGACAGCATTACTGCGGTAGAGAAATCCCTTAATTCGCGTTTCCTCCTTCCTTCCGCTGCGGACGACATCCACAAGGGAATTGTCACCACCTCACGACCCTAGGACCGATCGCCTTGTTTCAATTTTATATTCAAAGGAGTAGTAAATGTTTTTGGAAATTCATCAATTCCAAACGGAAATTCATCAACTGGTGATGTTAATTCAATTGCAATCTATTCGCTTCATATTTTGTGCGGAAGTTTGCGACGTTAGTTCTCCAAGATTGCAGATCTCTGAAGATGAAGAAGCTTGACGTAAACTTGATCCCAATAAGTCAGAAGCTCCTGATGGCATTCCTCGAATTCTTCTGTTAAGATGTGCTGCTTTATTAGCTAAGGCTTTCACCTATAGCTTTAATCTTTCTTTGTCAACTTGCAAATTAGATAATTGAAAACTATCATTCTTAGCCCCGGTCTTTAAGTCTGGTTCTAATCAAGACATTACACATTATAGACCTGTATATAAATTGCCGTCATTGCCGAAGCTATTCGCAAAAAAGTTTATGATGAATTAATTATAATTAAAAATTAAATATAATTAATTAAAATTTAATTTAAATGTCATATATTCATCTATCAACATGGATTCTTATTCGGCAAATCAACAACAACTAATTTGAGTCTTATGACGAATTATATAGTCAATAATTTCTGATTTACTGATTTTCCGAAAGCTTTTGTCCGTGTAAATTACAAGGTTCTCTGCACAAATTGCCTTCTCTTGGTTTTCACTCCAAAGCTTTAAGTTGACTAAAAAAATATTTATCTTATACGATTCAAATTGTCAAAACTGTCCTTTTATTTATTAAAGACATTCCAAATATCTCTTCACATTCCCTTTGGCTTCGTTTTGCGGACGATCTGAAGTTGTACCGTAGTATTAGATGTTTATCAGATTGTCATCACCTTCATGCTGTTTTTTGAAGATTTAAGGAATGGTTTCGTATTAACTTCCTGCATTTAAATGTCCTGTGTCATACACACCACACCAATCTACTTTAATTATGAGGTAGAATCTACTAATTTTGTGCAAGTGTATCAGAAAAAAAGATCTTGGTGTAATTATGGAAACTAAACTTTCCTTCTTGACTCATATTGATTGTGTGGTTAGTAAATCTAATCAAATAATAGTAAAAGAAACGCAAAAGAATTCTCTGACCCACATGCACTTTATTATTCCCTCGTTCGTTCCATACTCGAGTATTGCAGTCCAGTTTGGAATCCGTTTTAAAAAAACTCATGTATGGGAATTGATCGAGTTCAAAGAAGATTTACAAGGTATTTAATTCGTGAGCTAAATTGACGTATAGATGTTTCATCATATTTTACTAGGTGTTTGTTATTTGGTATTAATTCCCTTGAATATCGCCGTACTTACTTCTCCATCATGTTTATTAGAGATATTTTAACAGATCACATTAAATGTTCACCTTTGCTCTCTTTAATTAATATTGAGGTACCTCGAAGGAATCTTAGTCAATCATGTCTGTTGCCAACTTCACCTCACTGCCTATGGTCGCAATGAACCGATATCACGTTGGATTAGAGAATCTAACTTAATTTGCAATAGAATAGACTTTTTTGAATTTTGTAAAAAAATACTGTAGAAAGACTTATTTTTAGTATAATTTATTTGATAATCGTTATTTATCTGAATCTTCATGCCATAAATTGCAAAACCGTATTTGAATGCTTATTTTTGGTTTCTTTTTTTATGTTTTTAAATTATTAATGATATTGTTACTATTGAAAATAAAATAAATAAATAAATAAAGGTCTACACAATAATCACCAATGATATTAATGATTTTGCTACAATTGAAAATAAAATAAATAAATAAATAAAGGTCTACACAATAATCACCAACAAGGGATTAAGGTGCATCCAAGTGAGTCTACAGCATGCCAAGGTTGCCTCAGCAGTTCTTAGATAGCCATAGATTCAACAAGGATCATCTAGATAATTCCGTATGTTCTTAATGACCAGGCAAAGGGACTCTCAACTGAGCTATTATACGATTCCATTAACCCCGGAATACCCAGAGCATGTATACTTACCTGTATAAATACTAAACTATTTCCAATTCCAGAATATACAAACAAGCTGCCAAAGCTGAACTACCCACCACCACAGGTAAGACAGAAGCCATTATATGCTCAGCTTACCTTCCAGGTGACTCCAACGGATTTCCTGCCACTGAAAGGACTTGCTGACTAATATGGTAGGAAGAGCCTTCAAGTCATTGTTGGTTCCGATGCTAACGCATATCATACAATATGGGATAGTTCAAATATCAAGAAAGGGGTTGGGTCTTTACTAGAATTTATTAATAACTTCGAAATTGCAAATTAGGGAAGTAACCCCACTTTTATAAACAGAATTAGCGCAGGAGTCTTAGATCTCACTATTTGTACTTAATTTGAAAATATTGCTAAGCAGCAACAGATTCAGTGTTTTGGCCACGACAGTTTGCCAACAGAAGGGAGACCTCTCTCCATTAGGTTAGGTTAGGTATGTGGGTTGGTAGAGCAGGGTAGACAATACTATACCACACTCAGGTCCTTGTGGACCCATTGTGATTCCCTTTTGTTGTAGGTTAACCGTCGGTGTTGTTGATGGTCAACTTGTGTCATCCTTCTTGCATTTACCCGACTCGGTCCAGCCATCCGGACGTCCTCAAGAACCTTTAAAGATTAGAAAGTGTAACATCAGAAAGTTCTCGTAAATCGTGGAAGTAAAAGTTCCCAAGTGTTCTGTTTCTCAAGTGACAGAGGCTCGGGCAGTGACAGAGGAGGTGAGGTGTGTCCTCATGGACCTCTTCGTCTCCGCAACCTCTACAAATATCGTCGTCCTTGCGATTTAGTTTCATCATGTGATGTCTTAAGAAGTTATGGCCCGCTAGAGCCCCTACCAGCTTAGAGAGCGAAGGCCTCTCAAACTGTAGAAGTTTGAATGTTCGGCCTTTGTCATATGCTGGCCATAGCTTCCCAGATACTTCACAGGTAGTTAGTACTTTCCACCTATTATTGGTTTTCATACGTATCTTGTTTTCCACTCGTTCTCTGAAATTACATAGTGGAGGCTTGATCGATTGTAGTGCTCTATCTTTATCCATTGCGGACCCCTTTCTCGCCAGTTCATCAGCTATCTCATTGCCGGCTTTGTCACTTTGTCCAGGGACCCGGCAGAGATTCGTGGAGTGCCGTGAGCAAAGAACCTTGAGCTTTTCGCGACAGCGGTGAACTAGCTTCGATTTAATTTCTATAGCAGAAATTGCTTTTATAGCCGCCTGGCTATCAATGAAAATGGTAATATTATTACGTGGTATTGCCAGCAATGACGCCATTAGGGCCGCTTCCACGATTGCCAGAATCTCTGCTTAGAAGATACCACTGCTATCAGGAAGCCTGATGGAGCAGTGTATATTCAATTCCTCACAAAATATACCAGCACCGGTTCCACATTCCATCTTTGATCCATCTGTATAGATGGATACCGATTTCCGCTTAGTGGGTTCATCTTTTCCTGTTAATGCATTTATCATCGCGGACTTGGTCTAATTCTGCCTCGGCGCACACTGTTGAATTACATATGGTAAGGCATTTGCCCTTTACACCAGATGAACTTTTTTTGGTTAACTAGTTTCCATAGTTTCCATAATTGGTGCCCTTGTAATTAAAAGGTTAAATTCTTCGTCTCTCACCTTTGGTATCGAGATTATATAAAGCAACACATTGTTGTTGGTGTATACCGATGGAGAGCCGTACTCAATTGCCTCGATTTCTTTGGCATATGGTTAGGTTTCCACCTCGTTACAATTCTGTTTGTCTCCTCGATGTCGAAGCAGGTCTAACTATTTCGTTAATTTCTTCCTTGATGACTAGGACCTCGTTCAGGATATATTGTTTTAGTCTACATGAAACTGTTTCCTTTATAGCTTTGTTGAATCTTTCTATTACCGGGTTGATTTTCTTCGTAATGTCCTGGGTTATTCCGAAGAATAATCTCATTTATCTCGTACTGGTGATTGTTGTTCTCCACAATTTGTTGCTCGATTTGAAGAACGGCCACCAAAAAGAGGAGCCTGAAAAATTATATATTTTTAAGTGGCACTAGGAATGTAATGTGTTGTAGGAACGTTAAATCATGTGATTTTATTTTATACGTTACTTATTCCAGCGTTACAGTTTTATGTGTATGTATGTGCGTAAATAAAAAGAGTGAAGCAAATTGCATTTTATAAAAACAGATAAATCTACCAGTATTCTAATAGAATTACAATTAAAAGGCACAAGCACTTTTAGGAATATTTTTCCTCCTGTTTTTTATTTATGTAACTTAAATTTTAATTATACCAAACACAAGCTGCTTACAATTAAACAATTTTTTTTATTTCTTCTTTTATATACTTTTTTATATTGAATTCACTCTAGCACACTCTAGCAAGGATGTTTAAAATTTTCTCCTTTTATATATGTATTAACTCTTTATACCCTATCCTAAGGGTATATTAATTTGGACACATACTTTGTAACAGCCCTTAATATTTGTCGTAGACCCATAAAAGTATATATATTTATGATCAGAACCAAATCCTAAGACTATTTAGAAATGTCCGTCCGCCCGTCCGTAGGCAATTTTTAGGCCTTAAAATTTAGCCCAGAAACTGAAATTTCGACCACATACTCCCTAGGGCTCCTAAATGGTTTGAATTTGTTTGAATACGCTTACTGCCACGCCCACAATTTACAAAAAACCGTTTTAAAGCTAAAGTTAGAGCGATGAGAATAACCACGCCTACCTTTTGTGAGCGTTTTTTTACTAAAATGATGTTTTCTTCGAAAATTTTTATAGAAACCAAAAAAAAAATGTTCGCAAGATATTTAGCCAATATTTTTTCCAATATATCGCCCATACAAAGTTTTTGGCCACGCCCACTTTCTGGGGGCATTTTATCAAAAAATATATTTTGTTTCTTTTTAAAATTTAATAGAATGAAATAAAACGCTATCCATCATTTTCTTAATGTGTTTTTCTTTGGGGCATATAGGAATATCGATAGGGTTTCATACTGTTCGCCTCAAGCCTCTCCTTTATTCTTTCCCTTTTTTTCTAATCATTCCGTACATTAGGATGGTTTGCTTGTTCATTTCGCTACGGATTCCAGTTGTTATTCGGTGCTGAAGGAGAAAAAAAAACCAATTAATACAAATGGTCACGCGTTAGGTTCGGGTAGGGCTCGTTCGGAAAGATCGTATTCTCCGGTTTGGGTACAAACGTTTAAAATTGCAAGCATCCTACTAAGGCACGATTAACTTCACACGAGTCCACTTGGATTCCCTCGTAATCTCCAATCGTGGACGAGGAAGAGGACGTTATATACGGAGCTGTCCCTAGTCGGGCGCCAGTTAAATTCTTTCTTTCCGAGGACATTCAAAAAAACGCAAGCGCGCGCCCGAAGGCACGCCACTGTTCGACTTATACCAATAAATTTACTTTAATTTACTATTATTCGCGTTTATTAAAACAACCATGCAAATTAAGTCCAACTTAAGACGAAATGTTTCCCGTTAGGAAACCGCTGGTCCTAGGGTGTGAAGTGCTGATTCGTCAGATATGCTATCGCACACGTATTCGGTGGCAATGGCGTGATTGTAACGCGATTTCAATGCAACGGGACTGTGAGAACAGGTAACAGCATTAAACTGCTGACACAGCCGATCCTACATGATTGAATGTGCTATTCTTTGATCTTGACCTTGGATGATCATCCGTTAACTTGTACTTCTTTATTACTGGTAAAATGTAGAGCCTGTTAGTTTGCTTCTATCAATGCAATTCTTAATAGTATTTGCTTAGTGTCATTTATATGCATAATTGTCTGGCTATTATTTATTTCTTCATAAATTCATTGTTTAATCCGCAATAACATTGCAGACCACCAGTTCAATGCAATTCATTACATAATTTAGATATGTCAGCAATAAATATAATTTGGATTATTTTATAATTTGTTTATTAAGCAAAATTGGATTTTTGTTACTTTATGTTAATTAAGCGATATTGAATTTGTGTTACTGCAAGTTAAGCAAGCACTTTTGATTTTGAAACTTTTGTCAATTAAGCATTATAGAATAAGTATAAATAAGGTAGAATGGAAGAAAATAAAATTATTGTTCAACCAGTAACCAAAGACCTAAGTTATTACCTCAAGTGAGTCTGCTTGAGGACTGTTGAAAACGTACAATCGGTACAAGAATCGACTTGTACAATCACCGCAGTCTAGGTTTATGTACCTATGACAGTATCAGGTTGTGTAAAAGAACCCAGTCTTTAACATTTGGCGACCGTGACAGGACTTGGTGTCCAAAAAAAACAAAAAGGTCTTCATACTCGTTTGTTCATACTTATAAACGTTCACTCTTTCGCGGTTGGGCGTAAACTGGGCCATAACACAGTTCATCCTAAATTCGGCCGCTGATTGATTACTCTCGTTACTGAATCAGTTATTGGGATTACTTCGTTGGAAGGGGAGTAAGACAGCAAGATGGATTTGGATAGGATAACTAAGGATCAAGAGGATATTGGACAGAATATTTGCAGGTTATGGAGGAATTTTAAAAAAGACTCCCCTGACCGCAAAACCAAGAGCTACTTGGAAGAAAAACTACAACAGTTGAACTCACTTTGGGAAGAGTTTGATGCAACGGACTCCAAAATCAGGGAGATAGCGGAAATCGACCTCAATCATCCCTATTTCAGCCGTGATTATTATGGAGAGATCAAAAAACTACAAGAATCATTCCTGGACGACATCCAGGATAAATTAGAGTTGGCAAATACGACGAAACTAGGTGACGTACCTTCCGTTCCATCAAAGAAAGATGGATTGGAGATGGCAGCTAAGGGAGCAATACCAAAACTTACCCAAGAACAACCAGCAGTTCCAAGACGGAAACCAGAGCGCACTCCAGCTGTGGAAGACACGCCAATCAGACAGCGATACAATCTTGTCATAGGAATCATAAGGGGATCCATGGATAAGATAATACTACAGCAGAATAAAACCAAGACATTCTGTCAAATCAAAATTCGCACATTGGAGCAAAATTGGGAAGAGGTTACTACTATGTATCGGAAAATGGAAAACCAGCTTACTCAGGAAGATATCCAAGACTATTTTGAGTTGCAGGAGCAACTCGCGGAATTATTGCAAGAACTCTATGGGACAATGGAATCATCATTAGCTCAAGAATTGGAAAGGCCTTCAACAACTATGAAAATGCCCAAGGTTGAGTTACCAAAGTTTGAAGGTAACTACCTCCAGTGGCAGCAATTCAATGACCTGTACACAGAAATGATCCACAACCAAAAGTTGTCAGATGGGCAAAAAATGTGGTTTCTTAAATCAAGCCTTACAGGAGAAGCCGAAAAATTGGTGCGTCATCTGACAGTGTCAGGTGCTAATTACAGTGCAGCATGGAGGATAATAACAGAACGCTACGATAATCCTCGATTGCTAATTTCATCTTGGATTTCAAAAATGTTGTCCCATCAGAGTGTCCTAATTGGAAATGCCAGATCAATCCGCAGCAATCCGCACACGACACTATACGAGAGTGTTTGCTGGGACTTGAAGGATTAGATGTGGATACCAAGGCATGGGACCCGATCCTGCTTCATCTATTTCTTAAGAAATTGGACAAAGATACGCACACGCTGTACGAACAGTCGTTGGTACAACCAAGACAACTTCCTTCATTGCAGAAGTTTCTCGAATTCTTAGAAACTCGTTTTCAAGCTCTCGAAACATTGGGAAATAAGGACAGAGCAGATGAAGGCAGAACTCAAAAACAAGGGTGTAAGACGCTATCAGCAATTGCGTCTCAGCAATTAGGTTGTATAATCTGCAAATACAACCATCCTATTTATAAATGCAAACAGTTTTTGGAGCTAACATCATCAAAACGATTAAACATCGTAAAACAAAATAACCTGTGCGTTAATTGTCTGCGAGCTGGCCATTTCGCATCAACCTGCAGCTCCAGTAATTGTTCCAAGTGTCACAAAAAGCATAACACTCTGTTACATTTAGACATGAATGTCAATCGCCCACCAAAATCCCCAATAATCATCAAGAACAAGGAAACTACAACAAATCGGGCAGGTGCGACAGCAAAGGAGCCGGAGCCGGAGCCAGTGGTTAGCGCATTACTAAACAATAAAAATCACGCATTCGTGCTATTAGGGACGGCCAAAGTAAACATAATCGGACCCAAAGGAAAAACCTGGGAATGTCGTGCGTTGTTGGATTCCGGTTCACAAATAAACATCATCAGTCAGCGCATGGTAAATAATCTTGGTCCACTACGGCAGATGAATTGTCTATTGAAGGAATTGGTCAAGGCAAGCAAAGATCCAATCAAAGGATCAATATAGAACTACAATCTCGAGTAAATTCATACTCGTGCAGAATCGAAGCCGTCGTCTTACCCAAAATAATATCCTATCAGCCAGCTCAACCATTGGATACTTCTACATGGGATCTTCCCAGCAATATTCCACTAGCCGATCCAAATTTTAACCGACCAGACAAAATCGACATCTTGTTAGGAGCAGAATTTTACCATCAACTCCTAGTTGTCGGGCAAATACGGTTGGCCGGAGATCTACCAATACTCCAAAATACAGTATTGGGTTGGGTGATAGCAGGCAAGGTAAGCAGGGTGACTGCCACGGCGGTAACATGTGCAACGGACGGGGACCGAAGAGAGATCCCTCACTAAGATTATAGAAAAATTTTGGCGACTAGAAGATATCGCGGAGGAGGCCAGTAACAATACTAGAGCAGAGCAAGAATGTTAAATGCACTTCCAAAAGACATTTCAACGCGACCCAACCAATGGGAGATTCATAGTAAGCTTGCCCTGTAATTCAGAAGCTGCTAACTATCATAGCTTTATTTCCAATCGAGTAAGAACCATCAGAAGCACCACCATCCCTCAGCAGTGGCGACATGTGCCTTCAAAACAAAATCCGGCGGATATAGTCTCCCGAGGGATCTCGGCTTCAAAATTAAAGGGCTGTACCATGTGGTTTTACGGACCCTTATATCTATATGGTCTAGAGCATACTTGGCCAGGCGAATTCGAAGCAAAAACCACGGATTACGAGAAGAAAAGGTCCAGAATCACACTCGCAGCAACACTCGAATCAGCAGCAAGCATCATCGACATAATTGATCACCATAACTCCTTCCGACGTCTGCAAAGGGTTGTTGCATATATCAACCGATTCATAAACAACTGCATGAAGAACGATCGGGGTCAACGGTTACACGACCATCTTTCCAGCACGTTCCGTGGTACAAAAGTGCATTTGGTGCTCCAGGGCAAGGCCTAAACTAATGACGCAGATAATGGGAAATTTGCCAGCAATGCGGGTCCAACCTGCCTGACCATTTGTCAACGCAGGAGTAGACTTCCTCGGACCGGTATGGATCCACTTCAAGGTAAGGGGGAAGCAACCTCGAAAGGCATATGTAGCTGTTTTCTGTTGTTTCGCAACAAAGGCAGTACACTTGGAAGTTGTAGGAGATTTAACTACGGAAGCATTCATCGGTGCGCTCAAGCGTTTTGTAGGAAGGAGAGGAAATTGTCTAAACCTTTATTGCGACAATGCGACAAATTTCGTCGGAGCCAGAAATCAACTCATGGAAATCAAATCCTCAATATACACAGCGGCATGGAAAGAAAAAATAACCTCATTCTGCACGACTAGAAGTATGGAATTCCATTTTATCCCGCCGCGAGCACCTCATTTTGGCGGGCTATGGGAAGCGGCTGTGAAATCAGCCAAACATTTCGTGAAACGCAACCTTCTTTCAGCCAACTTAACGTATGAGGAACTAGAAACGTTGTTAATCGAAATAGAAGCCATACTTAACTCTAGACCCCTGGTTCCAGTGTCGTCCGACCCCAACGATCTTACTGCCCTAACACCAGGGCATTTTTTAATTGGAGAGCCATTAACATCAAGCGTAGACGGAGAAGCAGAAACCACAGCAGCTAGGTTGGGCAATAGGTGGAGGACGATCACCACAATAAAAACACAATTTTGGCAACGATGGTCACATGAATATCTCAACGAGCTACAACATCGTTACAAATGGAAGCAAGCTAACAACACGATCGTTCCCGGTATGCTGGTGATCATAAAGGACGACAATTTACCGCCTATGCAGTGGCAGTTAGGAAGAATTATGAACTGCATAAGAGGAAGCGACGGCTTAGTGCGGGTGGCAGAAGTTAAAACGAACCGTGGTATGCTCAAACGACCAATTCATAACCTTGCCCCTTTACCAGTAGATGAAGATCCTCAACAGCCAGGAGATCAAGAGCAGCCTTCAACGATGATGCAAAAAGCAACCGAACCATCCACCAACAAGGAGGAATCACCAAAAAAAAGTGTAAGACGATCTCTGGGCTCCACAATTGCAACAATTCTTTTGGCTTTACTTACACTTCCATTGACTGAAGGACTTCCCGTCGAGCTAATACCATTCGACTCGCAATCAGGTATCTACTTTGAAAACATGGGAGCAGCCAACGTATTATCAAGTGAGTGGAAAATTATAGCCTATTATGATGTGGAGATTTACGCGAAGGAACTACAATTACTAACGAATACAACCTCTTCATTGAAACATCTATGTCATCTGATTAAGTCTGGCACACTATGCGAAAAAATAATCATACAGATACAAAATCTGGAAGGAGAACTCGTAAGAACCAATAGGCTATTGATACCACCGTCAAACAGTAACCGAATGAAACGAGGCGCCCTCAACCTTGTAGGGAACGTGGCCAACTCATTATTCGGCATCCTGGATTCAGACTACGCGGACCAAATTTCAAGGACTATTGAGGGCATCAAGACCAATGCAGAATTACTTAGGAAAATAAGCAAATTCTTTTCTTTTTTCTCTTTTTTATAATAATTTTTTTTCTTTTTCGGTTTACTTACAAATATAATATATTTATCATCATCATCTTTGTGTCTGTGTATTTTCCTAGACTAGTCATGTAGATTCATAGTTTTGTTTTGAGATGGACTGCATTAGGTCCTTATTATTATCTGTTTTATAATGGTTGACTCAAATTATTATAATGCAAAGTTAATAATCGAAATATATTAAGGCTCAGAGTTTGAGTTCTAAGTTGGATGAATTTCGGTTTCTATTTGAAGGATATTAGTCTATTATGGTTGGACCCTAAGATTGATGCGGTTTGAGTTTGTGAAACTTGATTGTCTACTAATGCTGCATGTTTTGTAAATGGATAAATAGTGTTTTGGTCTGATAAAAGTGGTCGTATTGGTGGCTGTTTTTGTACGCAGTAACTTATATAGCAAGTTAGTACTTAAGTCTCCTTCAGGAAGGGCTATTTAATACCTTGTTGTTGAAATAGTTTGTAATAACAACAAAGTCTTATTGGATTCAGTGTATCGTCCACATCGTAATCAAATACAGTGCTGCCTATCTTTTAGGCTGTTTACATGTGATTGTTTCTACGGTCTTAAGGTTACTTTTGAGAAAATATGTTGCCTATGCTTAGACTTATTATGAGGTGTTAACTATATTCCTAACAATTTTTTACAATCTCCCCCTATGGCAACGAAGTCGAGGAGGCAAGATGTCAGATTCCTCAATGTTTCGCCTCGGGCGTCCTCTGACTCGTAGTTGGTGTGTGCTGACGTCATTCTTCGATTTAAAAGGGGGAAGTGGTATTATATGATAGCTTACCAATGGTACATCTGTTGCTTTTGGACTGGCTTCTGATCTTACGGAGTTTAACCTGCCTGGATATAACATAATGCCATTATACTTTTCTCATCGCGGTCTCGCCGTCTATATACGTAGTGATGTAGCCTACCAACTTCTACCTCAACACGGCCAAAGTTCCAATCCGGAATTTAATTTTATTTGGCTAAAATTCCATGTCCGTAGGCAATTAATTCACTACTATTTTATTTATAGAAGCCCTAACCAGGACAGGCGTTCAACTCATAATAATGCACTGTCTGATTCCATAACCAGAATTGTTACCCTTTATCCTCATACTGAAATCGTCATTGCGGGCGATTTCAATATACACAATTAAAGTTGGCTTCGACATTCTGGACAGACAACACCCGAAGGAATTCATCCTAACAGGATAAAGTGTATCAGACCTTAGGAAAACGCGTGGTGTGACTTGAGCTGTAAAGAAGCTATCAAGCCTAAAGAGGTAAGTTTTCGGTCTTTTGAGGCAAAGTTAAGGCAAAAAATACTACAAAGTCCCTCCGGTAGTAAAAACTTTTGGTCATTTGTCAAGAATATTAAAAATACGGCCTCGTCATCTATCTTGACACTCATTTGCAAGGACATCCCAGCTGTCAGCTCTTCAGATAAAGCCAATCTGCTTGCTGCTCATTTTGTAGTTAGTTCAACGCTGCCAGATTGTGCTTTATCTCCCCCTGTACTCGAGCGCGTAGAATATTCTACGGGACCCATTCATTTTCGCACTCGTACAGTGGCAAAAGTTCTTCAAGATCTCAACATACATAAATCCGCTGGTCCAGATGGTATTTCCGCTACCGTTCTGAAGAGGTTCTTCCACGCTGGGCAAACCACTGCGTAAGCTTCTCTATCTGTCCTATTCTTCAGGGCTCTTTCCGAGAAGGTAGAAAACAGCATTTGTCCAGCCCGCCCCAAAAAAGGCGAAACTTTCTCTCTCTCCTCTTAGCGACCAATGACATAAGACCTTCTTTCCAAGGTCATGGAAACGCTGATAAATCGTTGCAGCTAGCTCAACGCTACCAGATTTTGCTTTATCTCTCCACTTTCGCACTCGCACAGTGGTAACAATTCTTCGAGATCTCAATATACATAAATTCGCTGGTCCAGATGGTATTTCCCCTATCGTTCTGAAGAGGTGTTCTTTCACGCTGGCAAAACCACTGCGTAAGCTTTTCTATCTGTCCTATTCTTCCGAGAAGATGGAAAACAGCATTCGTCCCAAAAAAGGCGAACCCTACTCCTACCGACCAATTGCATTTACGTGCCTTCTTTCCAAGGTCATGGAAACGCTGATAAATAATCAGCTTATGAAATATCTTGAATCCCGAAAGCTTCTAATTGACCGGCAGTACGGTTTTCGCAGCAACAGATCCAGTGGTTATTTGATGACATATCTAGCCGAAAAGTGGAACCAATCTATTCACTGTGGTGGTGAAAGCAAGGTCGTTGCGCTTGATATATCAAAGGCTTTCAAAGTTTGGCATCAGGCTATTTTGTCGAAAATGCGTGCATTTGGATTAGGAATTACCTTTCGAACCGTTCAACACAAGTTATTTTGGACGGTTTCAAGTCTGCAACTCACCAAATAAATGCTGCTGTCCCCCAAGGCTTCGTTCTGTCCCCGACTCTCTTTCTGATTTTTATCAATGATCTCCAGTCTGTTTTTCCTAATCCAATCCACTACTTTGCTGATGACAGTGCCCTTAGCTTCGCATATTCGTTTTACAATTCACGTCCCTCATCTTCGGGCGTGGAGCTAGAACGTCAACGTATGTTAAGCTCATTACATTCTGACCTTGACAGCGTTCTTAAGTGGGGTAAAACCAATAGAGTAGAATTCAATGCTTCCAAAACACTGCGAAATGTCTATGTCTAGACTTCCCTAAGTGATACAAGGAATATTTCACCCCTTCTGATCTGGCTAGGATCTACAAGGGGTTTATTCGCACAAAACTTGACTTCAACGCTCATATCTGGTCTGGTGCCCCAATAACATATTTGGAGCTATTTGACAGGATTCAAAAACGTGCGGTCAAACTTATTGGCGATCGAGACATCGCGAAATCACTTGACTCTCTTAGTCATCGTCGCAATGTATCCTGCCTATCGTTGTTTTATCGCTACTTCCACCACCAGTCAGTTACATTCCACCCCTGCAGCAATTCAACCGCAATACTCGCTATGCTAGGAATGCACATCAGTTTACCATCAAGCCTGCATTCGGCCGTACAGTGATATACAAAGATTCGTTTCTTAAGCGTACAATACGAATATGGAATGTTCTACCCCGCTCTGTTCTTCCTGCACATTATAGTTTACAGACATTTAAAACCAACGTGCATCGTTATATCTCCTTTTTTTAATCCTTCACTTCCCTAAGGACTGCACTGTGCTACTTCATTATAAGGGAATCCAAACTCCCTTTAGTGCGCGTACATTATAAAAAAAAAATGGTCTTAAGGTTACTTTGGAGAAAATATGTTGCCTATGATTAGGGTGATGTTAACTATATTCCTAACATATTTTTTAGTGAGTCATAACCGATAATGAACATAAACAAAATCATGCAAATCAAGCAAACTGTTAAAAATTGTATTTTCGAGCAAAAGAAAAAATGTGGAAAATTAACTTTTAAACTACCATAATTGTTTCTTACAATACATTTATAAAATATAGTGACAATATAAAGTGATGTAAAGTAAAAATGCTTGGTGTTGTCAATTGTCAAATTTCCTTACTGAACGTGTCACGTGCTCATCAACGCAAATTTGAAGCAACTGAGCATAATCCCATTATGGTCATTCATGCTGTACTGTTTACGAGTATTTAGATATTTCATTTTCACTCTTCTTGTTGTTGTTCACTCTTCTTGTTGTATTTCTTGATTAATCATGATTCAATTTATCTTACGTTTTAATGTTCACCAATTCTTGTACCTTTTTATACCCTATCCTAAGGGTATATTAATTTTGACACATAGTTTGTAACACCCCTTAATATTCGTCGTAGACCCATAAAAGTATATATATTTATGATCAGGACCAAATCTTAAGACTATTTAGCAATGTCCATCCGTCCGTCCGTCCGTATCAACTTTTGAGGCCTTTAAAGTCATGCTAGGAGGCTGAAATTTGGAGCATATACTCCCTAGGGTCCCGAAATGGTAAAGTGTTAAAAGTTTTTAAATCCGCCCACTGCCACGCCCGCAATTTAGAAAAAACCGTTTTAGGGCTTAAGTTAGAGAGATAAAGTTGTAAAACCTTCACAAGATATGTAGGTACTACTCGCCTTTATTAATTTGTCATATAAAGTTTTTTGCCACACCTACTTTTTGTGGGCGTTTTTCACTAAAATGCTGTTTTCTTTGAAAATTTTCATATAAATCGAAAAAAAATGTTTAACAATATATTTAGCAAATAATTTTTCCAATATATCGCCCATACAAAGTTTTTGGCCACGCCCACTTTTTAGGGGCGTTTTTTTCAAAAAAATATTTTTTTTTTCTATAAATTTCATAGAATGAAATAAAATGCAATCTATCATTTTCCTTATGAATTTTTTCTTTGGGGTACATAGGGATAAGGATAGGATAGGGTATCATACTGTTCGCCCCAAGCGGACTGTAGCCTTTCCCTATGTTTCTTAGAGTTTTCGGTACTTTAAAAGCGTTAACAGACTGCGGTTTGAAACAGATATACGTTCAGTTGAGTGGTTTCGTATATAACGGGTGTTTTTTAGAGGTTTAGAATTTCGAATTGAAATAAAGCACAAGAAAATCGTTTTAATGTCCAGCAATTGACTTTATTGGAAGGATAACTTTATGCCATTAATGTTTAAATATGATTTCGGACATGTGGCCGCCGCGGATGGTTCAAATAAAGACAAGACTAGAGGTCCAATTTTCAACCACTTTTTCAAGCATTTGGGGCTGTATGTCGGCAATAACGCCACGAATGTTGTCTTCCAAGTCCAATAACGTTTCTGGTTTGTTGGCATAGGCAAGCAACTTCACATATCCCCAAAGAAAATAATCCAATGGTGTCAAACTACACGATCTTGGTGGCCAATTGACAGGTCCATTCCGCGAAATTATGCGCTCATCGAATGTCTTCAATAAATCGATTGTGACGCGCGCTGTGTGGCATGTAGCGCCATCTTATAGGAACCACATCTCATCCACATTCATGCAACCTAATTCCGGAACAAAATTGTGGGTTATCATGGCTATATACCGGTCTCAATTAGCGGTAACTGACTCTCCAGCATAATTTCCGAAGAAGGCCCAATGACTCCACCAGCCCATAGAGCACTCCAAACAGTCAGTTTTTGTGGATTTAATGGCGTTTTAAGGGTCTCTCTTCACTCCAAATAGCCATTCAACCCAAAATGAACCTCATCACTGAACAAAATTTTGCGATGAAAATCAGCATCGATATCAGTTTCATTTTCGGCCCATACACCAAAAAAACGAAGCATTGCATGGTCTCGGGGCTTTAATTCTTGTACAAGCTGGATCTTGTAAGGTCGCATGAAGAGATCTTTGCGCAAAATTTTCCATAAAGTTGATGGACAAAGCTCCAATTGCTGTGTACTGTGGCGAATCGATTCATTCGGGTCCTTTTCTACACTTTGCTCTACAGCGGCAATTGTTTCTTCGGTGCGCACTGTTCGACGTCTCTCTGATGCATATTATCACATAGAGTAAACGCAGTGCAAAAACGATCCATGGTTAACCGAATTAATTGCTCTGACGGACGATTATGTCGACCATAAAATGAACGGTTCATTTGTCAACCTGTTCATGATGAAATGGTAAACCGAACAGAACATAAATGACATTAGATTTGCCAGATTTGACCACAAAATGTCAGTTTAATCTCTATTCGAAAAACCAACCTCTAAAAAAACACCCTTTAAAATATGTCATCTGTGGATGACCAATTGTCATTTCTTCAGAATAATATGTACTTTCTATACAACTGTCATGTTCCACTTAAAACGAAGCCATTTCTATATAAAAACCGTGTTAAGTCTTTGATACGCGAATGTGACTTAGCATATAAACGCTGGAAAAATTGTAGACCTGAGGTGCTGCATAAATTATTTAATGTATTAAGTAATAGTGTAATTTTTGAACTAGGATACGAGACGATATTCAATTCTATAACAGTTTTCCGTTGGGTCTTGTTGAGAATGGCGTATATGAGGTCATTGAAGATCTAAATTTGGTCCCGTAAGAATTTTCTCTGCCTAAATCTCAGAAATCTAAATGTTTAATAATTTCCAGAACCCCCATTGGCACTTCCTATTTCCCTAAAATTTATCTGAATAACACAGTCATTAAGTTTGTTGAATCTGCAAAGAATCTTGGATTAAAGTTTAACAAAATCCTTACATGGGATAACCACAGTAGACTTACGTTAGGTAAATACCGTGGAAACTCGGTTAATATTGGCTAAAGCTTTGAACGTTCCAGTTATTCTTTTCTTTTGCAAGATTTTTTGTAATTGGGACTATGAATATAAATGGAGACTTAATGTTGCGTTCAATAGCTTTGCGCGTTATGTGTTTGGCTTATGAAAATATGACCGTATCTCGAACTTTCTCAAATCTTTGTATGGTATCACACTACACAACTTAGTTAAGTTCAGGACATTAAGTATGCTTCATAATATTTTTGAATCCCATTAACCCGAATATCGGTTTATTAACATTAAATGTCCGCGCTCAATAAGCTCTCGTGACCTCACACCAATTCCCTACGCATATTTAGCTTCTGAACGTCAGTTCTTTGTTTATGCCATACATTAATTTTCTTATAAAGGGTTATTTTTTAAGCGTAGTTTTCTTAAAAATCGAATAAAACACTCAAATTTGCATCATATATTCAAAATTTTTATTATAATCGATAAATAGGCCTTTTCCATTTACGTTTTAAAGACAACTAAATGTAAATGTTTTCCGCGGTTTCATTTCAAATGGTTCATTCGGAAGGTCCAATTTTGCGTCACTTTTGGAGCACTTCGGCCTGTATTACACGAATTACGTGTGTTATGTTGTTCTGTAAAGCTTCAATCGTATTTGGCTCGTCGACATAGACTAACGACTTTCATAACCCCACAAGAAATAATCAAGAGTCATTAACTTGCATGAACTTGGCAGCCAACTCACAGGGCCATTTCGAGAGTTATGCTGCTCACCAAATTCATCCTTCAACATTTGCATTGTTTCACGAAATGTGTGTCTCGATGAAAGCAAATGCCAACCAAGTTCAACTGGGTCAACTGGGGCAGACAAAAAGTCACGTATCATGGCTCGATATGGTTCGCGTGGACGGTAACGTTTCTTCCACGGTCGTCTTTGAAGAAAAATGGACCGATGATGCCGCCAGCCCACATACCACACCAAACTGTCGTTTTCCGGGATGCATCGGTAATTTTTGTACGGCATGTGGCTGTTCATCACTCCAGATGCAACAGTTTTACTTATTTACGTATCTGTTGAGGCAGAAATGAGCCTCATCGCTCAACACAATTTTTCGATAAAACAGCGGATTTTCATGGATCTGTTCTAAGGCCCATTCAGCAAAAATTAGACGTTGTGTTAGGTTATTCGTTATTCGGTTATAAGTCTTTCCATGATGGCAGAGTATACTGAAAGTTTTTCACTTTGACAGATGACGTTTGGACACCATTACTAACCAGTGCTGACAACCTGAAAAATTTAACTTAAAAAATCACCCTTTCGTATATAACTCCAATTTATAAGATTGTATCTTACTGAGTACAATCATACAAATAAATCTATGTTGCCATTCCAGCTCCATGTCCAAAGATGAGGGTCGTGAATCCCAAAACGAAAATACGAAGCTAAGGGCGCCGTCATCAGCGAAGGAATGGATTCGATTAAAAGTAGCAAACAGGATATCATTGATAAAAATGAGAAAGAGAGTCGGACGCAAAACAGAGCCTTGGGGGCAGCAGCATTTTTTTGGTGAGTTGCAGACTTGAAATCATCCAAAACAACTTGTATTGAACGGGCCGAAAAATAATTTCTAATCAATCAAGGTATCATGGAATCCAAACCAATCTGGGAGCTTAACCAAAGAGCTAACAGCTGGAATGTCATTGCAAATGAGAGTCGGCATAGATAATGAGGCCAAATTATTTATATTCTTTACAAACCCCCCAAAGTTTTTATTAACAGTGGGACCTTGTAGTATTTTTTGCCTCAACTTTATTTTTTCTGAAACGCATCTGACGAAGGAAAGGGCAAGAGGCAGGATAGTGCATTCACTAAGTACAAAAATTGAGCTAGATAATATGCAAACAATTACGGTTCCCGTGATAAAGAAGCGCAAAACTAATGATGTTGCGTCTTTTTATATCCATCTAAGGGAAAAGCTAGTGAAAAATGATTTTAGAAATATCTTTGACTCATTTGGTAAACATTTCGTTATTGGTGGCGATTTTAATACAAGAGGTTGATATGAAGCCAGTATGGAATTAGGGGTAGACCTTTTCTCGACAGGTAAGCCAACGTAGTGGCCGTTGGATTCGTCGAAAACTTAAGACGCTAAAGATATTTATATCGCAAGCTCTGTCTTACTTTCAAAATGATAACAAAATCAAAAATTGCAATAAAATATTCTCACGAAATAACCGAATTACTAAAAGAGAAGCGAAAACCGCGTAAAATAGGCAACAATCTCGCGCTCCGCAGAATAAAACGATATTAAATAATCTATGTAGCACTCTAAAGAAAAGATTCAGGACTTTTAAAACCGCGAAGTCTCTTGACATCTTGAAGGTAACTGCGGATGACAATTCGAACTACTCGCTCTGGAAAGCTATGAAAAAAATTAAAAAGCCAAAAATGCAAGCGCCTCCTATCAGAAAAGATAAAACCATTTGAATTAGCGCAATCAATTTAACCGCGTGTATTTGGCGGTATAAGCCGGTGCCTCCGATGGAGAGCTGCCCGGTAAACGCGAATATAAATTATTAAATTATTTTGTAGTATAAAGTTACTTGATGGGAAGTGTTTTTAGTGAGTAAGAATCTCACATTATTATGAGCATGTGCGGTCGGTTCTCATAGTGTCTTATGAAAGATTTTCCTCCTACCCTCTGAAAAAAAATTGGGCATTGCGGTCGTTTCTCGCTCGTTAAAACTTTTATAGATTTTCATCAGTTGGGTTGGCTTTAAATGACCGAAAACCTATCTCTTGCTTTCCTGATAGCTTCTTTACAACTCAAGTCACGCCACGGTTTGATACTTAGAGCTATTGCTCTCTGTCCCTTTCTAGACATCGCGGGGGACGTCGCAGGAGCTTCGTCGTCCTTCAGAGGCAAACATGGAACTACCCTATCAAGTCTAATGCAAATCGCCTACAAAAATATGGAACTGGTGTCCATATCAAGGGTTAAATGTTAAACTACACTGCAATATCTTTATCGAAGCAAGTAAATTATCTCTGTATCACAAGTAAACATAAGCTTACTTGGAACGCATCCTAAATAAAGCGACTGCTATGACTGCTTTGATAAGAAATATGGTCTACTTCCAAAAATACGATTCCCTGCAATCTTCCAGAAGATGCTAAAGTGCTTTAACAACTGACTCGCCCAACCTCAGAACATTGTCAAATATTCGGCAATATTCGATATAATCGTAAAAATCGTCAAAGACCTAGGATTGTCAGACCGAAAGACTGACTAATCACTCAAGGAGGGCAAAAAAAAACGTTTTCGGTCGCAGTGCCAATCATCCCAAATCTTAAAAGCAAAAATAACCAAAAGGCAAGTCTGCAGTCCGCTTGGGGCGAACAGTCTGATACCATATCTATATCCCTATATGTCCCAAAGAAAAAAGCATTTATAACATGAGGGAAAAAAACACTGCCTTCTCGTATTGCCATACATTTTTTTTGTAGCTTGCCTTTTAAATGTATTGTTGGAGTGCAAAAAATTCGCCGATATGATACAATGTACCTATTTATCGTGGTGAGATGTAAGAAACAAACCCAGATTGTTTGCGTTTTGACCGCTAATGACCGGTATCCGTGTTGGCTCACTTACAAGCCGGGTTAAATTATTAACGTCATCAACAATCTCGGCATATGTTCCTTCGGGTGTTGTCTAGCCAAAATGTTGAAGCCAACTTCAATTGTGTATATTGAAATCGCCTGCAATGACGATTTCAGTACGAAGATAACGGTGTATAAATTCATAAATTTACTACACACAGATAGCTTCAGTATATGCTTTAATTATTTCATTAACAGCTTCACTATATTATTTTTCATTTTTCAACATTGCGTTTTGGAAGCATTAAATTCCACTCTGTTGGTTTTACCCGATTTAAGTATGCTGTCGAGATCAGAATTTAATGCGCTTAACATATGTTAAGCGAAAATACGAAGCTAAGGGCGCCGTCATCAGCGAAGGAATGGATTCGATTAAAAGTAGCAAACAGGATATCATTGATAAAAATGAGAAAGAGAGTCGGACGCAAAACAGAGCCTTGGGGGCAGCAGCATTTTTTTGGTGAGTTGCAGACTTGAAATCATCCAAAACAACTTGTATTGAACGGGCCGAAAAATAATTTCTAATCAATCAAGGTATCATGGAATCCAAAGCAATCTGGGAGCTTAACCAAAGAGCTAACAGCTGGAATGTCATTGCAAATGAGAGTCGGCATAGATAATGAGGCCAAATTATTTATATTCTTTACAAACCCCCCAAAGTTTTTATTAACAGTGGGACCTTGTAGTATTTTTTGTCTCAACTTTATTTTTTCTGAAACGCATCTGACGAAGGAAAGGGCAAGAGGCAGGATAGTGCATTCACTTGTACAAAAATTGAGCTAGATAATATTTTTCATTTTTCAACATTGCGTTTTGGAAGCATTAAATTCCACTCTGTTGGTTTTACCCGATTTAAGTATGCTGTCGAGATCAGAATTTAATGCGCTTAACATATGTTGCCCTTCCAGTTCAACGCCCGAAGATGAGGGGCGTTGCCCAGGAAACGAATATGTAAAGCTGGTACTGTCATCCGGGAAAGAATGAATAGGATTAGAAATAACAGAGAGGAGATAATTCATAAAAATGAGAATGAGAGTCGGAAACAAAACGGAGCTTTGGGGAACTACACGTTCGAGTACAGGGGGATATAAAGTGCAATCTGACAGCGTTGAGCAAAATGAGCAGCAGGCAGATTGGCTATATCCGAAGAGCTGAAAGCTGGAAAGTCGTTGCAAATAAGTGTCGGGATAGATAACGAAGCCGAATTTTGGCGATTATGCCGAATTTTAGCGATTAAGCTCACTTTTAGTTGAAAGGATACTTCAATAAACAAAACTGCAGTTTGGAGTGATGATAATCCTCATGTGTATGTTGAGATACCGTTACATCCACAAAAACTGACTGGTTGGTGTGCTTTATGAGTTGGTGGAATAATTGGTCTGTACTTCTTTAAAAACGATGCTGGCCCGAACGTTACAGTCGATGGTGACCGATATGGAGCCATGATTACTGACTTTTTCGTTCTTCAATTGAACAACCATGTAGTGCAGGAGCTGTGGTTTCAACAAGACGGCGCATCATGTCACACAGCTCGTCCCGCAATTGATTTATTGACAGAAACGGTTTTGGTATTCACATAGTCTCACGTTACGGACCCGTGAATTGGCCTCCAAGATCGTGCCATTGAACGTCGCTTGACTATTTTCTGCAGGGAAACCATATTTAAGTCGTATTAAATTATAATGCCAGAAGATTATCTTTCGCATGAAGTAAATTTCATGCCAATTTAAGGAAATCGTCTACATTTTAAAGTTCTATACCTCTAAAAAAAACACTCCTTACAAATAAATTTCAAGTGAACACAGCGTTACCAAGGCTTTCAAATACTGGTAGAATACAATAAACACTAAGACCGCATTAGTGTGAAGTACTTCTCCTTCTCCGTTTCCGGCAAGTCAACACCACCTTCTCATCACCACAATGGACGAATTCAAGGTGTCAGCATCGTAGCTAGTCAGAAAGCCATCTCGGATGATCTTCTGAAACTAAAGGTGAACATAAAAAAGGACGGTCCCGATCGAAAAACCATCGAATACATGAAGAGGAAGATACAGGCATTAGAAACTTTGTGGTTAGATTTCCACAGTAACCACGGAAGGATCAAGAGTATCGTGAAGGCAGGTACTCCATATGTGCAATCATATATATGTATGAAAAAATTAAGAACTCATGCAACGAAATAAGGCAGACTCTTCAAACTGGTCTCTCTGAAGAAGAAGTAGAACCTCTAGGAGCAGCTATTGACGCAAAGCAGCCAGAAACGTGTGACAGGCCAAATATACCCACACAGACATTGGAACATTTGGACCCGGACGAATCCGGTGTCAACAAACCAAAAGACAATCAAGACATGGAACTAATCAGAGTGTTCCGGAGACAAAACGCAAATGTATGGTCACTACAGAGGTTGTTGTTAAGTCTGAGACACATGAGCTCATAAGCATATACTCAAACCTTCTGCAACTAAGCTTGAGTACAACCTTGCGGAATATTTTCAACAGAAGGATGAAGTCAAGGATTATGCAATCCAGGGTACAGCCAGATTGAACGAAGCTGCAAGCTAAACTCAGCCGACAATTCATGAAGCGCCACCATCATTTCCTACCCCAAGGTAATTAATTTGCCAAAAATAACTTTCCCTAATTTTGATTGGGATTACGTTAAATGGAAGCAATTCAGCGACTTATTGACTGAACTCACTGAAACAATGCGGATTCTTATGATAAGATAGCGATCCAAACAAGCAAGCAAAATGGTTAATCTTACTTAAACGACAAATAACTTCAAGACAACCAACTCATAGAATCAACTTTGCTTCCTGGCACATTCCAACCGACTTAAAAATGGCCGATCCACACTTAAATGAGCCAGGACAGAACTGTACCATCAATTCCTTACAGTTGTAAAGATTGAGTTAGGAGCAGGATTACCAATCCTGCAAAACACGCATTTTGGGTGGATTGTTCAGGGTAAATTGGAAGGCACACATTCACAATCATCAATTTGTGGAATCTCTGTTGAAGACCAGATTCAAGAAAATATCGAAAAATTCGGGAAGCTAGAAGAAGTGCAAACAGCGAAAGAATCTTTTTCAAATGAAGATCGAAAATGCGAAAAACATTTCGCCGAAATTCACCACCAGAGATCTGGAAGGACAATTCGTATTTCGATTCCCATTCAAAGTAGATCAAACCACCTTGGGAATATTAAAGAATCATGCCCTTCAAAGATTCTATTCTCTGGAAAAAAGGCTAGCTAGAAAAAACAATTTAAAAGACATGGCACGGCATGGCCACATGGATTAATTAATCAATTAATCAAATTCATGGAACTCAATATTTCGTGCCTCATTACTATGTGCTCAAGCGGGATAGTACAACCACAAAATTGCGAGTAGTGTTTGATGCTTCCGCAAAACTACAACCAATGTATCATTAAACGATTTACTATCAAGCGGAGCAATCATTCAAGATGAACTACTAACAACCCTTCTTCGGTTTCTGTTTCACCGGGACGTGTGATATGGATCGACAGATACTCGTTGTTAATCAACAGGACCAGGAATTTCAATTAATTTTATGGGTAAACCATCCATCAGAAGAACTGCAAGGTTAACAACTCAATATGGTAACATATCGGACAACCTCCTCGTCGTATTTGGCCACAAAATGTCTACAGAATTTGGCATTAGAGGGCAGAAGAAAATAGACTTTTGAACTATAGAAAAACATTCTTGTAGATGACGTTGCACTTCAAGTTGACTGGATATCGATAACACAACACAATTGAAAACACTTGGTCAAATATCTGTTCCCAAATCAGATACATTCGAAGTAGAGCTAGTTAAAATCATCAAGAAGGATATACATTTAGAGACATGTCTCTACGACGTTTCTTTGACAGATTCTGAAATCGTGCTAAGTTGGATCAACCTTTCCTCCTCCTTATCATCGTTTCACTCATTCGCGGAATCATCATTGCCTCAAGACAGTAGAATATGACCATGAAAAACGAACTACCAAACTTGCCTTATCAACTATATTTATCAGCTTTATGTATTTAATTTAGCACAACAACTTCAGAAGATTATAACGGATCCTGGCATATGTATTTCGATATTTCCATAATCTGAGAGCAGCCAAGAATAAAGAACTCATCAAAAAATCTGGATTTTCAAGCCAACATAACTCCATAACGCTGTCATTTGTATGTAAAAAACGCATGAAGAAGAATTCAATCAAGATATCAATCACCTGCAGCGCTTGGAGTTCGATCACCCACTTAACCCCTTTTAAAAAGGAGCTGAAAGAGTTGGTGGTCGTGTCATTGACGTATGGAGAGTTAAAGCCTGCCATGATAGAAATCGCGGCAGTCCTCAATTCACGACCGATTTCTACGATGTCGCCAGGGAGTTTTATCGTACCATTGAACAAACCAACCAATCCAACAGCCGAAGTGCTCAAAATAAGACTTTCCGCGAAACTTAAGCTAATTACTAGCATAAAGGAATACTCTTGGAGAAGATGGCGCATGAAATATCTTACTGAGCTCCACAAAAGGGACAAATTGCCGCATAAATGCGACAATCTACTGCTAGGAACAAGAAATGACCACTAGGAAGAGTGATTCAGGCTTATCCTGGCGGAGATGTAGTCGTAAGAGTCGTTGAGATTCGGGCAGCCGCTACCATCTTGCGAAAACCAATACACTATCATCTTGCGAAAACCAATACAGTACATTGGCTCAATTGCCAAACCAGTTTGAAGAGGCAGAAATTAATACAGACCAGGAGACATCAACACTCCTTGCAACATCCTCGACATCAACTCGGGAACTGAATTACGGTAAGACTCTAGATGAAGTCGCAAGACCACCAACACAGAAGCGAGGAAACAACCCTGTCAGAATGTGAAGTACACTGTCTGTAGCAATTTTTTTTTTTTTTTTTTTGAAGGGTTGTTACTATCCTATGGACCCCCACTTATGGTCCAATGTACTACCATTAAGACACCTTACATTTTTCTACTTAGTGTTCCCGTCTGTCGAGGAAAGATGAGAATGAACTTTAGCGATAAAGATGCGATGGGCCGGACAACTGCAGTGAAAGTATTCTGCTGTGTCATCCTATTCACCGCACGCAGGACAGGTGGTGGTGTCGCTTAGCATAATATGTGTGGCCCGAAACAAAAGCTACAAGCAGGCTAAAGTCGATTCTTCTAAAAGATAGACGAAAAGATGTAGACTTTTTGCAAATGTCCAAACAAACAGCAAACAAAGGGACTGGTGTAAATGAATCGGCCACCAAGAACTTACAAAAAACCGATTTTCATACGATGACGGCTATGACGGAGGAGGAATCTTTTACTACAAACAAAGACTTGATAACACTCCTGATTTTTTTGGAAAGTCAGTCTTTGGATAGAGAAGATCCTTGTGCTAATACTCTACTAAAGACGGTCTCCCCAGAACTCTGCAGCCAGGATGCGCTGATGCGACCACCAACGCTAAGACGTCAGTCTCAGCAGCTGAAGAACCGCTGAAAATGCGCAGGAATGCGCGCCGACTAATAGATAGGTTAAGGAGCCGTGAACCAAGTACCTTAAAGGGATAGGAAGTGACAGCTAGAGATTGTATGGCGCAGCAGTCTGAAAGAAAGAAAGCAGACCCAGAGAGGAAAAAGGAGTTTGATTAGTGCAGGGGAGGAATACCGATTGCCTTTTTTCTTTGGACAAATCAAAATCCGGAAAGCAAAGTGCCGACCCGGCCATGGATGAGTCCTTAGCTGAGGACACAGCTTACTACTCCAAGAGGGTTATGCACAATAGCAGAACAGGGCCTAATATAGGTAGAGTGAAGGCCCCCAAAGGTGTTGCAGTGAAACTGGCCGCAGCGAGGAAGAAATTGCGATTGCCTTTCATCTCGACTGCATCTAGTTTAAAGCGCCCGGCAGTTGCTCCAGGTAAGGATGTCAAACCTGAAGGAGCTCTGGGAAATCCTAAAAAAGGTGGAAACAATAACAGAATATCCCCGGTTCTAGGTAGGGAAGTCAAAAAGGGAAAGATCGCATAAATGGGCAAGAAAAATGTGTGTTGTCGACCATGGAAATTTAAATCGGAGACTTACCAACGACCAATGGCAACATATCGAACTAAGAATCCTGGACATTTTCAACGACGCCATCCTGAGGTCAGACGGCAAGATTCCACTTTTTGGACAGCACCCATAACAATAGGAGCACCCTATAGTGGTTATAAAATTACATTGTCAATAATGACTCACCTTGGCAAAATGCTGACCTGCGTGTCGCTAATAAGAAAGAAATACTCAACTACACAAGACCGAAGGGGCGCATAAACATTCAAGGCATTCACTTATGAATACTAAGAAGGTAGATGTCGCTCTTATTCAAGAACCGTGGATTATACGGGGACAAATAAATGGGCTGAACTCTAGAGACTTGTGGTGTTGAAGACTAACGCACCAGATAATGGTAAGACACGTAAATCTATTGTTGCAAGGAAACAGATTAACTTTTTTCTCTTACCTAGCTATAGTAACATGTGTAAGACTGAGATCTTTTAACTAGAAATATCTACCGACCTATGTGGGACGTAAACAAAACCAATACCAAAAAATGAAAATAACAAAGTAACCCATCCCCATTGTATAGGGAATATTTAATTCGCAGTAGGCTATTAATGTTAAGTCGATTTCATGGAGTTGTAGTTGATATGTGCAAGGAATTAATAAATTAATATTTTATTCCACCAGAATGGAGAAAATAAAGGGTGAGTTATATCACTGAGCCATTTGTTTCATATATTTGTATAGGTTTATCTATTAATTATATAACTTAAATTATTTAAGTATTTGCTAATATGTTTGATCATTATCATCATTGATCATTTGATTATTTTTATTCAGGTATGTTCTAGTCGGTTCGCGTATTTTGGGCGAGATTTTGGATCGATTTCGATTCCGGTTTTTGAATTCGTTTTAATGTTGGTCAGACAAAGTTTGTTCGCGTGATGTGGTCGAATGATGAAGTGAGTGTTAGTCGTCTCCATTTTCCTTTAAGGGTTGTATTCCATTGTGTTGTTGGAGTAAGAGATTCCAATCATCTGAGTGGGAATAGAGGTGCGGTGCTATTATTCAAAATAACTTTTAATAATTATGTATTTTTGAAATAATATATATGTAAAAAAAAAAAAAAATTCGGTCTATTTTATCTATCTATTTTATACATTGACCAAACTGTTCTTAAATTGAAATATGTTCAATGGGGAAGCACCGACACAAATGTTTGAGTTGAGACTCTTCTTAAATTTATTTTAGAACATAAGGTACTTACAGCTAACAACGGTAACGAACCAACATTCATTACTCATAATAGACATGAGGTTATAGACGTAACACTCTACAACAATTCACAGACTCTTACTGTGTGAGAATGGAAGGTTTCATTTCGGATTACACTATAAAAGAATTTATGATTGATGCGAGTGTAAGCTTTTCTCAAAAAAGCAGGAACAACAAAACGGCAAACTGGAAGAATTTTATTGCAGAGGTATGAGAAATCAGTCAAAAACTGCAGGAGCAGACACTGAATACACCACATGAAATCGACGCTACTACGGAAGACTTCAGTAAGATTTTAGAGGAAGCGTACCAGAAATCATGTCCTCTACGAACACCTTGGTGGACCAAACGTCTTTTTGAAATGAGAAAGAAAGCAAGAACGTCTTATAATGCTGAAAACCCTTGAAAAATTAATGGATTTCTATATTCGTGACAGAGTTGATAACAGTGCACTTTCTACGTTTTAGCATGCATAGCATGGTGGAAACCGCGCTCCATGAAGTTGTCAGCACTATAGAGAAATTATTAAACGACAAAGAATATACACTAGCAGTATTTTTAGACATTAAAGGAGCAGTCAACAATGTTAAAATATGCGCAGTAAATAGAACATTGCAAGGTCGGTGGTACTATCACTAGCGTGATTATTAGTCTACTTAGCGAAAGGAATATATATGCTAACTTTGGTGATGCTAACCTTAGAGTTACTGAATCCAGAGGAACATCCCAAGTTGGTGTCATCTCTCTAATACTATCGGTCCTCATTATCAATAAAATACTCATGAAACTAAAAGAACAGAGGGGTTAAAGCAATTGCTTACGCAGACGATGTTGTGTTACTGGCGTAAGGCAAATTCTTATCAACTTCAAGCGAACTGTTAGAAAACTCACTACAGACACTTAACCAGTGGACGAAACAATGTGGTCTTGTGCTAAATCCCCAGATGATAGGGACCAAAACCCAAAATAATTCTGTGGATGCGCACGGCAACTGTATGACCGATACTCACATATGGCAGTATACTCTGGTGGCAAGCCGCAGACAAATCAACCAACCTTAAGTTATTGACGAAAAATAAGAGACTAGCATGCATATGGACAACTAGTGCAATGAGAAGGACACCAACCGCTGGCTTGGAAGTGATTCTAAATCGGCTATCCTTGGATCTGTACTTGCAAGAATAAGCTGCCAAGAGCGCCTTAAGGATCAGCCAAATAGTCAGCTGAAACCCAGGTCTCGCGAGGCACGCACAGATTCTGAAACTGTAAGTAGCAAATAACGTTAGTTCCAACTACGTGATTCCCTACATGGATTTCTACTTGACAAACTATACACCTGCTCCTTTCCGAGCAGGGAGGAATGCCACATAAGTGGAGCAAACAACCACTCTGCAGCCTAAGAGAATGAGTGGAACAAGATCAGAATGATAGCCAACAATAGGTAGGAATCTCTAACCACCTCTGAGATATCATGGAAATAATGGCCAGAATATAATAAAAACCGAATTAAAAAAGTTCTACAGTAGGAAAGAGCGTTGCTGTCAAAGCTGGTTGGTGTTTTAACTGGTCATAATTGTCTGAGAATTGTTGCGTCTCAGGGAGAGGATGTGATTGAAGAGCAACTATACACCTGCTCCTTTCCGAGCAAGGAGGAATGCCACGTAAGTGGAGCAAACCGCCACTCTGCAGCCTAAGAGAATGAGTGGAACAAGAGCAGAATGAAAGCCAACAATAGGTAGGAATCTCTAACCACCTCTGAGATACCACGGAAAATAATGGCCAGAATATAATAAAAACCGAATCGAAAAAACTTCAACAGTAGGAAAGAGCGTTGCTGTCAACGCTGGTTGGTGCTTTAACTGGTCATAATTGTCTGAGAATTGTTGCGTCTCAGAGAGAGGATGTGATTGAAGAGCAACTTTGCGCACATGCTGCTCCACCGGTCTCTCCATACTTTTCAGCAAAAGGGAAGACAGATTTATGGGTCTTAAGTTTTTGGCTAGAGTATACCCAAGTAACAATTTAGTTTCCACAAGGGCCAAGGAAAGCTATTTTCTTATTTCCAGAACAACTGTAAGAGATCTTCTAGAAACCGAACTTATTTTCTTTTCTTAAGCTCTTTGCTCGCAGGCTCTATTAAAGCAATAGTCTTTTCTTAGATGTTACGTTAAGGACTTATAGAAATTATTACGGAAATTTTAACGACATTAAAATAAATCGTATAGGTACATGTTTTCTGCCCCGTGCAGGGACGCCAAGTAAGAATATCCCTGCAACGCCCCCCCCCCCCCCGTGCTCGTCGTAAAAGGAGACTAATGGGGAGGAATCACATCTAGGCAATATAAACATCCAGGAGAGCCTAGCAACATGTTTAAACAGCCCCACAAGTGGGCATGGGAATCCGTGGGTTGACACGACTGGAGCTCACCGGTATGATAAAAGTAAGATCAATGAAGAACTTATATCAGCAGCATCTACTTGTTGAACAAACAAACTCGCTTAACCTAGCATTATTTCTCGTTCAGAGAAACACTACCCCGCAAGGCACTTCTAATGCTACGCATGGTTGTCCCAGGATCGATCAGAAATGCACGGATTTCTTAACCGTACAATACGAATGTGGAATGCTCTACCACGCTCTGTTTTTCCTTTGCATTATAGTTTACAAACACTTAAGACCGACGTACATCGGTTTCTCCCTTTCTTTAATCCTTCATTTCCCTAATGCCCGCACCGTGTCACTTCATTAGGAAGGTAAAAAAAAAATGCCGGGAAGTCTAACGAAGAATATGAAGACTGCCATGGAGGTAGGATATGGCACCAGGAATTTTTCTGTTGAAGACATCCTAAGCATTTGCGAGTCATATGGTCTGATTGTTTTAAATACAATGTTCATCAAACAGAGCCGGCACTTGGTCACTTATAGCAGTAGCGGAAATTAAACCCAGATTGACTACCATTTGGTGCCAAGTTTCATGAAGCCTGGAAAGATTGAAAAATGATCTTGGAAGAGGCAATCACCCGGCAACACCCTCTCCACCTAGTTTGGCCGGCTATATTTTCCAGGAGCCGCCCCCAATAATAAAGAAGTGACGGACATAACATTCGAAGAAGTTGGGAAAGCGGTCAAGAACTCCGAGAAGAGAAAAGCGGTTGGGCCGGATGAGATATCCAGTGAGTTCTGGAAAACGATGGGAGACATTGGGCTCAGATGGCTCATGATTCTTAACTCCTAACCCATGAGAGGGGATCCAATGCCCAACCAGTGGAGGGAAAGTTATCTTCTTCCTTTGCACAAAGGAAAGGGAGATACGCGAAACTGTGATTATTACCGTTCAATCAAGTTTATGTCACACACCATGAATATCGCTGAGCGGGTATTAGACGGTCGCCTTAGACAAATAATACGGTTGACTGATGACCAGTGCGGATTTGTCGTGGGTAAATCAACCACAGATGCAATCCAAAGTATAAGGATCATAATGGAAAAGCATCATGAATTCTTAAAGGATCTGCATATGATTCTGGTTGCTTTTAAAAAAGCATTCTGTAGACAACCAAGAGATCTGATATGGGTAGCGCTAAGACAACGAGGAGTTCCTGAAACCTACGTACAGATGATCATGGGAGCGACGACAAAAGTCAGATGTCCTGCAGGAGTCACCAATGAATTACCAATAAAAGTTGATGTTCACCAGGGAAGTATCTTAAGTCCTTTGCATTTATTACGCTCCTAGATTATCTGCTTGAGGGAAGAGTGACGGACCCTAAAGTGCATTAGTTATTCTTTGCTGATCATCATAAGTGTTGATCAGAATTCCCTGCGAAGTGCACTTGATGTTTGCGTAGATGTTTTAGAAGGCAATGGGTATCGTATCAGCCAGAGTATCAGTACTGCCCATTCTCTGACCCAAGCCAACATATTCAAGACATTAATTTGAATGGCGTGGTGGTTTCCAAATGTGAAAAATTCAAATATCTGGGATCAATGATCAACAGCGAAGTAACCGTTGATAACGGCATCAATTATCGTGTAAGCGTAGGGTTGATGAAGTGGCAGAAATACTCTGCCATCTTCTGTGACCGAAAAATGTCCCCTTAGCTGAAAGGAAGGCTCTACACCGCAGTTGTGCGTCCGGAGCTCACATACGGTTCACAATGCTTGACAATATACAAAAAACATGAGGGCAAATTGACAGCAGAGATAAAGATGCTTCGCATGACAGCAGGAGTAACAAAGCTTGATCGAATTAGATGTTCCAGAATCCGAGGAAGCCTTCACGTCGAAGAACCCATCTCGAAAAAATTGGAGCACGACCAATTCAGTTGGTATTTTCATGTTCAAAGGAGGGATCCTACGAACCCCGTTAAAAAGGCAATGGCAAGATGTTTTTGAGGTCGAACTGGCGAACCCCACAGGCTGACCAGTAGGAATTCTGTTAAGTGGTAGGGTTATGATCCCTGTAATCCTGATCATAATCTCGTCATTAAATGTAGAGAAGATGAAGAAGGTACATGTTTTTCTTATATTTATTTCTTGATTATTATTTTTGCTATTAATATTTTTCATCATTTGTTTCTTGAAATATTTTTGATAAGTTTAATTTGTATAAGTAAAATCAGTAGCAAAACGGATAGTGTAGGTATATTTCAACATTGTTGATATTTTCGAAAGTTTAGAAAAAGGAATAATATCTTGTTTTAGATAGGACCCATTTCTTTAGTGAATTTCAGTTTAAATGTTTTTAAATCTCCTTCTGCTTTATTTATCGACATAACCTAAGCTTTTGATATGGTGAATCATTCTTTGTTATTGAGTAACCTTTTTAATGCGGGGCTCAGAGGTTTTTTTCATGACTAGTTTGCTTCATATTTAAGAAATCGTAAACAGGTGTTAAAAGTTCAAAATGCGTTTAGTTTCCAAAACTATTTAAATATTGGCGTTCCTCAGAATTATATTATATTATCACTCACCAAGCTGTTGTCGATTATGGTAGATGCATATGATCGTATATCATTTCAAAGTTATTTAATTGAACTTATTGAAAGTTTTAAATACCTAATACCTTGGACCATAAGTTTAGTTGGATAGACCATACGTCCTCTTTAAAACAGTATTTAAATAGAGTTGTTAGACAATTTTACCACCTTAGTATCTACTGTGATCCATCCAGTTTAAAATTAGTCTACAATGGTATATTGAAATCAAATCACTGCAGTATGGAATTTCTTGCTGGGGTGACACTAATTTTAATAAAACGGATTTATTTTGTTATGGCTCCCCGTTTGTTTAATATACTTCCCGAATATCTTAGGTGTGAGCGAGTGAAAACAGTATTCTTAAGTGAAACCAAAAATTGGCTTTTCTCTCTTAATCATTCTGAAGTAGACGCTTTTTTAACACCCCTAGTGTACATTTTTAATATGTTTATGTAATGTTTTATGTTGAACTTTAAATACCATTGTTTGTATTCCACCATCAATAGTTTTTATTTTTCATGTATACATACATATAACTGATTTGTATGTACATTCGCCTCTTGTCATTCATTAGACAATAGATTGTACGAAGCTATTTTTCTTCGTAAACTTAAAAAAGGCTATTTATTATTTAAAACTGAGTTGTGAATTTTAAGTGTTTTGATCTGAAATAATGAATTTAATAACAATAATTATAATAATATTTAACAATTCGGATAAAGTATCCCCCGACAGGGAAAATGCGCACTATTAATAGGAACTGCAGTAGAGATAGTGGTTCTTCCAATCTTTTAATATCTTTAATTAATCTTCTTAGTTTGTTTGTCAATAATGAAGCATTTAAATATGTTTTTAATATTATGAAAAATGATCTTAATACTAACTCGAAGTCACCTTCACTATCCACGAAAGTAAATTTAGCAGCTTGCTAAGGATTCTTTAGCGTATAATCTTTTGCATAACACATTTTTCAGAAGTGCTAAAGTATGTGCTGGTGCCCCCAATGGCTTTCGTTACAGGTGAATGATGTCGCCAAAAGATGTTTTTATGACAAATGTCGAATTCCAGAATAATGTGATAACGCTTATTGCCATCAAAATATCATCTATCACAAAATAGACATTTATACTATAATCGAAGTGGATAATTCATCCTCTGATAATAACCACTCTTATTGCTACCTGAATATCAGATATGTGACCATAAGCAGTGAATGCAACAATCCAGGCTCCAACCGGGACTGATTAATAAAATATTTATATATATATTCCATGATTCGAACTCGAGGCAATTCGCGTACCAGCCCAACACGCATCCTCTGGGTAAAAGTGATTAATACTTAGAGGAGATTAGGAAATGATAAATTGATAATATTTATCATCTTAAACATTGTAGTTGTTTTTAGTTATATAGAATGTTACGACCTTGATAGCGACACTAACTTCATCTTGTGTAAAAAAGTGGGTCTGCTTATTAGTAGTTATTTAAAAACTCAACAATTAAAAATTAAATATAAGCAGATATAGGTATTGTTTCTTATTACTACCACTGGAGCTATAAAAATATTATTTGGCACAGCTAACTTTTTCGTTTAAAAAACTAAAAACTTATACATTATAACAAAATATAACAAACATTCGGAAACATTGTGATATATTTTTGGTTTCTTATTTTTATATTTATTATTTATTGTACTTATCTAAGTCTATGAGAGCTTTCCCTGATTGACGAAATAAATATCGTAACAAATAATAATGATTGATTATTTCCTTTCCTTGGTATATTTCGCTGTTAATATTATTTGATATCTAATCCCAGGTTCAAATCTACACTGTATTGATTGTATGTAATTACGAGCCTTCTGTTTCAGACATCAACAAACTAACTTCGAAAGGCCTTATAGCCACCTTGTTAAATAAGAGTATCTCAATCTTCTGTACAGCTTGTGACATTGTTTCCCAAACGCTTTAAGGAAACTTTTTCTAAAAGTATATCTTGAAAAATAGTAAACAAACGTAAATAAGCCCCATACCAATACAATAGAAGTAATAGCTTATCAAATTTAAAAAATTGGACCTTATAGAAGGTAAATTGTTAATTGGTTAGTCAGATTTACCAATTCTTTGTATGAAAAAAACTTTAACTATACACGAGGGGCAAGGTATATATGCCAAGGCTAAGCTCGTGGTGAAAATTATTTTCAGTATTGGCAAAACCAGACTTGAACCTTGTTTCAGCATAGCCGGATAGATTCAATCCGGACTAGGTAACTTAAAACCCTCAAAAGATGCAATAGCATATTTCCTAGCATCATCGGTCACCACTCCCGATGCAATACACCAGCTGTGCTGTGTAGTGTTAGTCGGTTCAAAAGTGGCCACCGTTGATGATCTCTTAATGAGCTTGGGTAACTTCTTCTTGGTTTTCAGTTCAGCGGAACAGGAGACATTTCCTGAGGAAAGGGTCACGTCTGCTTCCATTTGTGAGACTTTCACCGATCTATCCCGTTTCTTAGACGCAACCCAAAAGCGGACGCGTGTGCCTGCGCCTTCAGCCTGTGAAGCTTCTTTGCACCGCTGGGTGCTCAGCAGCTTCCTTTTCCTCTGCCGCTGCCCCTTAGTGAGGTACACCATCAAAGCCAGTCATATCAGGAGCCCGTTCAACCATATCATTGGTCAAGTTATCAACTGTCTTGCAGCTCAGTTTACCCAACGAGTCGGACGAGCCACAAGAGTTGCTGGTAATCTATGTTTCTAGAAAATGTCTTCAATAGAGTATAGCCAAATTCTTTCCCGGTCTACTGGGATATTGCTTTGAGGCGAATGGCCGGGATAGCATCTAATTCCATACTTCAGATGTCAAATTGTTGTAAAAAAAGCTAAATGTCGAGTGCTTCCAAGGGAGTAGTAGGAAGTGCACCACTCATGCATAAACAAGCTGATCGCTGAACTTTGCTGAGTTTTTAAGGCAGTCCACCAGACCACCACACCATTATTATAGGTCTTAAAACCGAGATACATAGCCAATGTGTAATGCGGGATTAAAGGCCGGATCTATTACCAATTGCTTTCTTGTAAGAAAAATAGGCAACTGTTGCTTTCCCAACTCTTTCTTTTATAAATATTAGGTTTCCACCATAGTTTTTTACCCAAGATCATACCCAGACATTTTGATTCGTCAGAGAATCAAGACAAGGCTGTTATCTTTGATAGGTCGAAGGATGATAATAATGATTTTTACCTTCAAGTGAAAAGGAACACTTCGGTTTTGTGTGACCTCCAGCCTACAATGGTCTTTCTAGCTTGAGCGTTCTGAAGGAGTTCTTTTAAGGTGCTGAGATGCTCTCAGGCAATTACTATATTACTCTCCCCTTCTAGACGTATAAGCAGCTCGATCACCACTTAGGTCTAGAGAAGGGAGGATAGGGGTTCCTCTGCAGACAAATCTTCTGGCAGATGACACACGCAGCTTGGAGTTCATGACCCTCCTTGTGAGCAGAAACTTTATCAACTCACCAAATTGTGATCGCAGGTGTGTGTTGTTAAAAGCGCCCTTTATGTCCTAGAAGGCTACCATTGTGTACTCTTTGCGATTCGATGAAGCGTACTAGCGTTTGCACGGATTTTTCCACAGATTTACCTTTACAATACGCATGTTGAGCCGTAACCAAAAGTCTCGTATCAATGTTAGTACGCAAATGTTTATCTATCAATCTTTTTGAGTTTTTCAAAAGAAAAAAAAAATTATAGGTCTAAGAACTTTGGATTTACGTGCGAACATTTGGCAGTTTTGGGTGTAAAAAACACTTTTACTTCTCGACATAACAGTGGAATGTGGACAAGTTTCAAACAACTTTTCATGATTACCTCTAGCGTTGGTAGTATAACATCAGGGGCATTTTTAAATTCGGCGGATACTATGCTATCTGGTCCTGCAGATTTGTATGGCTTGAAGCCATGTGAGTCATCGACCTGTTTAATTCGGTATTCGCCATAACACGGGAGCTACCTGGGAAGTGGCTGTCTAGTAGCAAATTAAGCGATTGTTCGCTAGAGAATGTCCAAGTTTTATTAAAGAGCTAGGCATTACTGACTTAGTTGAAAGGATTTTTCTTAGCCTAGCTGCCTCTGAGAATTCTTCTATATTGCTTGCCTTAATTTTTTTTGTATAGCTTGAGGAATTCTTCATTATCAATTCAGTCGGTATCATTTTTCCTGAATTTGGCTTTATTTAACAGTTTCCTAAAGCTGTTTCTTAGAGGTCGCAATTTCGAAGTCCAGTAATGCGGTGGACCTCTTGGACAAGACGACGTAAATACATTATTGACAGCCAGGGTTAGTTCCTCAACTTTACGATTGAGCTCCTGTATATTGCATCGAGAATTAGTAAACCCAGAGCTTATTGCTTGTTGCAGAATAACCCTATACTTGAGGCAATCTATTTTCCTGTGATTTCAGAAGATATACATTTAAACAAATTGCCTTTTATCTGACACATGTATTGGATAGCATCCAGGAGCCTGAGACAGGTTGTTAACAATCCATTGGTTTCAAGTTACCTAGTCTGGATTGAATCTATCCGGCTATGCTGAAACAAGGTTCAAGTCAGGTTTTGCCAACACTGAAAATAATTTTCACCGCGAGCTTAGCCTTGGCATATATACCTTGCCCCTGGTGTATAGTTAAAGTTCTTTTCATACAAAGAATTGGTAAATCTGACTAACCAATTAACAATTTACCTTCTATAAGGTCCAATTTTTTTAAATTTGATAAGCTATTACTTCTATTGTATTGGTATGAGGCTTATTTACGTTTGTTTACTATTTTTCAAGATATACTTTTAGAAAAAGTTTCCTTAAAGCGTTTGGGAAACAATGTCACAAGCTGTACAGAAGATTGAGATACTCTTATTTAACAAGGTGGCTATAAGGCCTTTCGAAGTTAGTTTGTTGATGTCTGAAACAGAAGGCTCGTAATTACATACAATCAATACAGTGTAGATTTGAACCTGGGATTAGATATCAAATAATATTAACAGCGAAATATACCAAGGAAAGGAAATAATCAATCATTATTATTTGTTACGATATTTATTTCGTCAATCAGGGAAAGCTCTCATAGACTTAGATAAGTACAATAAATAATAAATATAAAAATAAGAAACCAAAAATATATCACAATGTTTCCGAATGTTTGTTATATTTTGTTATAATGTATAAGTTTTTAGTTTTTTAAACGAAAAAGTTAGCTGTGCCAAATAATATTTTTATAGCTCCAGTGGTAGTAATAAGAAACAATACCTATATCTGCTTATATTTAATTTTTAATTGTTGAGTTTTTAAATAACTACTAATAAGCAGACCCACTTTTTTACACAAGATGAAGTTAGTGTCGCTATCAAGGTCGTAACATTCTATATAACTAAAAACAACTACAATGTTTAAGATAATAAATATTATCAATTTATCATTTCCTAATCTCCTCTAAGTATTAATCACTTTTACCCAGAGGATGCGTGTTGGGCTGGTACGCGAATTGCCTCGAGTTCGAATCATGGAATATATATATAAATATTTTATTAATCAGTCCCGGTTGGAGCCTGGATTGTTGCATTCACTGCTTATGGTCACATATCTGATATTTAGGTAGCAATAAGAGTGGTTATTATCAGAGGATGAATTATCCACTTCGATTATAGTATAAATGTCTATTTTGTGATAGATGATATTTTGATGGCAATAAGCGTTATCACATTATTCTGGAATTCGACATTTGTCATAAAAACATCTTTTGGCGACATCATTCACCTGTAACGAAAGCCATTGGGGGCACCAGCACATACTTTAGCACTTCTGAAAAATGTGTTATGCAAAAGATTATACGCTAAAGAATCCTTAGCAAGCTGCTAAATTTACTTTCGTGGATAGTGAAGGTGACTTCGAGTTAGTATTAAGATCATTTTTCATAATATTAAAAACATATTTAAATGCTTCATTATTGACAAACAAACTAAGAAGATTAATTAAAGATATTAAAAGATTGGAAGAACCACTATCTCTACTGCAGTTCCTATTAATAGTGCGCATTTTCCCTGTCGGGGGATACTTTATCCGAATTGTTAAATATTATTATAATTATTGTTATTAAATTCATTATTTCAGATCAAAACACTTAAAATTCACAACTCAGTTTTAAATAATAAATAGCCTTTTTTAAGTTTACGAAGAAAAATAGCTTCGTACAATCTATTGTCTAATGAATGACAAGAGGCGAATGTACATACAAATCAGTTATATGTATGTATACATGAAAAATAAAAACTATTGATGGTGGAATACAAACAATGGTATTTAAAGTTCAACATAAAACATTACATAAACATATTAAAAATGTACACTAGGGGTGTTAAAAAAGCGTCTACTTCAGAATGATTAAGAGAGAAAAGCCAATTTTTGGTTTCACTTAAGAATACTGTTTTCACTCGCTCACACCTAAGATATTCGGGAAGTATATTAAACAAACGGGGAGCCATAACAAAATAAATCCGTTTTATTAAAATTAGTGTCACCCCAGCAAGAAATTCCATACTGCAGTGATTTGATTTCAATATACCATTGTAGACTAATTTTAAACTGGATGGATCACAGTAGATACTAAGGTGGTAAAATTGTCTAACAACTCTATTTAAATACTGTTTTAAAGAGGACGTATGGTCTATCCAACTAAACTTGTGGTCCAATATAATACCTAGGTATTTAAAACTTTCAATAAGTTCAATTAAATAACTTTTAAATGATATACGATCATATGCATCTACCATAATCGACAACAGCTTGGTGAGTGATAATAAAGGGTGATTTTTTAGCTGGTTTGGTTTTGGCAACACTGGTTTTGACAGCTGACGTGTGTTTAGTACCTTGTGTCACTGTCAAACAGCTTCAGTTTGGTTTGCAATTTAACCATGGATCGTCTTACAAATGAACAACGCTTGCAAATTATTGAATTTTACTATCAAAATTCGTGCTCGGTTCGAAATGTTCATCGCGCGCTGCTTCCATTTTATGATCGGCATTCTCGACCTTCTGAGCAGTCTATTCGGAAGATTGTGACCAAATTTCGCACCAAATTTACTTTGTTGGACATTAAACCACCAACACGTTTACGTACTGTGCGTATTGAAGAAAATATTGCGGCCGTATCAGCTAGTGTGACAGAAGACCGCGAAATGTCGATTCGGCGCCGTTCCCAGCAGTTAGGCCTTTGTTACAGCACTACGTGGAAAATTTTGCGGAAGGATTTGGGCGTAAAGCCTTTTAAGATACAGCTGGTGCAAGAACTAAAGCCAGCCGACCTACCACAACGCCGAATTTTTGGTGAATGGGCTCTTGGAAAGCTGGCCGAGGATCCGCTTTTTTATCGAAAAATTGTGTTCAGCGATGAGGCTCATTTTTGGTTGAATGGGTACGTAAATAAGCAAAATTGCCGCATTTGGAGTGAAGATCAGCCAGAAGCATTGCAACAGCTACCAATGCATCCCGAAAAAGCCACTGTTTGGTGCGGTTTATGGGCCGGCGGCATTATTGGGCCATATTTCTTCAAAGATGATGCGAATCGCAGCGTTACTGTCAATGGTGAACGCTACCGAGCGATGATAACAAACTTTGTTTTGCCCGAAATGGAAGTTCTTGACTTGCATGATATGTGGTTTCAACAAGACGGTGCCACATGCCACACAGCACGCGAAACAATGGCGCAATTGCGAGGCGAGTTTGGTGAACAGTTAATTTCACGTTTCGGGCCGGTCAATTGGCCGCCTAGATCGTGCGATTTGACACCATTAGATTATTTTTTGTGGGGGTATGCCAAGGCTAATGTGTATAGGGACAAGCCCGCTTCGATTGACGCACTGGAAGCCAACATCCATGCATTCATTCGTGAGATACCGGCCGATATGTGTGAAAGAGTATGCCAAAATTGGACTCAGCGGATGGGCTACCTGAGACGCAGCCGCGGTCAACATTTGCATGAAATTATCTTTAAACATTAAATTGCAAGGTTCAAACTATCGATTCAAATAAATATTTCATTCATTTTTTCGAATTTTTTGTGTTTTTTTTTTTTAAAAAAGTTCTAAACCTCTTAAAAAATCACCCTTTATAATATAATTCTGAGGAACGCCAATATTTAAATAGTTTTGGGAACTAAACGCAATTTGAACTTTTACCACCTGTTTACGATTTCTTAAATATGAAGCAAACTAGTCATGAAAAAAAACTCTGAGCCCCGCATTAAAAAGGTTACTCAATAACAAAGAATCATTCACCATATCAAAAGCTTAGGTTATGTCTATAAATAAAACATTATCTGACACATGTATTGGATAGCATCCAGGAGCCTGAGACAGGTTGTTAACAATCCATTGCACTTTTATCAGAGCCTAAGCCGTCTTGGATTGTTTGAGGTCAATCTGGACTAACCGCAGCATTTTTGCTGTAATCAGGTAGAAAAACTTCCACCACAGTACTATTTGGATCTTCCAATTCAAGAGACGAGGCCAGAAGTGCGTCCTCTCTCAAAATAAGCTTATTTAAATAGTTACTCTTTTCCATATCAGAGATATTGTCGATGGCGTCTGACGAGTTATATGGAGGTTCGCTATCAACGTCATCTAAAGATGAAAAGTAGACTGGCGATCTAGGAATTGAAACATCTGGTTCCGTTTCCGATGGAGGATCCTGCTTTAATTTATTTCATTTTGTAAAGTTTGAGGGTGATTTTATTGGATTTCAAATGCCTGTTGCATTTTATTTTATTAATTTTTGAAAATTTTCTCTTTAATGCGTTGCTGCATTTAATAATTGGGTGTTTAGATTTAGGTAAATTTCCAGTTGTTGACTGTTAATATGTTTCTCAATAGTGTCAATAACTTCATTGAAGTGGTAATTTATTTTAATTTGTTCGTTAAGTCTGCAAATCAAGTTTTTACTATTCTTTACGATTGTCTCAAAACTATTCCTAATCTCTAGTTCGTCGTCATAGTCCATGGTTTCTGTCAAGTATTTAAGTCCTTTTTCGGCAATTTTAACTAATCCTCTTTTTTGCTTATGATGATTTTCTTATAAATTTTCTATTTCTTCTGACAAAAGTTTAAAATTATGTGTTATTGTATGGTATTTGTTTTTGTGATTTCATTTGTTAGTATTATATTTTACAATGTCTAGATTATCCATGCTATGGCTGGGATTTTTTCGTCTCTTATTGTAACATACCCATGTCCTGCGTTTAGGTTTTGTGCGTCAAGTTTTTGTCCGTTTAAATAAAATTAAAATCAGTAATGTCTGAAAAACCAACTTCTGCATTTTATTTTTTGTGAATGGTTTATTGTTGTTCCTATTCTTGAGATAAAGGTGATTGGTTTTTGTTAAATCTACGTCTTTCTTATTTTGATTATATATGTTGATATATTTCTCTTTCTTTTTCTTAACGTGTTCTATAAGATTGGGGTAGTCATCGATTGATTTAGATCCGTTGAGGTAGTCAATAGGTCTGCTATTTGTTGTACAATGAATCGTTTGATTATAGATCGTTACAGCTTTTAAGACTTTATTTCGTAGGGTGTCTTTATTGTTATCATCTGCTGTAAAGGTACTTATGTGCTCGTTAAGAGTTGAGTGGAATCTCTCGATATCCGTTATTTTCTTTAAGAAATTCCTTAATAAGAACTGAATAAAATCCTGTCTATCCATCGGTTATTTTCCTATTTGGAATCCATAGGGATGAAAATCTATTCCTTAAGGTATTGAGTACAGATGACCACGTTCTGCGTTTGATCTCGTGAACTGTTGCATGTTTGGTGACTTATCTATGTTCGTTACATACATTAAGTTTATCTAGGCGTACCAGATGTCAATATGAAGTATTTGGTTCGGTTTCGTTGGAGTTTCTGTTAACTTTAGTGGGATTTTATACGGAAGTCGTTCATATTTCGACTTACTGCAAATTCCGCAATTATTTATAAATTGTTGAGTTTTTTTCTATTAATTTAGGTGCATACTAATCATCTTTAATTTCCGCGAATGTTTCGTATAAACACCTGCGGTTCAGTAGTTTACGTGTTTTAGTAATAACCATTTCTAGTTTTTCCTCGTCTTCGGGATCACCTAAAAATTTACTACACTTAGCAACTATCAATAATTTATTTTTACTAAAATATTTTAAATAAGTGTTTTGAAACTGGGCAAACTAATGATACTAAAGGGTGATCCATTTCGAGGTTCCCTACTTTTTTAAAGAAAAAAACACAGAAAATTCAAATTTAATGGAGAATGTTTATTATCATTTGAAAGAACATTATTTGGCATTTATTTTTTGAAGATTATGTCTATCAAATGTTGGCCGTTGCTACGTCGCAGATGGTCCATCCGTTGAGTCCAATTTTCGATCACTCGTTCGAGCATTTCGACTGGTAACTGGCAAATGACACGCGTGATGTTTTCCTCCAAGGCCTGAATCGAAGCGGGTTTGGCTCTGCGTTGAGCCAGAAATGGGCCTCATCGCTAAACAAAATTTGCCTCGAAAACGTCGGATCTTCTTGGAATTTTTCAAGAGCCCATAGAGCGAAGCGATGTCGCTTGGGAAGGTCGAGCGGCTTCAATTGTTGCACAAGCTGTATTTTGTATGCTTTCAATTTAAGATCTTGACGTAAAATGCGCCAAGTCGTTCCATACGACAGTCCTAGTTGCTGCGAACGGCGCCGAATCGTCTCTCTACGGTCTTCGTATACACTCTCAGCTACGGCCGCTATATTTTCTTCACAGCGTGCTGGACGTGGTCTATTCGGTCGAATATTATCCAATAATGAATGCTGGGTCTCAAAATGGGTGATGGTGTTGCGAATAGTACGCTCAGTCGATTATGTTGACCATAAGTTGAGCGAAGTGCACGAAACACATTCCTCACAGAACGTGAATTTTCATAATAAAGTTGAACAATTTGTAAACGTTGTTCACGCGTAAGTCTTTCCATTATGAAATGCCAAACAATACTAAACAAAAATAACATGACAGCATGACACGACTCACATGTGATCTGTCAAAAAGGCTATTGAAAAAAGTATCTCTACTTGGATCATCCGTTACAAAGTCCCTCCCGTAGTAACAACTTTTGGTCGTTTGTTAAGAATATTAAATATTCGGCCCCGTCATCTATCCCGACACTCATTTACAATGGCACTCCAGCTGTCAGCTCTTCGGATAAAGCCAATCCGCTTGCTGCTCATTTTGCAGCTAGCTCAACGCTCCTAGATTGTGCTTTATCTCCCCCAGTACTCGAGCGCATAGAACACTTCATGGGACAAATCCACTTCCGCACCCGTACTGTGGCAAGAGTACTTCAAAATCTCAACATTCACAAATCCGCTGGCCCAGATGGTATTTCCCCTATCGTTCTGAAGAGGTGTTCTTACACGCTAGCAAAACCACTGCTTAAGCTTTTCTAACTGTCCTATTCTTCAGGGCTCTTTCCGAGAAGATGGAAAACAGCATTCGTCCAGCCCGTCCCAACAAAAGGCGAATCTTCCTCTCCCTCCTCCTACCGACCAATTGCACTTACGTCCCTTCTTTCCAAGGTCATGGAAACGCTGATAAACCATCAGCTTATGAAATATCTCGAATCCCAAAGACCTCTTAATGTCCGGCAGTACGGTTTTCGCATCAACAGGTCCGCAGGTGACTTGATGACATATCTAACCGAAAAGTAGAACCAATCTGTTCACCATTGTGGTGCAAGCAAGGTCGTTGCTATTGACATTTCAAAGGCATTTGACAGAGTTTGGCATCAAGCTCTCTTGTCAAAAATGCGTGCATTTGGGATCGATGTTCCTTTATTCAATGGATTAGAAATTACCTTTCGGACCGTTCAATACAAGTTATTTTGGACGGTTTCAAGTCTGCAACTCAACAAATAAATGCTGGTGTCCCTCAAGGCTCGGTTTTGTCTCTGACTCTCTTTCTCATTTTTATCAATGACCTCCTGTCTGTCTCTTCTAATCCCGTCCATTCCTTTACTGATGACAGTACCCTCAGCTTTACATATTCGTTTCCAGGGTAACCCCCTCATGTTCGGGCATTGAATTGGAACGGCAACGTATGTTAAGCTCATTAAATTCCGATCTTGACAGCATACTTAAATGGTGGAAAACCAACAGAGTGGAAATGCTTCCAAAACGCAATGCTGTCTGCTGTCATTGAAGCAAACCCCTAATTCTCTACCATTATCCATGAATGGCACTTGCATCGCTGAAAGAACGACTTGCCATTCTCGGTATGTGTATTATGGAAACCTTCGTTGGATTGACGACATCAAGTCAAGGACTTGATGACGCTGCGAAATGTCTAGGCTTCCTTAAGCGATGCAAGAAATATTTCACCCCTTCTGATCTGGCTAGAATCCACCAGGCGTTTATTCGCCCAAAACTTGAGTACAACGCTCATATCTGGTCTGGTGCAGCAATTACATATTTAGAGCTACTTGACAGGATCCAAAAACGTGCAGAAGAACTTATTGGCGATAGAGACATCGCGAAATCACTCTTAGTCATGGTCGTAATGTCTCCTGCCTGTCATTGTTTTAACCATTGTATTTCCACCAAAAGAGCTCAAATAAAATAGCCAGTTGCATTCCACCCCTACAGCAATTCAACCGCAATACTCGCCATGCGAGGAATGCACATCAGTTTACCCTTAAGCCTGTTTTCGGACGTACTGTGAGATATAAAGATTCCTTTCTCAATCGTACAATACGAATGTGGAATGCTCTACCACGCTCTGTTTTTTCTTTGCATTATAATTTACAAACATTTAAAACCAACGTGCATCGGTTTCTCCCTTTCTCTAATCCTTCATTTCCCTAATGCCCACACTGTGTCACTTCATTTTAAGGGTATCCAAAGTAACTTTAGTGCCCGTACATAAAAAAATGTTTATGACTATTCCTTTCTTTCCAAATTGGCTGTATATTTTGTGGTTACTAGCGTTTTCTGTAGTATTTAATATTATTTGGGTTTTATAAATGTTCAAAGGTGACTCAATAGGCGTCAACTTGCCCTCATACTTTTTGTACATTGTCCAGCATTGTGAACCGTATATGAGCGCCGGATGCACAACTGCGGTGTAGAGCTTTCCTCTCAGCTTAGGGGACATTTTTCGATCACAGAAGATGGCAGAGTTTTTCTGCCGCTTCATCAACCCTACGCTCAACGGTTACTTCGCTGTTGATCATTGATCCCAGATATTTGAACTTTTCGTACTTAAAAACCACCACGCCATTCAAATTAATGTCTGGAATAGGTTGGCTTGGGTCAGAGAATGGGCAGTACAGATACTCTGTCCATTTTTGGCTAATACGATACCCATTGCCTTCTAAAACATCTACCCAAACATCAAGTGCACTTCGCAGGGAATTCTGATCAACAGTTATGAAAGAATGACTGATGCACTTTAGGGTCAGTCACTTTTTCGTCAATGATATAACCTAGGACTGTAATAAAGAGCAAAGGACTTAAGACACTTCCCTAGTGAACGCCGGCTTTAAGTGGGAATTCATCGGTGATCCCTGCGGAACATCTGACTTTTGTCTTCGCTCCCGCGTACATGGCTATGATCATCTGAATGTAGGTTTCAGATCTTAGCGCTACCCATATAAGATCTCTCTGTTGTCTATCGAATGCTTTTTCAAAATCAACCTGAATCATATGCTGATCATTAAAGGAATCACGATGCTTTTCCATTCTGATCCTTATACTTTGGATTGTATCTGTGGTTGATTTACCCGTGACAACCCCGCACTGGTCGGCAGACAGCCGTATTGTTTGTCTTACCCGCTCAACTATCTTCATGGTATGGGACTTCAATTTGATTGAACGGTTATTATCACAGTTTCGTGTATCTCACTTTCCTTTGTGCAAGGGAAGAAGATCACTTTCCCTCCACTGGTTGGGCATTGGATCACCTCTCATGAGTTTGGAGATAAGAATCATGAGCCATCTGAACCCGATGTCTCCCATCTTTTTCCAAAACTCACAGGGAATTTCATCCCGTTGAACCACTTTTCTCTTCTTGGAGTTCTTGACCACTTTCCCAACTTCTTCTACTGTTATGTCGGTCATTTCTTCATTATTGGGGGCGGCTCCTGGAAAATATAGCCGGCCAAACTATTTGTTTAAAAATTGCTCGCAATCCTCTCGCCAACTGTGTAAACTTTTTTCGTCGTCCACAAGTATTGGCCTTGAGCATTGTTAATGAATTTCGGCAAACGAATTTCGTGAGCATTTCTTCTTCTCTGTGCGGCAATCTTAAAAATTGTTGTTTCCTTGTTCGTGTTTTGTCGAAGCTCGTGGATTATCTGGTTCCTATCAGCAGGCGAAGAAGATACCTCCTTCAACTCCTGATACAGACTCTTCATAGACTTATATTGAATTTGGGCACACTTTTTCTTCGCGATACTTTTTAAAGTCTGTATTCCACTTCAAGGCGAGCTTTTCAACTATATTATTAGAGGGACACTTTGACCAAGCTTTGAAAGCCACTTTATTTTCCTTACTTGTTGCAGGGAATCCCTCACATCTTTTGCGCTGCCCTCTTCATCCTCGACTTTGTTGGTGCTATTGCCCGCTCTGTTTGATGAACATTGTATTTAAAACGCTCAGACCATATGACTTGCGCATACTTAGGCTGTCTTCAGCTAAAAAATTCCTGATGCCGTATCCTAGTCCTCCATGGCAGTCTTTAAGTCTTCGTATAACTTCCCGACATGTCCATTCAAATCTCCGTCAACAAACAAAAGCTCATCCCTTGGGATATTCTTGTTGAAATTGTGAATCAAGCCTCTCTGTTCGTCCCCGATTGGGGAAGCATATGCACCTTTAATATTCCACACCTCGCCTTGAATCACCAGTTTGAGAGACATCAAACGGTCACTGGACTTTGAAATGGTCAACACATTGCTAAGTAACTCTGCCGCAAGGATGATACCGATACCATTTTTACCCTGTAGAACATGTTGTATGCTTTTGTCTTAACGTCCAAGAAACGCGCCCGATTTCCTTCGTGTCAACCCACGGATTTGCATGCACACTTGCAGTCAGTCGCCTTTTACTAGAAGCACTGGTGGGGGCTGCAGGGCATTACTTCCCGTCCCTGCAATGGGCCCGGTATATTTTCGCTTCGCTTTTGCTATTACTATATAAAATTTCTTGATTATCTGTTGTTTCGATATTTTCGTTAAAGTAGATTTACATTCTTGATAATCCATCTACCACTTGGTTATCTTTTCCTTTTGTATATTCGATATCGAAATTATGCTCCGCCAATTTGATTTTCCATCTTTGGAGTTTGACATTTGGCTCTTTGAGCTGTTCTAACATTAAATTTAAGTTCGAAAAAGTAGGGCCTGAATTAGTTCATCGACCAAAGGATCGCTAAAAGTTCCTTCTCGATCATCGAGTAATTAATTTCATGCTCATTTAAGGTAAATTTTTTACTGAAATCTCGGATCTGGTTCTGTTTTTACTAATGTTTTCGAGTTTTCGAAACTTTCAATATAATCAAGGTAATTTAGGTCAATTTTTGCGTCTTTCTTCAGACAGGTTGTTATAGGTTTCGCTACTTTGGAGTAATCTTTGATAAACTTACGGTAAGAACCAGTGATTCCTGAAAATAATTTTATTTGTTTTGGCGTTCTGGGTATTGTATACTCCAGTATAGCATTTATTTTATTAGGGTTCGGTTTGATACTCTCCGTGGTGATTATGTGGCCCAAAAACGCAGTTTCTTTTTTCAGAATGTGTTCATTGAGACTCGGTGAAAAAGATAATGATATCGTCTAGATAAACTAGACATATCTTACCAATATAATCACACAGGACTGAATTCATCAGCCTCTGGAAAGTCGCTGGAGCATTTTTTAGGCCATATGGCATGTACCATATTGGTTGAAAATGCCGTTTTCTTAATATCTGATTCTGCGATCTCTATCTGGTGAAAACCTTTCGCCAGATCGAGCGTAGTAAAGTATTGAGATTTTTGGAGTTAATCGAAGATATCTTCGATATTCGGAATGGGGAACTAATCGTCTATTGAACATTCGATGAGCTTTCTGTAATCTACTACTATCCTCCATTTTTGCTCATTTGATGCGTACTGTTTTTTCGGGACGACCCAAATTGGTGCTGAGTATGAAGAGTTGCAAGGGCGAATGATGCCCTGTCCTAACATCTCGTTAATTTGTTTCAATACTTCCGGATACTTTTATGTTTTTGTGTATACGGGATTTTCTTTTACGGTTTTTCTCATGCTTGTTCGCATTTGTAAAAGAAAGGTCGCTTCTTTCTTGACAGAATATTAACGAATAACGGGAGACAAGGTCGTTGATGTTTTTTTTCTCCTCGTTATTAAGGTGATGAATTGATATTTAATCACGAATTGGTCTTCTATTTATTTCTGCGTGATAAATGTTTAGCTCTGGGACTTGCTTTCCATAGATTTGTGTTGTGAATTCTTCCTCGTTTTTGTTGAAAAATATTGGAATTTCGTTTTTGTCTACAATTAGAAGTTTCTCTTGAAATCGAGGATGGCTTCTGAGAGTAGCTAAATGTTATTTCCAATCAGTCCATCAAAATATTGATGGAACTTGATTTCGAGGACTTGATTTCTGCGGTTTTGTTCAACCCAAATTTTTCGAATAGAGGAGTCCTTACTTTCTTGCGTACGTATATAGGAGAGCTTGTATGCTGGCACTTGAGGGTGGCATATCCCTAAATTGATAATGCTCGTTTCTGAGCCTGGTTCGATTAGGATCCGGAGAGTTGTATTATTATTGGTTTTAACAATTAACTATTTAACTATTAACTATTATATAATGTAAATTAGCCTGAAGGTTTGGTTGTTGAAAATCCTGCTTATATAGTAAATTATTAATTTGTCTTTCATAACTCCCGGACAGAGTGTCCATCGGTTCTACTTCATTATTATATCTTAAATTACCACTGTTCCTACGGTAATTATCACTGTTATGATTTTTCTGCGCACTACGGTTGGATCTATTGAGGTTCGGATTGTTATAATTATTATTCCGTTGAGGATTCTGATTTTGCTGATTATTGTTAAAGTTTTGCTGTTCACTTCGGTTTGATTTATTGAAAATTGGGTTGTAATAGTTATCCCGTTGAGGATTTTGATTTTGCCAATTTGATTCGTAACATGGTCTATCAATATTACCTTGTCCATAGTAACGTTCCCTACTGTTTTGTTTGAAGTTTGTGTTATTTTCGTATTTTCATCTGTTTTGGTCGTTGTATGTATCTATCGTTCTGTCTTCTTTGAACATTTCTATTACACATGTTATATTATATTTACTTGTGATTGAATAAGCTAATGACCCAGATGATATTTCTTTGATCTTTTGAACTAACATACTAACATAAATACTACCATTCAGACACCTTACATTAATGTACTTAGTTTTCCGGTCTTTCGAAGGAAAATAAGAAGGAGTTTCAGTGATGAAGACCTTAGATGTTCGGCACTCACCACGTAAGCCCCGAAAATCCGCCACCTGACGGGCATAGGCCGGACAACTGCAGAGAAAGTGTTCTGTACGCAACCAAATTAAAAATTCTAACATGGAATGCGTACGACCTTCTGCAAAAGATGGACGGGGTAGAGGTATTCATTCGCACAAACGATATTGACATACATATGCTTAATTTCTGAAACGCATCTGACGAAGGAATTAAGTACAAAAATAAGAGCATATCACCCCTCGGAAAGGGCAAGAGTCGGAGCATCTTTGCTTATAAAAGAAAACATAGAACATTCATTACGCACGAAAATTGAGCCAGATAATATGCAAATAATTACAGTTCTAGTGATAAATGATTTTAAAAGTATCTTTGACTCATTTGGTAAAAATTTTGTTAAAGGTTGCGATTTTAATGCAAAACACACCTTCTGAGGTTGTAGATGTATTACATCAAAAGGTAGATTCCTATACGAAGCCGGCATGAAATTCGGGGTAGACTTTTTCTTCACAGGTAAACCAACGGATTTCGACAGGTCGGATTCGTCAAAAACTCCACCCCTTATAGATTTTTATATCGCAAAGGGTGTGTCTGACACTTCTGTTAAAGTTGAAGAAACCTTCGATCTCCCCTCTCACCACTCGCCAGTCATTCTGACTATTAGCGAGTCAGACCCAGACTAACTAGTTTTAAAACTAACTGGGACTCTATTAGAAAAGACTGCGCAAATGAAATCGATCTTAACATATCCCTTCAAACACCATACGAACTTGAAGAAGAAGTAGATAAATTAATCGGAGTCATACAAAGCTCTGCCTGGTTTAATACTCCTTACAAAAGGATAACAAAATCAAACAGTGCAATAAAATATTATCGGGAAATAGCCGAATTAGTAAAAGAGAAAAGAAAAGCGCAAAAAATTTGGCAGTTCTTGCGCTCCGCAGCATAAAACGATATTAAATAGTCTATGTAGCACTCTAAAGAAAACGATTCAGGACTTTAAAAACCGCGAAGTCTCTTTACATATTGAAGGTCTCACAGCGGATAAGAGTTCGAATTACTCGCTCTGGAAAGCTATGAAAAGCATTAAAAAGCCAAAAACGCAAGCTCCTCCTATCAGAAAAGATAATGGCGAATGGGCGAAAGCAGACGAAGAAAAAGCCGACATATTTGCCGAGCATTTAGAAGACGGTCAAAAGCTAATTGAAGACACGGTCTTAGCCGGGATACTAGACAATTTTTAAATAAAAACTGAATCGCTGGCTAAACAAGGCTCCTGGATACGATTTGATTACGGCAGATCCCTAAAGTGTTGCCTAGGAAAGGAAGACAGAAAATCATGCTCGTTTATCTAACTATGCTTCGTTTATGTTATTGTACGTTCCACGACAATGGAAGGTAGCCTAAGTCATTATGGTTCAAAAGCCCGGAAAGCCTCCATATTGCTAATCGTATTCGCTTTTACCAATAATATCAAAAGTACAGTCGACTCCCTCTAAGTCGAATTTTCACGGGAAATAAAAATTAGTTCGACTTAGAGGGATTTATGGAAATATTCGAGTTAGAGGGATTAACTATTTATGTATGTATTTATTTTTTTAAGGAATTTATTTAGGTAATGTAACAAATACAAAAGTATACTTTGAACAAAATTAGTTAAAAAAATCAGTTATTTTTGTTTGGGATGTTGCAGTGTTCACTTGTTTAATAAATGATTCTATTTTAAAAAGGCAATAGTGAACCTCATCTGGGACATCTTCGGTCATTTCAATTGCAGTTTGCAATATTTCAATTGCGTTTTCAATATCTTTCTTTTCTGGCATATGGTTGATTATTGTTTCGCCATACTCTTCTTCAGCTCCACTCTCATCGTCATCAACATCAGCAGAACGAACTATTCCTTCCACAATTGTTTCAGGATCCAGTACTTCTGTGGCTACGATACCGTCATCGATTTCAAGATAATCCAACAAATTCACGCCTTCGACATTATATTCTGTTTCAATAAGTCTGTTCCAGATGCCTTCAATTCCATTGGCGTCATCGTTTGTACATCTCATTAAGTTAAACGGCATTTCGTCTTCATCATCCCATGTCTCAGTTTTAAATCCAGCCTTTCTAAAACAATTTGCAATTGTCATCGGTGTTACATCTTGTACCCACGCCTTTGAAATTTCACGCACACAGTCCAGCAATGATATCTTGTAGTCCACTTTATTAGTTTCCCAAACACTTAAAATCTTGTTAAGTATACGGCGCTTATAATTAACTTTTAAACTTTGAATTATGCCGTTATCCATTGGCTGGACTATTGAGGTCATGTTAGGAGGGAAGTACTCAAGCTTAATAAACTTCAATTTGTCCTTTATTTGTTTTGGATGAGCTGGACAGTTATCGATTAAGAACAATACCTTGCGTTTAGATCTTCCGAACTTTTTATCCAGCTTCAAAAGCCAACTCGTAAAAAGATCTCCCGTCATCCAAGATCGTTGGTTGGCTACGTAGTCCACCGGCAATGATTTTATTTTTTTAAAGCAGCGAGGACTTTTGCTCTTTCCGATTATTAATAGCTTTAGCTTTTCTGAGCCAGTCATATTAGATCCCACAAGGCATGTTACTCTTTCTTTACTGTGCTTGCCTCCAAAACATTTTTCCCCTTTAAAAGCCAATGTACGTGTCGGCAAACATTTAAAAAAAAGTCCAGTTTCATCAACATTGAAAATGTCGTCCGGTTTGAATCCTGAGACAACTTCTGGGAGCTGTTGTTTCCATTCATTGGCTTTTGTCTTATCAACAGAAGCGCTTTCGCCAGACAAAATTTTGCCAAGAATACTGTGCCTAGTTTTAAATCTGCTCAGCCAACCGTCACTTGCCTTGAAGTTAGAAAAATGTAAGCTCTTTGCAAATCTTAGAGCTTGTTTTTTTAAGATTGGACCACTGACTGGTAAATTATTGCCACGTGCACTTTCAAACCATTTTAAAACAGCCTTGTCAACGTTTTCGTATTGACACACCTTGTTTCTCTTTACCCGGCCACTAACACTAGCACTACCATGTCGAAGCCTTAATTGTTCTCTCTCAGCCCATATCGACGAAAGAGTACTTCTGGGAATTCCAAAATCTTGAGCAATTTTCATTTTCTTCTGAAGTCCCTTCTCAATTTCCTCAACCAGATGGATCTTTGTTGCAAGATCTAATGTTTTTACTTTTCTCTTGGCCATCATTTATCTAAAAAATTGTTATTATTCTCTAAGAAATTCGGTCACATGCATTACAAACCTAGTCTTTTAAAAATTAAATTGTTTGCTTTTATTCAATTTTCGGTCTCAACTTGTCGTAATGTACCTTGAAAACAATACAATTTTAATAAAGCTAACCGAAAAACCATGCAACTTTCTACACAAACTTACTTATTAACGAACGATCTACGATTGACTGTACAAGCTACTCGTTTTGAAGAAGATTTCTGTACAATGAAGCAAGAGAACTTTACTGTTAAAAATCATAATTGTTTTCAAATTAGCTTCCCAACAACACAAATGTTGGGTACCTGTAAATTTTTAGTTTTTTTTTTGCACCTGCATATTTTTCTCTCGAACAACACAAGTGTTGTGCACCTGCAAATGTTTCACTTTTTTACCCCTTTTTCTATGGAATAATTTTTTAAGCAGAAGTATGTAGATGTATATGTAGAAACACAACGTATCGTCGCGACGCAACACTTGCCGGAGGAAGACCTTTTTTTTGTTGATTCTGTTTTCTTCAGAAGAAAAATTCGACTTAGAGGAATTGTAATAGGTCAAGAATCGAAAGAATATGTTCGAGTTAGAGGGATTTTCGACTAAGAGGGATTTCGACTTAGAGGATGACTTTTCTATGGTAAATTGAAGGGAATGCAAAAATAGTTTCGAAAAATTCGAGTTAGAGGGAAATTCGAGTTAAAGGAGGTTTGACTTAGAGGGATTCGACTGTATTCGTAAAAAATTTATTGAACACACTAGCACGTGCGGTCGATCGAAGAATGCCGATTAATACCTGACCACCAATTCGGATTAAGAATCAGGCACTCCACAATCGACCAGGTTTATAGAATAACTAATGAAATACAAAAAGCCCTAGAGGAAAAAAAAATTTGTTCTAGCGTTTTGCTTTTGATAAAGTATGGCATACGGGTAGCCGTTCTGGGTCCGACTTTATTTTTAAACTTTACTCGAGATATTCCGAAAGAAAGCTGGCTGTACACGCGAATAAAAATTATTAAATCTAAGCTACTAGATAGGAAATAAACTTCGTAGTATAAAGTATTTTGAATGGAGGTGTTTTTAGTGAGTCTTATGGAAGATTTTCCACCTACCCTCGAAAAAAAAAACTTTTTGACACATTGAAACCAACTTAAAGACTAACTTATTTAAAAAGTAAACATAAGGAGCGGCTACTTGGGGCGATTATTATGATACCCTATCCCTCTGGACTCCAAAGAAAAAAGCATTAAGAATATGATGGATAGCATTTTATTTCATTCTATGAAATTTAAAGAAAAAAAAATATTTTTCTGGAAAAACGACTCCAAAAAGTGGATCGGTGGGTGGGTATATTCTTAAACATTTTTTTGATTTCTATGAAAATTTTAATTGAAAATTTTAACACTTTACCATTTTGGAGCTCAGGGAGTATATGTTTCAAATTTCAGCTTCCTATAATAAATTTAAAGGCCTCAAATGTTGATACGGACAGACGGACATTGTTAAATAGTCTCAGGTTTTGCAGGTTTTGCTGTTTTCTTCGAAAATTTTTATAGTTTTTTTCCATAATAAACATAAGTATGTTTGTGTTTTATGTTTATAATTTTTAAATATTTTTTTGTTATTTAAGTAAAATTTTTAATTTTTTTTTATTGAAATATGTTTACTATATATTGTTTGCTCTTGAATATTTATACCAACTGTATGTTTTTTGGTAGTGTAAGTGATCGAGTTAAATGTTTCCTGGGAAGTTCGCTACATGACGGTGTGCTATTGAGGGGATCCGTCGCGGGCTCTATTATCTTCATTTCTACATCCTTTAGATGAGTAGATTTTTAGGTAGGTAGTTAGGTGGAGTGGCTGATTTCCCTAACTAGAATGAATTCGCAACTATCGCTGGAGCGCCGTTTTTATGCCACGACTCATGATGACCTTAGGGTATAGTAAGGGATGGAAGTACTCAGATCCACCCGGTGGAGTTGAGAAATCTTATGATATCGTTGAGACCCATGTCCGAGATATCTGTGAGGTTATCAAACAATGATTTACCCAACGCCCTTCGCCTAACCTCGGCAAAGGATGTGAAAAACAGTTTCACTCTCATTTGTGTCATTGCAGCTGCGACAGTGGATGCTGTGGGGCTTGGCCTGAGCCTGGCAGCGTGGGTACCTACTGCCTATACTTACAGCCACCAGTCTAGCGACATCCACCCCTGTTCTATTTATAAGGCTATGGGTTCTAGATTTATTTTATTTGGGCCAAGTCTTCCTGGAAGAGGCGCTGTTTATAGGATTTCTCCACCTAGTGTGAAGAAATTTGTCGATTTACGTAGCCCAACGATGGAAGAACTTCCACCGCGCAGGATTCCGGAAGGGAGGACCCTATTCTGGCCAGCTTATTGGCTTTTTCATTTCCCTCTATATTCCTGTGCCCAGGAACCCAGATAACTCCTCGACAAGCTTAGACGTAGTTCTGGTTGAGGTTAGTGCCTTGATTGCGGCCTGACTGTCAACGAAAATGGTTATGTTTGGATTTGTTGTTGTATTATTTAGGAGTATCCAGCCTGCTTACCTAAACACAAGGACCTCCGCCTGAAAGATGCTAGACGAGTTCGGGAGCGGGAAAGATGACGACGTGTGTAGTACGTCTGAAAAGACACCCGCTCCCACTCCACAGACCATTTTGGACCTGTCGGTGAAGATACATAGGCAGAAGTGAAGGTTTTCTTGAAGTTGAGTTTGGGTGTTGTGCAGTCAGTGGATAGTACTTTTACATTCCTCTGTATTAAATTGTGTATGTTACAGTGCGCCTAGGGTCTTGCGAATCAACCGACAGCTACTTGCAGTCTTACTACGCTGCAGGAGGCGATTGATTTGAAATGCAGGTCCAGTCTAGAGGATGTCTAGAATCACATTGAGTGCCTCCGTCGGATTCGACCGTATGGCTCCCGTGGTTCCAAATTTTGACAAATGATATGGTTTCTTTGTTTTCCAATAAGATAAATTCTTGGAATTCTGTTTGTATATCTATATGCGAATATCTCACGGCAGGTACTAAAGAGTGTCCCGCTGAAAGGTGTATAGGGAAACAAATAATTTTAAGAAATTCCATCTTGGTAATAAAAAAATTGGTAGCGTGATTTTCCCTACAAGTTTTTCTTGTTAGAGGTGTGACTTTACTCCTGCTGTTTGATATAAAATTGTCAAATATTTGTTTTCGCATATTGGGCTTGACCTTTTATAAATAGGTGAAAGAGTTTTTGGTGAGATCAATAGAGGATGTCTTTGATTATTTCTAAAAGCTAACACGATATCGATTAGAGGGAATCATCGTTTCGATTTCCTGCCGCAACCGTATTTTAGAGAAATCGTCCGTCAGTTGTATAACCTCGTTAATTTTGTAACCAATTTGTTGTTGTCTATCCATCAGGGTTTTCAAGGGTGTTTGCATTTGCTGAAGTGTGGTGCTGACTTTAGAGATTTGTTGGTTATTTAATTCAGCTTATTTTTGTTCGTCTGTTTGTAATTCATCTAGTGTGCTATAAATTTCGTCTTCATTCTCGTTACCCATTGTAGCGTAAAGGTAATGGAAACGTTCCCGATGCCGTGAAAGAGGGATCTTGCATGTCTAGATTTCGGAAGAAATTCGTAGATTACTTTGATTCGCCTGTTAATAGTTTCCATCGGTGAATGAATGTGACGTTATTGTAATGATCTGTGTAAGTGCTATTCACACACATTTTGATTCGTACACAGCTGGCTTACAAGATGTTCCGCATGTTCTGTCTGCATTGTTTGTTTGCCCAATTCGAATAAATATATCTCGGTTTTTACAGTCCAGGTATTGTGGTAGACCCATAAATCGCCTAAACAATCGGAAACCACGCCTGTGTTATTGAGGGGTGTCACTGTATATGGTTGGTCAGAAGCTTCACCAATGGACATTAACCTAACGTTTCGATTTACCTGTTCGATTTGATAATTGCGTTCACTGGTCCTGTTACTTCTCTAACAGATAAGGTCTTCTCCATATGCGTAACAATTTGCCTTTTCGGTTTTCGTTTTTAATGAGAACCTTATCTCCTAAATGAAAAGTGTGACGCCTTCCCAATAACAATTCACCTTCTGCAAGGTCCTTGTTTTTAAAATTGTATGTATTTCCTCTTCAGAAAAACTTTCAAGAAACTTGACGCATTGAAATTTGGAAAATATTCTTACGAACAAATATAATTGAAATGTTAACATATGCGAATTATTTTAATATCGTGAAGATTTCCGTAATAACTTCTATAAGTCCTTAACTTAACATCTAAGAAGAAACTATTGCCCTTATGGAAACTAAATTGTTACTTGGATTATGGTTTTATCTAAACAAGTTTTTGACCTAGTTTTTGACCTAGTTACGTCGGGCTATTTAATATGATTTTTGAAGTCTATATCTTAGAATATGGCAGTAATTTTCGTTACTAAATATAAATGGGTTCAGGTCCTCTTTTCAGAACCTGATATACCGGTCAGGCGTGAACCCATATAAATACTCTATCGGTATGAGTTTCGTGCTGTCATGCACATTGTTATAAGCAAAAGTTGCTGTTCGCAAGACGTGATCCCATGACCTCGGGTTTTCATCAGTTATGCTTCGCAGATGCTCTACTATTGGTAGGTGTGCCCTTTCAAGTGCACCATTTGACTGGGGGTGGTAAGCTGTTGCCTGCAATTTTTTTTATCTTAAGTAGCTTATCAAAAACCATTTGAGCAACAGTTTTGGTCTCTGAATTTCACATTGCATGGCAGTCAACAAATTTCGAGATATTATCCTGAAAATTTAAAATCATCAAATTTCCAGACCCTTTTTGTTCTAATGGGCCTACAATATCTAAATAGACATTGTCGTAATGCTTTTTGGCGATATCGGATATCATCATTGGCATTCGTATCAAAGGTGTAGCTTTCATGGTCTGACTTTTTTTACATTTTTTAATATAACTTTTATGTGTCTGCGCATATGCCGACACCATTTTTTGCGAATTAGCTTATATGTTTATACCCTATCCTAAGGGTATATTAATTTTGACACATAGTTTGTAACACCCCTTCATATTCGTCGCAGATCCCTAAAAGTATATATATTTATGATCAGGATCAAAATCTAAGACTATTTAGCAATGTCCGTCCGTCCGTCCGTATCAACTTTTGAGGCCTTTAAAATTATGCTAGGAAGCTGAAATTTGGAACATATACTCCCTAGGGTTCCGAAATGGTAAAGTGTTAAAATTTTCAAAATCCGCCCACTGCCACGCCCACAATTTAGAAAAACCGTTTTAAGGCTTAAGTTAGAGAGATAAAGTTGTACAAGCTTCACAAGATATGTCGGTACTGCCTACCTTTATTAATTTGTCATATACTACTTTTTGTGGGCGTTTTTCACTAAAATGCTGTTTTCTTCGAAAATGTTCATAGAAATCGAAAAAAAATGTTTAACAATATATTATGCCAATATTTTTCTCAATATATTGCCCATACAAAGTTTTTGGCCACGCCCACTTTTTGGGGGGGTTTTTTGAAAAAAAAAAATTTATTTTCTATAAATTTCATAAAATGAAATAAAATTATCCATCATCTTCCTAATGCTTTTTTTCTTTGGGGTACATAGGGATAAAGATAGGGTATCATACTGTTCGCCCCAAGTGGACTGTAGCCTTTCCTTATGTTTTTATTACGCCTTGATGACCACCAAAAATCAGTCATGATATTCGTTGAGTGTGGTTTGTATCTCCTAGTGACTACTGATTACTTTTATCGGGTTTTTTAGTTACTACTTGCGATTTCATTGTGTTCTGTTTCAGAGAGGAATATGAATTTTCAGAGTCGCTTAGTTTGGTTGAATTCATTTTGGTGCTTTGTATAACTGTAGGTGCCTGTGCTTTGTCTAACTTTGCGATTATAACCTGGTTACTGCATTGCATTTTGCAATTTATCGGTACAATATCTAACAGCTTGTTCGGTGGTTGGTGCACGTCGGCTTGTACCTTAATTATAAAAGGCTCTGTAGTTACCGGTGTAATTAACTGAAATGTATTCAAGTTCGCACAAATTTTGCACTCTGCAAGTTCTTCTATTATAGGCTACTCTTTATCGGCTTCGTACTTATGTTTATGTACATAATATGTACATAATACTATAGTTATGATTTTGTCCGTATTTGTAAATTGTTTGGTTTGCTTTGGTCGATTACATTCTTCTACATTAGATTGTGGAATCCGGCTAAGTGCATCTGCATTAGTGTTGTATTTATCTGGCTTATATTCTATACTATAATCGAATTCCAAGACGAGTTGCAGGGTCTTTTAGATTAAGTACTCCTTTCAAAGTCCGTATAAACAGTAAATTTACGATTGAAGGTCGTAGCAGCATCTAAAATCCTTAGCTCAGACAATCGCTAAAAGTTCGTACTTACACTCGGCTTTGTTTAAAGTGCGACTATCATATGGTATTAGCTGGTCTTAACCAACATCTCCCTGTGCATAGCACCGATTGCTTCGCCGCTAGCGCATCTGTCGTAAGATTAAAATGCTTGGAAAAATCGTGGTAAGTTAGAAGAGGGGGTGAGCCCAAAAGTTCTCTGATATCCTGAAAATCTCTTTGGCATTTCTCATTCCAGGTGAACTTAACGTCTTTACGAAGAATGTTTGTTAGGGGTCGGATTATTTTAAAAAAATTTTGGAATAAATTTACGGTAATAGTTGACGAGCCTCAAAAAAGATTGGACCTGCCTTACTGTTCGCGGTGGTTGTGCTGGGATTTGGAAGTGCCCCTTTTGCTGAACATATGTGTCACAAATAAACTACTTTCTTTTGTAGGAACCTGAATTTTCCGGCTGCAATTTCAAGTTATTTTCTCTGAGTCTATCAAAAACCTTTCTCAGTTTGATATTATGATCCGTTAGGTTCTTTCATAGATTAATTTCAACCTGATATACAAAGCATTCAATGCCTTGCAACCCGGTAAGGACATAGTTCATCAAGTGCTGAAATGTAGCCGGCACTCCCTTTAAACCGAAAGGCATCCGTTTAAACTCATAGTGCCCATAATTGGTACTGAATGCTGTCTTGGGTCTATCTTTTGGATCCACTATTACTTGGTGGTAGCCACTGGCTAGATCTAGTGTCGAGAAATAATTCGAATGACCTAGCTGGTCTAGTATATCCTCTATTCGAGGAAGGGGGTACTACTAGGAGGGGTGAGTTCCACGGGATTTTGCTGGGTTGAACAATGCCATTCTCCAATATCTCCTTCAACTTAACCCACTACTTGGAAGTGGCAGTGTATATTTGTTTTAAGATTAAGGTTCCCCTTGAAGTATGGTCCAAATGAAGTTTGTAATGCGCACGAATCTTCTCTGTTAATTTTACATGGCATAATTACTTTTTCAGTAATTAAACTAACCTCAGTTCCGGTATCACCTACGAGTTTTACATCACCGTTTAGACTTATGTCCAACGGAAGGTTAACTGAAACGATACTGGTTAATGATTGCTGAGGGTACCCTGACATATTGTTTGTGTTTAGTTTTGTCGGGTCGGGGAATTTCGGCTCGACTGCTGCTCGTTTCCCGAATTTTTAGACTCCCATTTGATTTGCTGCTGACATTTCGTAGTTATGTGTCCACAGAAATCACAGCATTTTTTTCATATTGTATAAGTGGTACCTTGTGGTGCCTTTCCATATCTATCGTCCCATCTCCTATCGTGAGAAGGTATTGAAATAAATAGGGGGTTCGCAACTGCTGTTTTTAAGGATTTGTTGGCAAAATCGTCCAGCTGTAATTTTACAGCGGGAGATGCCGTTAACCCATACTTGTTCTTCGCTACCTCCTTTCAAAGTTGCAACATCTTCTTTAACCAAGCGGTGAAAGCGATGACAGCTTCAAATCGGTATTTCCTAATTGTTATTGCTTGACCCCTTAGCCGTGTCAGAAATATCTGCAAAAACGCTGTCTCGTCGTCTTCTATAAGACATTTTATTACCCGCTTACAGCAATCCAAAAACGTTTGTAGCTCTATTATTATATTTGCCTTTGATTCACTGTCAAAGATTGGGACCATTTGTGCTAATAGCTTAGCTATTTTTGAATTATCTGGAGCCATTTTGTGTTTTTTGGCGATGTCTAATAGTTTACGTCTTCAGACTCCGGAAAGGAAACACTCAACCAATCTAATATTACTTTTTTTGTATCCAACGGTTGTGGTTCACTTATACTAAGGTCTTCCATCTCCACTAAATTACGTTTATCTAAATTGAGGGACTGCGAGAGACAATCGAAAATTTTCATTTACTTTTAAAATCTTTAGAGCTCTGTTCACAAAGCCTTACTTTCTTCAGTGGTTCTTCACGCCTTAATTTTAACGCTCGGTCAAGCTGTGGAATTGCTAAACTTTTTGTCTCTCGTGCTTCCTCGTACACAATTTTTAAATAATTTTTTAAACTACGTCGTTTTGAATCAGCCTTCCGCTCCTGCGTTTTGTTACGGTCGGGTTAGAGGTGCTTGGTTGAAATCCGTCCTTTTGTTCCTAATGACCTACTTCTTGGTTCATAAGTTTTATCAGTGCACTAATGTCTCTTTTAAATTTAATTTATTTTTGGGTAAATGTGTACACTCGAGACCAGAGTTTTTGGGTTATGGTGTATTACCCTGTACACAAAGAATCAAGGCTTTTCAAGCGATTAACAATGAATAATCTCAAATGAAAGAAATTCACTGATGCTTCCTTGATACCGGCTGCGCCAATTTATTATAATATATTTTTTAGTGTAATCGTGGGAAAGAAATATGCGAATGCACTTGTCATAAAACACCATTATGATCGTGGTATTGTGGGAAATATGATTATGAATTTTTGGATTAGACTAAACCTAATGATATTTACGTATGCAGGACTATTGTTATTTGTTTATAACGAGGATTATGCCAGGCTAAGCTTTGTATGACTCCGATTAACTGATCGATTTCTTCCTCAAGTTTATAAGGATACGTTAAGATCGATCTTATTTGCGCAGATTTTTCTAAAAGAGTCCCAGTCATTTGATACCCTAAAAGTCTATTACAAAAGAATTGCATACCGGCTTCGTTTTTGCCATTTTGCATCTTTCATTTATATTTAGTATGATTTGGGCTTAGGGCTTGGGCAAGTCTAAAATTTATGATTTCGAGCTCATTTAATTTTCCAAACATTCCGTTTGTTTAACCGACTCTGTTCTTTCAGGCTAGCAAAAATTGCGGAGAAAATTTGAGCGACTGGATCAAGAGTTATTTCGCTTTGCTGGTTCGCTTGCAACGGGGCTTCAGCCAATCGCAAAAGAATTGCAATAGGCTGAAGGTCGACTATTTAACGACTTTTTAGGAATTTTTCTTTCTCACAACTGCTTAATCTTTGGTCCAGGATTCGACGACTTTCTAATTACAAGTCTCTCTTTCGACAGTTTCTCAGCCTTTTTCCGTTGTTCAGCTATTTTTCGTGTACCCCAAACGTGTTTGTCACTAGTATTTTCTTCATTTCTTTAGTAAATCACGACTATTTTGTAGCTCTTTATACTTTCTATTTATACCGCATGGTGATAAGTGTTTACCGGCACATTTATCAATATTCTCCAACTTTTTAAACCTAAAAAAACTAAAAGCGGAAGTCCACGCTCCACTACAATGTCTTCATCTCTCTCCTTTTTTAGCTTTTATTTTTTTAAAAGTTTAACTGCGTCGATAATTTTCAAGCCTTTTATTTAAGCTTTTGCATCACGAAGAATGAAGGCCTCCAGACTCCATGTGGCGGTTCTGACTTATTTTCATACGTGTACCACTGAATTTTCTGGGCATTAAGCACAGAGACTTTTTTTATATAAGTATATAACAATATAACACATTAAAAAATGTCACTGGCGTAGTCGGTAGGATAAGCCTTTTAACGGTTTATCTAGTGATGTCGAACAAAAGTCATAGTGATAATAAGTACGCAAATAAAATCGTTTAAGATTATTGTACAAGAAACAAACTACGATATTGAAAATAAGCGAACAAGTCCGCTTACGAAAGTATTTAGTGGACATAATATAGTGCTTAAGGGCCTTACTAATAATCAGACACAAATATCGACTACTAGCTAATTGCAAGGTTAAAATATAGTAGTGAGCTTTAACAGAATCCTACTAATAAACGATATCACCTATTCGATTAACCCCTTCGGGTATCGAAAAGAATATACCCGAGGTAGGCATGCCTGTCGTAAGAGGCGACTAAAATCCAACCTCCGTATACCGAGCGTATAGTGTATACAAAAAAATATGCAATGAAAAAAACGAAAAGATTAACTACCCCAGGTGGCAGTCCAGCTTTACTGGAAAATCCACCCTCTTCGGAGGTCGGCTCTATGGATTCTGGGGAGAGCCGCTTATTGCAATCCATTGACCCTTTTATTAAACGTTCAAGGGTATCTCGATCTCCTCCATCAAGATCGAATATCCCCGGGAAAAGAAGTCCGCCGGGAGCGCCAGCGCGTGAAAAACAGGACTCAGTGAAAGATACAAGTTTTGAGGATGAAAATAAAGCACTCCGAATCAAGCTTAAGGAAATGGACCTACTCTATCACGATCTTAGGAAAGAGATAGATCTGTTAAAAGAAGAAAATAGGGTTCTAAGGAACAATCATTTGCAGAAAGAACGCGAATGTACTCCACCATGCTTAGCTAGTCGGGAATACCACACCGACGAAGAAGAGCTAGCACGCGAAACGAATCAGGTCCTTAAGAAAAGACCTAGTAAGAAAAGAAAAGCCGCTTCTTCGCCCGAAGTCGAGCCCCTAAAAGAACAAAGGCGTAAAGAACCGCAAGAAAAACAACTTCGAGCGCAAATTCGTGCACCGCCTCCAATAAACGTCGTTGGGGTTACGGAATATAATAAGTTGCATACATAATATGTATATAATAATAAGTTGCGTGGAAAATTAACGTCGACAACCACGATGATTACCGGGCAGTATCTCGAAAGCTAAATGCCGATAAGATCCAGTGGTATACTTTCGAAATAAAGTCAGAAAGGCCACATCGTGTTGTAGCAAGGGGACTCTATCCCTCATGCACCAAAGAAGAGGTTAAAAACGACCTCCAAGCCAAAGAGTTTAAAATTCTTGATGCCAATAATATCATCAAGAAGGAGACGCAACAAACGGAAGCCGATAAGGATGTCCTGGTAAGGCGTGCACTTCCGCTCTTTATGCTTACATTCGATAGGTCAGATAGTATCGAAGATATCTACCGAATTAAAACAATATTGAATATCGTGGTAAAAATCGAACCCATGCATAGAAATGTAAGAATAATTCCACAGTGCAAACGTTGCCAAGGATTTAATCATACACAAATGTATTGCCAAAAAGATCCGCGATGTGTGAAATGCGCCGGAAATCACCTCTCCCAAGACTGTGGAGTAAACAAACAATCCTCCCCTACCTGTGCTAATTGCAAGGGAAAGCACCCGGCAAATTATAGAGGCTGTGAAGTAGCTAAGGAGCTTCAAAAACGGAGAGATGTGCTCCTTAAGCCCCATAATGCTAAATCGAAACCGCTAACTAAGACAAAGCGTAAGACCTCTCAGGAGATAGTAGGCAATCTAAAACCTCCGGTTCCTGAACGTAAAAATATCAAAGAAAGGGAGACAGCAGTAAAGCCCTTGACCTCTGCTGTCAAAAGAAACTCTATTCAAAAATTACCGTCAGGAAAGCCATCGAATAATGGCCTTCGGACAGCCAGAGTGCAGACCTACGCTCAGGCCGCGGCATTCGAAAAACCAAAAAAAGTTGAAACTTCGCCAGACCCTGTTTCTCATGTTTTCTCAGTTATTCTCGAGAAACTTGAAGAACAAAGCAAAATAAATAAAATTATTCTCGATCGGTTGGTTAAGCTCGAAAATAATTCAAGGAAAACGCGTACTTCAAATGTAATATGAATGAAAAACCAATGTTAAAAATATGTACTTGGAATGCAAACGGACTTTTGCAAAAACTTGACGAATTGGAAGTATTCATGAGCGAAAAAGATTGACATTTGCTTGATTACTGAAACCCACGTAAAAGAGCGATCAATTTTGAAAATAAAAGGCTATAATGATTTCCACGCTTGTCACCCATCGGGAAACGCGAGAGGTGGATCATCATTGTTTATTAAAGACTGTATTGAACAATACGAAGACTTGAAGATAGAGCTTGAAACTATGCAACTATGCACGATTCGAGTAAAAAACATTCAGCGTACTCTTAGAATTTCATCTATCTACTGTCCACCACGCTCCGTGCTTGAAAAAAGTGATTATACTAACTTGCTTAAATCGCTCAAACTAAATTTCATTACTGGGGGCGATTTTAATGCGAAACACACGTTCTGGGGTTCTAGATACATCTCGCGAAAAGGCTTCTGCTCTATGGGGCAGGTATGGAGTACAGTTGTGATTTCCACTCGACGGGCAAACCGACCTACTGGCCAACTGATACCTCAAAAATACCTGATCTGATAGATTTTTTCATCGTGAAAGGAATATCTACCAACCACATTAAAGTTGAAGAGAGCTTTGATCTGTCATCTGATCATTCACCGGTTATTTTAACATTGAGTGTAAAACTAGTCAACAACCTAGAGCCAGCGAGATTAATTGGTAAAACAACTAACTGGGAAGGCTTTAGGAAGGAAATTGAAGAGAATGTTGAACTGAGCGTTCCACTTACGACACCTTATGAACTTGAAGCTGAAGTTGATCGCTTCGTTGAGGTCGTTCAGCTCGCCTCCTGGAATAATACGTCCAACCCTAGGAAAACGCCGGCCAAATACGGTTTACGATATCCGCCCGAAATAAAAGAATTGGTCAACGAAAAACGGAAGGCGCGTAAAAAATGGCAACAGAGTCGCGCTCCGCAACATAAAGCACAATTTAATTATTTGTGCAGTTTGTTGAAGACAGTTATTAAGGATTTTAAAAATCGTGCGATAGGTTCTTACCTTGAAAGTCTAACAGCGAAAAAAGATTCCAATTATTCACTTTGGAAAGCTGTAAAAGGCGCCAAAAGGCCTAAAATCCCCGCGCCGCCAATAAAAATAAATCAAAATGAATGGGCAAGGGAAGACAAAGAAAAAGCGGACGTTTTTGCAGCCCATCTCAAAGAAACCTTTAAACCGTATGATGGTCAAGCGGCTCACGACAGTACCAATAGTGGGACGAAATTACTATTTGACGAATTTACACTCACGAATGCAATACTAAGGGAACTAAAACGTGAAATCGAATCTCTAAAACCAAAGAAAGCTCCTTGTTATGATTTGATCACCGGAGAAGTTCTCAAAGTTCTCCCTAGAAAAGCATTAATTAAGCTTCTATATATTATAAATGCTGCGCTCAGATTAAAACACGTGCCTAGCCAATGGAAAGTTGCGGAAGTCATTATGGTTTTAAAACCAGGAAAACCGCCAAATGAAGTAAAATCGTATAGACCAATTTCGCTTCTCCCAGTCATATCCAAAGTTTTCGAGAGGATATTACTAAGGCGTCTACAACCGGTTATAGAAGATAATAATCTCATCCCTGACCACCAGTTTGGGTTCAGAACCAAGCATTCGACAATTGACCAAGTGCATAGAATTACTGACGTAATCGAGAAAGCATTTGAGGAAAAAAAGATATGCTCAAGCGTATTCCTCACAAGCCTTTGATAAGGTGTGGCACGACGGCTTAAAATTTAAATTACGACAAGTTCTCCCCGTTCGGCTATACGATATTTTAGAATCATATTTCGGGAATAGACTCTTCCGTGTTAGGCATGGAAGCGAATACTCGGAGCTTAAAGAAATTTCGGCTGGCGTACCGCAAGGAAGCGTCCGTGGGCCGCTTCTCTATCTGTTATATACTCGCGATATACCAAGAGAAGATTGCACTACCCTCGCTACGTTCGCCGACGACACCACTATCCTTGCAGTCGGTAATACTATCGAAGAAACGACTTCAAAACTGCAAACCGCACTGAATAAAGTAAATGAATGGACGAGGGACTGGCGGATCGCCCTCAACGAAACTATCTGTTCACGTGAATTTCACGTATAAGAAAACTAATGACTTGCCAATTTTTCTAAACATGGCCCGAATACCCTTTGCAAACGAGGCCAAATACTTGGGAATGACACTCGACGCAAAGCTGAAATGGAATTCGCACGTGAAAATGAAACGTAAAGAACTCGATATCAAATATAGAGAAATGTACTGGTTACTCGGAAAACATTCCCAGCTCAGTACCGAGAACAAACTGCTTTTATACAAGCAAGTGCTAAAGCCGGTGTGGACCTACGGTATACAACTTTAGGGTTGTACCAAGAAAACAAATGCAAATATTTTATAAACTTTTCAAAATAGAGTGATTAGAGAAATTGTCCACGCTCCGTGGTATATTAGAAACGACGATATCCACAGGGATCTCGGAATTCCTACAATCGAAGCTGAAACTAGAAGCATCGCGCGAAAGCATAGAAACCGACTAATCGGACATATCAATAATACAGTCCGACACATTTTGGATGAGAATAATTTATTGCGCCGACTAAAAAGAACGAAACCTTTCGACTTGGCAAGATAAGGATTAACCGCGTCCTAATTGCGGAACTTGCAGGATCTTTCAGTGGAAAGTAACCTGTCAAATGTTTTTTATTTCGCGATAGAAAAATTGCTTGATAAGTTATATCTTAGTTGCAGTATCTAACATTCTATAGAAGGGTGGTGTTTTTAGTCAGTAAAAATCTGACACTACTATGAGCACGCGCTTGCTATCCTCATAGTGTCTTTGGAAGATTTTCACCTACCCTCGGGACAAAAAAAAAAAAAAAAACCTATTCATTAAGTAACCTTCGCACTACTTTCTTTCAATCTACTATAATACCTGCTACTACTGCCACACGGTAATACCTACTGACATCCGAAGGAACCGATTTTGACAGATGTACATATATCTGTATACCAATCTCGAATAGATTCATTATTTCGTCTGAAAATAACTAAACAATAATGGAATTTCAAAATCGGCAAATAAACTTTCGTCACTCGAACTCATTTTAATATTTAATTTGCGATTTTTTTTTGGGAACTACAAAAAAATAGCTATGGGTGGGAGTAACAATAGCATGAAATGATGGACTTTTAACTAATACTCTTTAATTTTGCATCGTCGTCGTTTGCCTGCTCTTTATTTGCGCACGTGGTGTTGTTTTGTCTTTTATCGTCAAATTTATGATCTTTTATTGTCTGCGTCTAGCCGTTGCAATTTTTTTATATTTTCTTCTTCGATGGCATTTGTGCGTTGGTATGTTTGTTCGTTGTTATCGTTATTTATTGCTTATTAACCTGGCACTTTTCAGTACATATGTGTAGTAAAATACCTACTTTGGGTACCATTATATTGTACAACATATTATATATATATGTATATTTTTTTTTATAATTTTATTAATATAAGTAACGTAAGTGGAATTCTAGTAAACACTATTGAAGAAATGACACAGGGATTTACGAAGAAATTGGCTTAGAAAATATTAATAATGAGAATACGTAGGTATGAAAATTCTTGCATAAGAACAGAGTTTACAAAAAAAAAGTTTTAAATAAGGTTAGTAAAAGACCAACACCAAATAATTTCAGGCAGAAAAATAGAGATAGTAACGATCAGCAACATAGTACAACTATACAATAACTGTAACGAATAACTAAAACAATAATCAGGTTCCCAATAACTACCACCCTAATAATTATAATTCCAATAAAAATAGCAATCAGAACCATAATCGATCAGGACAAAATAGAAGATATTATCAACAGTCAGGCAATAATAGGAATTCCGGGTAGTACCGCCAAAAATATCATAATATGCAACCCGAACCCATGGATGGTTCAAATATCCAACAAGAGCAATTTAATACCGTAGAAAGAAAAATCGCACAATCAGGAAACCTTAGATCAGATTCAGGCCAAAATCGCCACAATCAGAATATGATTAAGCAAGGATTAGATACGTCTTTTAACAATATTGATCCAGTACAATATTGATCCAGTCAACCGAGCCGAGTCATAACGTAGATTTTTTTATCAATAGCCTCGGAAGAATTGCCAACTATCGAAATAACAATTAACAAAGTGAAATAGTTAGCATTAATTGATACAGGATCCCCACTTAGTCTTATAGATGACAAAATAAATGTTTTTAAAAAAGTGAAAATCAAACCAGTACAATTTTCTACAGTTAATGGTAAGGCATCTTTTAATATTGAAGTACATACTTCTGCCCCGATAAACTAAAAGCACTAGCAGGAGCTCTTATTCGCAGGAAAGTAAAAAGTCTGCCCGAACGAAAATATCAGTTCATATTAGGAATGGATTTACATAACAAATATCTTTCGGAAAGCTAATTTTCATGGGCTTTCTGAAGAAATAAATAAATTTGTCTCTTCTTTCAAATATTGATTGATTCTACTGCAGAATACTTTTACGCTTCCATGAAAGACTGCATGCATAAAGTGATTCTTGTAAAATTAACCTTGGAACATCGAAAAAGGTCATTGAATCCTAAAAAAATTACATATTTTGTAAATGTCTATGAAATCTCGTAACAATCAATTTTCACTCGTACGTCCTTGGAACATCGATAAGAGTCCTGGAATCTTTTAAAAGAAAGAATGTCAATATTTACTTGATCTACTCTTCAAAAACTTTTATTTAATGCCCATATTATGTGTCGGGCAAGAAAAAGCGTCCCATTATTTGGAATTGATGATAACGTCACATAACCACACAACCACTACAAAAGAAAAACAGTTTCATAATTATTATCCTTTCGCCACAAAAATCCAATTGAAAGCACAGATATCGTATTAAATGCTGCTTCGTTTCTCATTTGCGTCGAAAAAAGGCATGGCTAGAATTTCCTGCCCTGCCATTTTTTTGAGGCTGCCATTTAAATAATGCAACAACCCAAAACTTTAGTCATTTGTCGTAGGCGTCATTAAAAAGCGATTACACGGCCATTTGTTTCCGTAATTTTAATGGCACAAAATTAATATCATTTGGTCCGCCATTTTTCTAGTAATGGGGATCACACGAGGTATTAAGGCTCGCCAAAATTCTCTTGTTACTCAACTTGCTTGACTTTCGACCACACGAACGATCACATTGAATCGAAATTTGCAAATATTTAATATTTTCCAAAAACTTAATGAACACTAACTCAATTAAATTTTGTATTTATAGGTACGTTTTATAAAAGCAAAAGTAAATAAATTGACAATTTAGTAATTGTGGCGCTGTGGTGATCACACGAGCGACATTAAAATTACTGCTTAGTGACGTGATTTTTAAGTCACAGCATCATTTAAATGACTCGCATGAATGGCTGTGTAATCGTACCTTACTAAACAGAACCCTTTCACAAAAAAAAATATTTATTTAAGAAGTTAAGATATATCTTTCAGGTAAGTAAAGTTTACCTAATCAAATTTTGTAATGATTTCCCAACAAATAATTACTAAGTATTACTAATTTAGTAAAAACGGCTATTAAGGCTCGCCAAAATTCTCATGTTACTCAACTTGCTTGTCTTTCGGACACACGAACGATCACATTCGTTGCGCCATTGAATCGAAATTTGCAAATAATTAATATTTTCCTAAACAATAAACAGACACTAACTTCATTAACTTTTGTAACCTTATGCAATGTGTTATAGGTACGCTTTATAAAAACAAAAGTTAATAAATTGACAATTTAATAATAGCGGTTTATAAGAGACAATGTGAATCTATTTATGAATAGATAAAATTAAGTTTTGAGAGTCATTTCCATGGTTAACAAAAATTGGTAAGTCTGTCTACACTCTACCCAAAAGCTTTAGACCCATGACTCTGTCTTGCTTCTTGCTGAAAAGTTTGGAGAGATTGGTTGAGCTGCATGTGCGCAAAGCTACTGTTCAATCACATCCTCTCTCTCAGATGCAACATACTTGCCAGCGCAAAAATCCTCCGAGACTGCTCTTCAAAACCTTGTTGGTAGGATTGAAAGTGCTCTTGACCGGAGGTAGTACGCGTTAGGCATTTTCGTCCATATTGAGGGTGCTTTTTATAATGCGACCTTTGACAGCAACTGTAACTCTGCCAGACAGCATGGTGTAAGTAAAACTTTGGTGTTGTGGATTAAAGCAAGTGTGTCATAACAGGGGTAAATAGGGCCTGCCCCCAAGGTGTTCTGTCTCCCCTCCTATGGTGTATGGTAGTAGACTCTTTGCTTACGGCTGTCAATTTTATTGGAAACTATACTCAAGCTTATGCGGATGATATCGCCGTTCTTTCTGTAGGTTCAAATCTGGGGCTGTCTGCTCTCGGGCCCAGAGATCCCTGAATTTATATATCATGGGATGTACGCTAAAAACCATTTTTCGCTTAAAAAGAGGTGGCTTCTGGTACCATGCGCACTGGAATTATGAAGAACTTGCTCCAGAATTACCCTTTGACCCCTGTCTTATGGATATGCCGTCTGATGACACCAGAAATCCTTATGCGACAAAACTACCAAGCCAAAATTCCACAGGTAACAGAATGGCTTCGGCCAGACTCTTAACCATGTATTAATTGCCATCAAATTTTCACGGATGGCTCCAAACCCGGACAGGGGTCTAGTACTGGAGTCTTTGTAAAATGCGATAACATAAGATTTTACTAGCCATTGGGAAAACATGGGTCATTTTTCCAAGCTTAGGTTTTTGCAATCCTAATAGCTATGCGCTATATTGTGAATAACTGATGAAGAGCCAGAGCCATTTGCATTTTCAGTGACAGCCAAGCTGCATTAAAAGTGCTGCTAAGCCCTAGATGCCAGTGCGACCTGGGCCCCAGACAAGATTCACTTTGTCCAGTCTTCCGAACAAATTCAGCGAAAGCTTGAGTTCTAGCTCTAACTTGGACGAGGTAAATGTTCTCATGGGAACGAAGGAAGCTTCATAAGAATCGATGTATAAACACTGTGCTCCAATAGTTACAGTGATTTGTGTTCATAGGAATATATTGACCATGTCCTAATTTAAGGGATGAAGTAATTAAGGAAAAAAGGAAGTCGTAAACGGAGCTGTCCCTGCTCGAGTGCCAGTTAAATTTATCCTTTCCGAGGACATAAAAAAAATGAGACCGCCGGCCCGAAGGAACGCCCGCATCTCGTCTTACATCAATCAAAATGATTATTTTGCTTTGATTAAATCACGTTAATTAAATGACCGATACAAATGAAATCAAACTTAAAATTAACTTAAAGCTAAATGTTTCCCGTTAGAAAACAGCTGGTCCAACGGTGCAAATTGCTGATTCGCCATCGCACGCGCATCCGGTGATAATGGCGTGATTGTAAAGCGATCTCAGTGCAACGTGTAAGATCATGAAACTGCTGATGCAGCCAATCCTATAGGTTGGATGTACTCTGCTCTTGACCTTGGGTGAAAGCGGTAGCTCTGAAATAAGGATAAGAGTAAGACTATTTTGAAAATATATTCGATGAATCGAAAACAAGTCGCTAACCCCGATAAATTTTTATTAAGCGAAACCCCCTCATCTGTCCGACAACTGAAGTTAAAAGCGAGTTAATCCCATTTTTTTGATATTTTATTATATTTTTCGTCGTCCGATTCTTCTGGAGGAAAGTTTGGGAAAATATTTTGTACCAGACGGAGTGCACAGCTATAAATTCGGCCATAATACTGTCCTAAATCATATTTATTAAGTTTAATTCGGTAAAAAATTCAAATTCGTATTTTTGGAGAAACACTTTACAAAAAGTAATAAATATAAACTTCAATTTTTCTGTCGTTCTATTGCCGTAATACATCTTCAGATCTGTCGAATGAAAAAATACACGATCACTGACTATAAAATCATAACAATCAAACTCAGTATCGATATCATGCTCGATAACTCAAGCAATATTTTTCGTTAACTGGTGCGGTAGTTCGGCCGCAGATCCATCTCCCAAAGACGTCTTACCACTCTTTAAACACAATCCGTTTGTACGCATTATATACCTTAGATGTTAGCAACACGTCACAAGTTTAAGTGTCCATGCTCAGTGGATGAGCACCGAACACAACTGTCCCATAGTTGGTCTCTATCACCACGCCACTAAAAATACTCCGTGGAATCAAGTTGGCATCTATACTTGCAAAGAATATAGCGCCCAGTAAAATAACATATTGAGCTCTTTGCCAGTATGTTGGACCAGCACATGTTATATTATTAATTATCATCACCGGTTGTAAATCGATCTTTGGTGTAGTAAATGTCCAATTCGATTCCTCTGGAACTATCCAAAATTCATCTTATATATATGAATAAAACTCGAGCCAAGGCTATTGCTGTTTGTTAGCACCCTTAATGGCAAAATCTGTTGTTTATTTATCGATCTAAATTGTTCTTCCAAGTTCAGACCGCTGTCCTTGGTGGCACTATCTCATGAAAATGTCAGTTGTTAATTCTCTTACAGAATGACGCACTTACTGCATACATGACCGGCACTGACTTGCTCTAAAGCCCTTGATGAATATAGCACGCTGTTGTTCATCTGTTTTCACCTCGTATCACCTGTCCATCTTTAGCCTCTTTTAGTATTAATTAGCGTAGACACAGCTTCTTAAACTTCTCACAACTGTACAGTTGGTGCTCCTCACCGCATACGTTACACACATACCTCACATCGATGGCGCTTTAGGTGGCGGCTCTAAGCCTGGCTGTCGATCTGACTGGCTGGCCTGATGCACTGGCTGATACTTTCACTTGAATGATTCAAGAGAGCGAACTCAGCTTCCACACGTGACAGTATGTCGATATGAAGTTGAACATCATAGCCCAAGACTCTTTTAGACGCTCAAGCCGTACCGTAAAATAGTCTCGGTTGAGCAAACTTCTTTTGACTGTCATATGCCGCCAGATGATGCACCACATTCAGAATTGCGGAATGTTCCTTAAAGCTGGCCATTTTCTATGGGAAAAAAAATAGTTGCTACTTGCTGGTGCTAAAATAAAACAAGTTCTCACGCAAAAAACCCACAACAACACAACTCAGTGGCAATTTTTATTCGGCGTCATATATATACAAAAACGTAAGGAAAGGCTACAGTCCGCTTGGCGCAAACGGTATGTTACCCTTTCCATATATATTCCATATATTTCCCCTATACGCCCTAAGGAAAGAAGCATTAAGAAGGTGATGGATAGCATTTTATTCCATTCTATTAAATTAAAAAAAAATTTTTTTAAAAGGCCCCTAAAAGGAGATGTGTGGGCGATATATCGGAAAAAATATTGCCTAAATATCTTGCTTAACATTTTCTTCCGTTTCTATGAACATTTTCGAAGAAAACAACATTATAGTAAAAAAAACGCCACAAAAAGTGGGCGTGGCGCAAATTTTTAGGCCTTTAGAATTAAGCTAGGAAGCTGAAAGTTTGCCCACTTACTCCCTAGGGATCCGAAATGGTAAAGTATAAAAGTTTTTGAAATACGCAAACTGCCGCGCCCTTAATTTAGAAAAAAACCGTTTTAAGACTAAAGTTGGAAAGATATTTGGTTGTTTTGTTACAACCCGAAAGTTGTATACCATACGTCTATAAAGGTTTAACATTATATATTTTATCTAAATATTCCGACTTCTCGAAGCTAAGCTTGAACAAAGGAAGTCCGCGCTTAACTATCGTCTTGATCAGTTTTTCGCTTTTATTTCTTAATCAAGTTAACGCCATCGATAATCTTGAAACCTTTATTTTGGAGGTCTTGTATGACGTCGTCATTGCGGCATGAAGAATGAAGTCCTCCGACAAAAACTCGGTGTGGCCTTTTTGACTTATTTTCATAAGTATACCATTGAATTTTCTCTGATTCAATTGGTCGGTAGGAGGAGGGGAGGAAGATTCGCCTTTTTTGGGGGGGCTGGACAAATGCTGCTTTCCACCTTCTCCGAAAGAGCCCTGAAGAATAGGACAGATAGAAAACTTACGCAATAGTTTTGCCAGCGTGAAAGGACACCTTCTCAGAATGATAGGGGAAATACCATCTGAACCAGCGGATTTATGTATGTTAAAATCTTGAAGTACTCTTGCCACTGTACGAGTGCGGAAGTGGATTTGTCACATTGAATGTTCTATGCGCTCGAGTCAAAGCATAACCCATTTTTTATATTCTCGACAAACGACCAACTTTTTTTTTATAAAGGTGGGACTTCGTAGTACTTTTTGCCTCAAGTTTTGGTCGTAGGAGAATTTGACACGATTAATGTGGGAATTGCAGTCATTCCTGGCTCGTTTAAACTTTTTTCGGTCATCATCAGTTGGGTAGGCATTAAATGACCGAAAACCTACCTCATTAGTAAAAAGCTTTTTTACAGCTCAAGTCACACCACGCATTTTCCCTAGCTTTTATACACTTTACCCTATGTGGGATAAAGCGTTTCATATCCAGGTGTATTATATTTGTAATTAGCTTGTTACTTAACTGTGTGGTTGGAGTAATAAGATTCGCCGATATGATACAATAGTCTGACGGACCTAGAGGCGGTAATACATTTAAAGTGTATTTATCAGGGTGGGAGGTAGAAAAACAAATCCAGAGTGTTGGCGTTTTGACCGCTAATGTCCGGTATCCGTGTCGGCTCATTTACATGCTGGGTCAAATTATTAACATCAGCAAAGATCTCGACATACCTTCCTTCGGCTACATCACTACGTATATAAACGGCGATACCGCGATGGAAAAAGAATAATGGCACCAAGTTATACATAGGCAGACTAAATTCCATTAAATCGGAGTGTGATTCACCTAGTGCCAAAACAGCTGGTTTATTGAGAGTCGCGTGGGCGAACAATGAATAAAAATTCGACTTTAACCCACGAATATTGCTCACGTCAGCCCTAAAATTTCTGCACACAACAAAAATCAAAAAACCAATATGCGAAGCTAAGAGTACTGTCATAAGTGAAAGAATGGGTTGGATTAGATGTGACGAACAGAAGTGAGAAAGAGAGAGATATTAAATTGGTTCCACTTTGCGGTTAGATATGTCATCAAAGCACCAGTCGATCTGTAAACTGTACTGCCGCTCATTAAAAAGTTTAAGGGATTCAAATATTTCAAGATATTATCAGCGTTTCTGTGATCTAGGAAAGAAGCAACGTAAGTGCAACTTGTCTGTTGGAGAAGAGGAAGGAAGATTCGTTTTTTTTTTGGACCGACTAGACAAATTGTGTGTTCAATGTTCTTGGAAAGTGTCTTGAAGAAAATGACGGATAGAAAAGCTTACTCAGTGGATTTGCCAGCAGAAGAACAACTCTTCAATACAATATACCGTCTGTACCAGCGGATTGTTGCCACTGTACGGTGTGAAAAAAATGGTTCCCATAGAATATTCTAGGCGCTGGAGTACAGGAGGCGATAGAGCACAAATGTCGTTGTATATCAGTGTCGAGATAGATGATGAGGACGAATTCTTAATAGTATTTGCAAACAACTAATAACTTTTTCTACAGGTGGGACTTTTTAGTATTTTTGGCGCAACTTCTGGTTGTAGAAGAATTTGACGATTAATGTGGGCATTCATCATTTCTGGCTAGTTTATACTTTTTTCGGTTTTCCTCAGTTGAGTTGGCCGTAAATAACCGAAAACTTATCTCATTGGCCCTGATATCTTCTTTACAGCTAAAGTCATACCTAGCTTTATCCTTGGGTTTGAAACCCTTTATCCTGTTAGGGATGAAGCGTTTCATACCCGGGTGAATTATATAATTGTTATCATATCAGCAGCTGGATCCACTTAGCTGTCGAGGTAGCACAGCGGCCAGTTAAAAGTCCTTTAAAAACTATTTAAAGCTTCCAAATTGGCTTTCTCGTAGAGTCATACGAGCTTGTTCTTTAACTGTGTGGTTGGGGTACGAAAAATTCACCAATAAGACACATTAATCTGAAGGACCTAGAGGCGATAATAAATTTGAAGTGTGTTTGGTATGGTGAGAGGTAAGAAACAAATCCAGATTGTTGGCGTTTTGACTGCTAATCTCCGGTAACCGTGTCGGCACATTTACATGCTGGGTTAATTTATTTACCTAAGATCTCGGCATATCTACCTTCGGGTGTTGTCTGACCAGAATGTCGAAGCCAAACTTGAATTGCGTATATTCATATCGCATCAAACTCATTATCAGTAGATTGGCTGTCCTGGTTGGGGCTAATAAAGGGTGATTTTTTAAGCTTGGTTTTTAAAAATTGAATAAAACACTCAAATTTGCATCAAATATTCAAAATTTTTATTGTAAACGATAAATAGGCCTTTGCCATTTACGTTTTAAGGACAACTCCATGTAAATGTTGTCCGCGGCTCCGTTTCAAATGGTTCATTCGGAAGGTCCAATATTGCATCACTTTTCGAGTATTCGGCCTGTATTCCACAAATTATGCGTGTTATGTTATCGTTTAAACCTTTAATCGTGTTCGGCTTATCCACATAGACTAACGACTTTACATAACGCAACAAGAAATATCAGTCAAGTTCAACTCAGCCAAGTGGGGCAAACAAAAAGTCGCATATCATGGCTCGATATCATTCGCCGTTGACGGTAAAGTTTCTTCCACGGTCGTCTTTGAAGAAAAATGGACCGATGATGCTACCAGCCCTTAAACCACACCAAACTGTAATTTTTTTTCACGGATAAAAAAATTATTCGTTTGATAACTTTTCTTATTAATAATGAATGGTTCTCTATACAATAACTAACTGACGGTTTTCCTGAAAAATTAGCTTCAAAATGGCATCACTGACATAAATCATACTAAAATCTATTACATTCCGGCTGACATCGAAAATAATTGTAGAAAATTAAATCAAGCGCACTGAAAACTGGTGACAAGCGATAAGGTATGTGATTCGTAACATTTTATTTTACAGCAGTATCTTATAGCACCCAGCACCTGTACATCGATATTAATGCGTCCGCCTTTTTTGTGTCCATCAATGTTTTCCCATACTTGGGCAATTTGCTTCAACATATTTGGTTTTGAGAAACTGTATTTTTTTTAATTCAGCATATTCGAAATTTGTAAGTGGATTATCTTGCTTTATACACTTATCATTGACGTGATGTAGGTAAAATATCATCAAACATGTTAATATTATTAAGAAAGTTAATAAAGGTATAAGCCATTTTTTGATTACTTAAGGAAAAAAAACAGTTTATATTTTGAGTGGTTAAATGAACAACCATAGAATTTTTTTTTTATTTTTTATACTGTTGCAACACTTAAATTAATATAATTTGTTCGAAAACCTTTTATTTTTCAGTCGAGAACTTGTTAAACAACCTACATCAGTGAGTTAATTTTTGACAGATTTAAGGTAGCGGATAAATCCAAAAAAATGATTATTAATAGGAAATTAAGTTTGACTAATGAGTTAACAGTGTGTTAGAGTTATCAATCAGATAAATCGACTTTATTAATAAGGCTGTTTATGTTTAAGTGATTCAAATACTGCTATTAGTGAGTTATTAAAGGATTTGTTGTCCTTAGTGTACAAACAAATTTAAATAAGAACCTCCCACTGGTTTTTTGATATCAAACGCAAGATTCATTAATTCAAATTCGCATTTATTCTTGATGAGTGCCGAATTAAGACTGACTCAATTAAATTAAAATTATTCATATTACAATTTACTTAAAGCTATATAAAATGCTGATCTGCAGTTCCCATGCAGATCCACCACACTTCATGGGCCTCGGATCGGGTTTCCTGTTGGGAATGACTTCCAGGTGTGAAGCGGCTGCGCGTGTGCACCGTTAGCACTTTTGTAGGTCGTGATAACTGCCGCCCCTTTAAATATCTGCGTCCCGCAGATCACTCGATTGACAGGGAACTGAACTCTGATTTCCTTCAGGTTGTCGTGGTAAAGGACGTGGAATTGGTCTTCGACGAGGATAGGCTCTGGGATATTGATCTTTCCGTAGATTTTTCTCCAGAATTTGTTGATGGTGGTAATGACAGCTATAATAATCATAATGTTTGTAATGATAGAAGAGTTAAGGTTTCTTTTTAAAGCGTTAATGAGCTTGATATTCCTCGTGCTAAGGTCATGCACGTATTCCAAGTTAGGTTTAATCCTGTTGCTTGGCCAGGACCGGAGGAAGTACCTGCGGACTGAAATCCACCTTGCTGTGGTACGTCTTATCATTTATGTGAACTGCGTCGTTGTCCAGCTGTATCAGGTAGGTACCAACTAAAGAAATAGGTGAATTTTTATTTAAAATTGTCCCATTGAAGTTTGTCAGGAAAATTGTGTTTTCTCCGATCAGTTCGACTATTTCTGTATTCGTTGTCCTGTAATCGCGAATTACGTTACCTCTCTTGAGGATTCTGGGTAAGCAAGAGTCTTCCGGTAGTTCTTCGAGAACGTCCTCCTCGCACACGGATGTGTTACCTATATAAAGACATTTCCCGTTAAGTCCGTACGTCCTGTCAGGGCTAATAATGAGTCGTGAGAAGTCTAAGTGTAATTTGTCTACCGTTTTTTATTGCCGCACGGGCCGTAACTAGGTGATACACCTTTGGGTTCGTTTTGAGTATGGACAGGACATATAGCATAAGTGTTCCGTTGCACTATACTGAAGGTCGGGCGTATTCGATAGCTTCTACAACGTTTTGATAAGGCAATGTTTCCAGTTCGTTTACAATAGTATTGATCTCTTCTGAGTCTAAAAGAATAATTACTTTCTCTAGTAAGTCGTGTCTAAGTTGGTTCTTCAACCCTTTTTCTACAGCATTACTATAGCCTTCAATTATTTTTTTAATTTATTCTGTAATATCACGAGTCGTATCAAATAGTTTTTCGTTAATTGCGTAGTGTTGGTTGTTATTCTGTATGATGTCCGTTTGTTTCTCTAAAAGTCTGTCCCAGTCAGTTGCGTCAGGAGATCCACCTACCCATTTCCAAGCTGCTCCTATCCGATTTATGGACCTAACTTTCCTTGACCTTGCGTCCCTGAGTTCGCTACGGCGATCCTCGATTTGATCTAAATGATACCCCAAATTGGGGCGTGCTTCTTTGTCCTTAATATTTTCCAGCATATGTCGTTCAGTGTCTTTTATAAGTATGCCATATTTTGTCAAATCAATAATATGTATTAATTTAAAAAAAAAAACCCGTTAGTCACCTAAGCGTTTTCCTCTTTAATCGTTGCAATCGGGGATTCGTAGGCGAAGATATGCAGAGTCTGCATGGGAATAAAAAGAACTACTAATCTGCAATATAATCAAGATTTATTAAAAATTAAACTAACAATTAAATCTTAATATCTAAGCTACGTCATTATGACATAGTTGTAGTACTGACAAATATATTTGATTTTTAATTCTTAGATCTAATGTATGTTTGTTTTTTTTAATTTTTTTTTTAATAAAGATGAACATTAAAATTTTATGTTTTGTCCCATATTCGATTTTTCTTTTGATTCTTTTGATTTTTCCATCTTTTGTGTTACCAATTCTTTAGACTCTTTTTTGTTAGAAGCCCGATGAGGTAGCTCTCCATTAAATTTTCGGGGTAGTCACTCCGGATTGGAAGGTTCGTATTTGTCCGCTTTGGTTGTAAGGTTAAAAATTTCAAACAACCTACTAGGGTACGAAGATCAACACCACCGCAATTATGGTTAAATAATTATTTAAGTGAACCGGCCCGTTGTTTCGTGAGAGCTACTCTTCAAGGCGTATTGTAGTAGGATAATATAGTCCTTCAGTCAATTTAATTCTGTGTTTGGTTTCAGTAATCATTGTATTTTTTTTTTTTTTTTGAAAAGAGAAGGGAAAACAATTTATTTAAATACAATTTTTCTTTTTTAATTTGAGCATGCTATAAGTCACTTTATGTTTTTTAAGTGAGCCTTGTGAATTTTTTTACCGCATTATTTTTGGCAACGATTTCCCTTCTATATAAAGGTTTGTTCTTACTTTGCATGCCTTTAATAGCAATATATACTACATCGCCTGGATAGTATCTTCTCGGGACCACTCTTTTTAGATTTTGTCTTTTGTTGTTGTTTGTTCCTAGCCCTGAGGTCTTTGTTGATCTTTGAGCGAATATTTAAAAGATTTTGAAAATTAACTCTTTGTGACCTATTTAAAATACGTCGGAGGGTTTTCTGTTGGTCACAGAATGTACGGTGTTGTTATACCGATTAACAGCCACGTAGACGAGTTTCTTGACTTTTAGGTCTGAATGTTCTGCTCTAAGGCACCCATATATTTCTAAAATTGTAGAGTGAACCCTCTCTATTTGGCAATTAACCTCACTTCTGTGGGATGGGGTAAGGTACAATTTGACTCCTAAATTCCTAATCAGGTTTAAAACGATTGGGCTAAGAAAACCCCTATCATTGTCTGTGACTAAGGTTAGAGGAAAAGTAAAATAATGCAATATTTTAATTATTTTTGATCTCATGTAGATGGCTGACCTGTCTTTGATGTGGAAGAATTTTGAGGACTTCGAGAACTTATCCACAACGGTAAGGAACTTTTCATTCTGAATCTCCATAATATCCATGTGTATTACTTCGCACGGATACCTGGGAATACGTGTAGCTTGCAATTCAGGGTATATGGGATGTCTGTCGTATTTATTAAGGTTACAAACTTCACAAGAAGCAACATATTTACTTATACTAGACATCTAGAGCGCACTAGAGCGCGGTGAGCCCTTCAGTGCTGTTTTTCTATGATAGCGAATTTCCGCTCTGCGTTGACGACATCTTCCACTATCCTTTGTGTTACCCTAATTTTGTATTTTCCGAAATTTTCAAGACATACGTTTTGGAGCACTCCAAGGAATTCTTCGGGAATTTTTAATCCATTTATAACATTGGGATTAAGATTTTCTTTTAAAGCCTCAGTGAGTTTATAGCTGTTTAACTGCCTTGTGGAGATGTAGTGGCGATGGTAAACGGGGTGTGGCTCCTCGTAGGAGCAAAGGTCGATGCCAATCTTGAGGATTAGCTGGTTACGGAAAACATTAATCGGAGCCTCTACATAGGGTATTAAATCAGAACTATCTTGCTCGGCACTATGCATATTGCCGGAATCCTCACTGTCAGTGAGAGAAAGTTCTTGCAGTCCTTCCTCGGCAGTGCCCGTTTCTACTTCGCCTGTCCTTACACTTCGTCCCTCTTCAGCGGTCTCAGTATTTGTCTGTGGTTTGCTCGCCTGTTCGCGAGAGAGAATTTGTACCTGAAATGTGATTGACTTCCGTTCGGAGTCGGTAGAGAGCATCGGCCACAAAGTTTGATTTACCAGCTGTGTAAATCAACTCGTAGTTGTACTCTTCTATACTCTGACTTCCAACGCTCAGTGATCAGTGATCAGTGAATATTCTGATCTTTTTGGCACCATATTTCCTTAAATTGTCGAGTGCCGCACGTCGCGCTCCTCGTTCGTCGCGTAGCCCTCTTCCGTTCTGTTTAGGGAACGGGAGATAAATGCAATTGGCTTATTTTTACCAGGCTCGCCTTGGGGCAGCACAGCGCCAATGGCATAGTCTGAAGCGTCTGTTGTTAAATTAAAGGGTCTTTCAAAGTCAGGAAAAGCTAATACTTCTGCCGAAGAAAGGAGTTGCTTTAGGGTTACGAATGCCTTAAGTCGAGCTTCGTCTAATTGAAGAGGAACTTTTTAAGATTGGTTGGCTCTTACCTGTGATAGCTCACCGCGAGTCAGATTTGTAAGAGGTTTTGCAATTTTAACATAGTTTCTAATAAACCTTTGGTAATTTGATGTAAGTCCCAGGAAACTCTTCAACTCTTTTAAAGTGTTTGGAGGAAGAATGGTCTCAATGGCTTTTACATTTTCTTGGTTGGAAAGAATACCTTCTGAGGTCACCAGGTATCCAAGGAACTCTACAGTCGAGTCTAAAACGTGTGTTTTTCTAGATTGATTTTTAATCCAGCTTCATGGATTTCTGAAAAAACTATCTCTATGTCTCTCAAGTGATCATCCTCTGTTTTACTATAGATGATGATATCGTCTATGTAGACATAGCAGATTTTCCCAATCAGCTCCTTCAGGACGTCATCTATCATTCTCTGAAAGATGACCGGAGCATTTTTGAGCTCAAAACCCAATCCGACATTTTCAAACTTGCCGTTCATTGTAGAGAACGCAGTTTTAGGGATGTATCTGTCCCTCATGGCTATTTGATGGAAGCCGGAGGTCAAATCTAATGTTATGAAGAGTTTCGCATCACCAAGGCTTGCAAGAGGGTTATTTATATCGGGAATAGGGTAAATGTCAGAAATGGTTACAGAGTTAAGACGTTTGTAATCTATGACCATCCTGTACTGCTTTTCACCGTTAGGCCTAGGTTTCTTTGGTACAACCCATATAGGCGAATTATATGGACTGTTAGATGGTCGAATGAAGTTCTCCGTTAGGAGTTTATTAACCTGCCTCTCGACATCCACCCTCATGCAAGCCGGGTATGGATAACTCTTTGTGTAAACTGGTTCATCCATTGTCGTTCGTATCTCGGCCCTTGCGTTGGATTTAACCTTGTCATTATTGACCGGACCGAAAAATCTTTAAAATTATTACAAAGAGATTCAAGCTGCAGTTTAGCAGATTCGGAAACGTTTTCGTTTAGTATGACCAGATTATTCACCACCTCAGACGATTTGTTTTTTAGGGGGATTGCTATATCTGGTTTAATTTTGATTGATTTTTTCTCTATCAATGATGGCTCTCAATTCTTTCAGAGTATCGTTGCCGATTATACCATCGGAGAAGGATAAAAAAGGTCACATCTAGGTCACAGCCAACAAAGGAGAAAAATTTGCCGCGAATTTTGTTTCTTTCTCAATATCCTTCCAGCAGGATGTAGAAAGGGTTTCGGACGGGCAAGGATACTGGTGCTAAATTTGGTTTGACAAAAATTGTATTTGCAAATCTAGAATTTTCCCGTCTCGTCCGGCGTACTCTATAAATGGTACGCTGTAAACGAGGCACCTGTCATAAAATTGTCCTCGTTTTGTGGCCTACGTTAGAAGTTCCTGGATTTCCAGTAGCTTTTGGAGTCTTTGTTGCCATATGGAAGAGGCGTTGTTGTTTTCTGCGATAATTATTATTTAAGTCGGTCTCTCGTTTGACTGTGTTACTGGGCTGATTCATATAGTTGACATTTCGCGACTGAAACGAATGGTCTACTTCCATCTTAATAGGAGGCTTGGTGCCGGTAGGCGACGGATATTGCCTGTTTTGGTACCCTCTATTCCAAGATGGATATGACCGCTGCCCGAATCTGTTACTTTGAAACCTATTTGGGTTTCTTGAGGGCAAAGGGGGTCCCTTTCGGTCTTGAAATTATAATGCGCAGGAGAAGATATAGTGTTCTGTACCTGTTCATGCACAGAATTGTTCCACAAATTGAGGTTCTGAATCTCGAGGCAAGCGGTGTAGGCCTCGGGGAGAGTTTTCGGCTTCTGGATTATAAGAGGCCTCGAGAGGTCTTTGTGCAACCCGCGCACAAAGACATCCAATGCCTGGTTGCGGTAAGCTTCCACCAGGGCATCTATAGTCTCGGATGAATACATTTCGGGCCGGATTTTACTTATAATAAAGGAGAACTGATGGTTAACAGTGGCATAAAAATCATCCACTCTGGAGGACCCTTGCTTCAGCTGGCTCAGCTGATGCTCGAGTGTCCGAAGGTCCCTCTTATCTGCATAATGCAGAGAGCGAACCCTTTTGACCTCGCTCCATTCAAAATGAAAGATGTTATAAGATATAAGAGCGGAATCGGCCTTCCCCCTAATTTTTTGCCTAATATTCTGTAAGATCGCCCTGTAAATTTCTACGCTATGCACCAAGGATACGTAGTATACTGGATCACATTGACATTGTTACTGAATCCTTGATTTCCTCCATATCTATTAAAAAGTGTTTGGTTTATACTAAATTACTATTTATCTAATTGTAAGATTTTTCCTTCTCTTCCTAACTTTGATTATTTTCGTTTTACCTTGGACTTATAATTCTTGTCTAGTATTCTATATTATATTTGATGGAATTTTTTGTTCAGAGATACTGTTATAATATATTTTGATTTTATGTATATATTATATTTTGATTTTAAATACTTAATAATCTAAGCTTACTGAGTAAGTAACAGCCAGTTCATATTTGGGTTCCTTGGAGTGGTCTGCTGCTCTTCCGATTCTTCAGTCCTCAATTCTTCTGGGTAGGAACTTTTCCTTACATATTTTATTTTTTAAAAATATAATGTATATTGTGAATGTTTTTTTCTCTAATATTTCTTATTTCGGGTATCTTCTTTGCACTTATCACCTTTTCCTTGCACTCTTTGAAATTCGTTTCTTACTTTATTTGTTTACTTGATAACGCACTTTTTCTTTTATTTTTATTTCGGGTATCTTCTTCCCGTAAAGTATCACTTTTTCTTTGCACTAACTCTTGGAAATTCGTTTACTTGATGACGCACTTTTTCTCTTATTTTTATTTCGGGTATCTTCTTAAAGTATCACTTTTTCTTTGCACTAGCTCTTGCAAATTCCTTTCTTGCTTTGTTCGTTTTCTTGATAACGCACTTTTATTTTTGAATAATTAGTGTACACTACTAATTTATACTAATTTATTTTTCGTTGCACCAAATCTTGAGACTTTTATTTAGTCCGCGAATATCCTTAAATGAGGATTCACTTCTATTTCATCACTTATTTCATTTCGCGAAAACCGGGAGTTCCCTCCTCGGTAAAGGATTTCTTCTCATTAATGTACAAATAAATTTAGATAAGAACCTCCCACTGGTTCTTTGATATCAAACGCTTAATTCACCGAATAAGACTGACTCAATTAAATTAAAATTATGCATATTCCAATTTACTTAAAGCTATACAAAATGCTGATCTGCAGTTGCCATGCAGATCCACCATACTTCATGCGCCTCGGATCGGGTTTCCCGTTGGGAATGACTTCCAGGTGAAGCGGGTGCGCGTGTGCACCGTTAACATTTTTGTAGGTTGGGTGAAGACTCAATCGTGATAACTGAGTTCTTTCCGTTTTTGGGTTGTGTGTTTGACATATTATTTAACATTTTGTATTATGATTGGAATTTCTATTGGATTGATTGTCATAGAATGAATGTCATAGAAGTTTTCTTATTTGAACGTTGCCTAGTCTTATTTCCAAAAATCCGCCGTTCGCGTTAATTTGTTAATGCCAGAAGTAGTATCAATACTATTTGTATCCATTTGACCCGAAAATTGTAAGGCTATTTGAGAAATGTTACGTGTCCCAGATCTCAGCACATATGGTTTTTGTCAGTTTTAGTTATTTGGAGATGTGGAATGTATTACGTTGCTGAAATATTGACGTAGTTTAAGAACCATGTACAATTTTGTATGACCCAGACGTACACTTTACATTTTATCGATGCGAGAAAGTTGTTGAACAGGGGCACTGGTCTCTTCATAATTTTCCCTCTTTTCGTTCCGTTTTACAATTATACTTTCTTTTTATGTGTAGTTATTTTTAACTTTCTCGTATACATTAGCATACTAAAGAGGATGTTATTGCGATCGAGCGGAAAATTCGAACTCAAACTGAGTAAGAGGGATGATATAACGACTATAGAGAAGTAAAAAAAGTAGACCCCCAATGCCATCCGCTGGTCTGTCTGTCTGTCGGGGGCCGTATGGCGAAAGGGTTCGACGGATTTGGTTCAAAGTTCGTATATACGGTTTTTGGGGTAACATTTCGCGGCTTCTTTTTATATTTTGCTTTATCATTTGAAAATCACTTATCATTAATTTTATCGAAAATGGTCTCAAGGATATTGGTCTTTTTTTATGCTAAGTATACTTGGGAAGGGACCAAAAATACTGGTTACTCAGTTTTTGGAAAAAATTTCGAATAACGGTTATTTATAAAACCGCTAATATCTCAAAAACTAATAAAGGGAATTCCGAAAATGTTACAATATTTTGTTGTTAAGTTGAACATGTCTGAGTTTCCAGTATGACTGTAAGCTTTGGTTAAGTATATATCGAATTGATCTTCCCTCAAAAAATCTTTTATGTTAGTACTGCTAAATTTGTTATCAAAAATTATTAAGTTGAATTTACCTTTGATTGAAAAATATAATCTTGATGACCAATGAATGATAAAGTAATTATTATCTAAAGACGTATACTTACTGATTTTAAATTTGTCTTTCACGGGATTTTTATAATATATATATATATATATATATATAATATAAAACAGTAAACGACGCTTATAAGAATCTTCGAATTTTTGTTTCTTTTAAGTGTGTGTTTCTTATATCCTAAATACGGATATAAGAACAAATTATCTTATAAGAAAAACACGGAGAGTGCGGATAAAATAGAAAATTCTTATAAATAATATTCTTCAGAAAAATGTTCATATTTAAACAGTAAAAAATAAATTCACTTTATTTGAAAAAAAGAATAAGAAAATTTAAAAAATAATAAATATGTAGGTATGGTGCAGTTACTCCAGCATATTTTAGATAGCTATGTATGTTGCATAAACTTTTAGAATAATAAAAGCTGTCCTTAGAAGGATCATTTATGTCGGTAATCCCGAAGACTTCCGGACTCTTCTGAAACTAAAATGACAGTTCCTCTCATGGAAAGAAAATAAATTCGCTTCTGACTTTGAGTTCAGAATCAGAACCAGAAGCAGTATCACTTTTAAACACCTTCCATCCCCTTCATCGTCTTCAGATTGATAGTGAGGCGGTTGGAAATACATATACATAAATACACCGCAAATTCAAATGGTGTTGTAAGAAAATGCTTAATATCTGTATTTTTCTCATAAGCGTGTTTCTTATAAGGGATTTTTTTACATTGGTGTAAATGAGCTCGTACACGGTGATTTTGTTTAGGTTTCCTAAAAACGTGCTTTTCTTATATGCGTTCTCTCCAAAGTATTATTTTAAATGACGTAAATACATCTCTCTCTCTCATTTCTATTCTAACGTATTTAGCTGTCTCTCTCAGTCTGTTTCAGTGACTCGCCAAAAGAGTACTTCATCGTCCCCTCCTTGGTATAACAGTAAACAACGCTCTTTACGAAAAATTAAGGCACCTATACCTAATTTCACGCTCTGATTTGGATATAAAAAATAAAAAAAAACAATATGCCAACTGTCTCTTACCTTTACCAAATGCACTCTGGCATTATAACCGATCCTAAGCGCTTCTTCCATTTCATCAATGGTAAAAGACAGTCTGGTAGTTAACCATCTACCTTATCATACTTGGATTCGAGTTCTATTAGCAAACTTTTTTACTCAGTTTATTCGCCAATATTTTTGCAGATAATACATTAGAACCCGATCCGGAACACTTCTCTACTTAAAATCTAGTTCACAAACTTCCGTAACTTCAATTGCTATAATATCAGAAACTGTTTAAGAAAAAATTAACAACCTGAAGGAAGATTATTCTGAAAGTCCTGATGGAATACCTGCAATCATTTTGGAAAAATTCTGCTTACATTTAGTCATACCTTTGACTTCCTTATTTCAACTTTCAATATCGAAACTAATTTTTCTTGCCTTTGGAAAAACTCTTTCATAACTCTAATCCATAAAAGGGGTCCGAAGGAACAAATCTCTTATTACCGCCCTATTGCCAAACTCTCATGAATTTTTAAGCTCATCGTAAGTATTATATTCGATTCAATAATCCTTTACTGTAGACAAATAATTTCCCCTTCCCAACTATTAATCTATTCGAATTTGTCTCGGCAACTATTCGCATCCTCGAAACTGGTTATGAAGTTGATGTAATTGCAACTGACCTCAGTAAAGCCTTCAACAAAATCTCTCAGCCATACCCTATCCTAAGGGTATATTAATTTTGACACATAGTATGTAACACCTCTTAATATTCGTCCTAGACCTCTAAAAGTACGCATACAGTTTGTTAAGAAAGTGTTTTACAAGTGAAAATATTAGTTTGTTTTTTCCTTGCTAATAAAGATTCTTCCTTATTTTTTTTATACCCTGTCCTAAGGGTATATTATTTTTACACATAATCTGTAACATCCCTTAATATTCATCGTTGACCCCTAAAAGTAGTTATAAAAGGTGATCCATTTCGAGGTTCCCTACTTTTTTAAAGAAAAAACACAGAAAATTCAAATTTAATGGAGAATGTTTATTATCATTTGAGAGAACATTATTTGGCATTTATTTTTTCAAATGTTGGCCGTTGCTACGTCGCAGATGGTCCATCCGTTGAGTCCAATTTTCAATCACTCGTTCGAGCATTTAGACTGGTAACTGGCGAATGACACGCGTGATGTTTTCCTCCAAGGCCTGAATCGAAGCGGGTTTGTCGGCATAAGCTTTTGACTTTACATATCCCCATTTTTACAGGGGAATACAGAATTTTGACATTTGAAAATAATTGACCAATAAGAAATTTCCATGTGTAGTAGGAGACATGCTTTCTAACATATTTTTAAAATGTCATATTATATATTTCTCTGCAATATACAGTATTTCCAATAAAATCTGTGAAACAGAAATTTTTATGTAATGTATGATAATTGATTTGTTGTATGATGTGTGTTATGTATGTGATGTATGTTCTGTGAAATATGCCTTGGTATCACAAAAACTATCTTGAACTGAATGCTAATAAGTGTCAAGCAATTACATATTCACTTAAATAAAGGCTGCGTTTTTTAGAGGTTGATTTTTCGAATAGAAAATTGGCATTTTGTGGTCAAATCTGGCAACTCTAATGCCATTTATGTTCAGTTTTGTTTGCCATTTCATCATGAACAGGTTCACAAATGAACAACGCTTGCAAATCGTGCAAATTTATTTCGAAAATAATGGTTCAGTACGCGAATTTTACCGCAAGCTCCGTTCATTTTATGGTCGACATAATCGTCCATCAGAGCAATTAATTCGGTTAACCATGAATCGTTTTCGAACTACGTTTACTCTATGTAATAATACGCATCCGAAGGGATGTCGAACAGTGCGCACCGAAGAAACAGTTGCCGCTGTAGAGCAAAGTGTTCAAGAGGACCCGAATGAATCGATTCGCCACCGTGCACAGCAATTGGAGCTTTGTCCATTAACTTTATGGACGATTTTGCGCAAAGATGTTTGAGAGTCAGTTACCGTTAATGGAGACCGGTATAGAGCAACGATAACCGACCATTTTGTTCCCGAATTGGATGGCATGAATGTGGATGAGATATGTTTCCAACAAAACGGCGCTACATGCCACACAGCGCACGTCGCAATCGATTTATTGAAGGACGTTTTCGATGAGCGCATAATTTCGTGGAATGGACTTATCAATTGGCCATCAAGATTGTGTGATTTGACACCATTGGATTATATTATTTGGGGATATGTTAAGTCGCTCGCCTACGCCAACAAACCAGAAAGGTTAGGGGACTTGGAAGCCAACATTCGTGGTGTTATTGCCGACATACAGCCCCAATTGCTTGAAAAAGTGGTTGAAAATTGGACTTGTCTTTACTCGAACCAGCCGGGTGCCCGAAATCATATTTAAACACTTATGGCATAAAATTATCCTTCCAATAAAGCCAAATCGATTAACATTAAGAAGAATTTCTTGTGTTTTATTTCAATTCGAAGTTCTATACCTCTACAAAAAAAACCCTCTGTATTTCTATAACGACCCTGTTTTTAAGGTAGATTCACTGCGAGATAAAGGAGTTACTTGTGATAAACAGTTGAGCTTTCGATAACATACTGATGAGTCCACAAAAAGCCAACTCTGCTCTTGGCTTTGTTAAACGTTGATCCAAAGAACTTTCTGATCCCTATGCCACCTAATTCCTCTATATCATTCATTCATTCATCTTCTCATTTATTCCCGTCAAGTCGAAGCTTTCAAAGTAGATTCCTCTGATTTGCTCTCCGTGGGCTGACCCTCTTAAGCAGCTAAATATGCAATCTCTTAAAGAACGTCGTCGAGTTGTTGATATTCTCTTTATACATCAGCTTCAATCCAGGAATATCGATTGACTTTTGTTTCTCCAGCACAATTTTCCTCAACACTAACCCCAACAATCTTCGATCGAATCTTCTTTAGAATCAACTATCATCGAACAAGTTACGAAAGGAACGAACCCCTAACCCATATGCCACGTTAGCCTAATAGTATTCAAAACCCTTTCGACTTCCACTTAAGCAAAGAGACCTAAACCTACCTCTTCCGTCCCCGGCATACCACCTTATCGAATTGGACTTAAGTAGTTTTTAAGAATTTAAATATTAACCTGAAGATAATTAATTTTAGTTTTAAGTATAGTATTTAGGATACACCCTTATATACCCTATAAACAATGATGACAATGATGTAACAAATGCACATTCACCCAAAATTCAGCTCAAGCTACCGTTTCCGCCAAGTCACAATACTGTTTACCACAATAACTTACTAACTCTCGGTCGTTCTGCCTTTTTTGCCTTCGATAACGAAAGACTGCCGATTGTATAACGAAATTAAGTTACATAATCGAGTGGGTGATTTGTGCCAGTTCATAAATGAAAACACAACTCCATAATAATTGTAATAAAAATAAAATAAAAGGTAATACAAATTAAAACAACTAACAGTGAAGAAGAATTAACTTTTTTTGTTTTTATTTAAGATTTAATGAGAATCCATAGTCTTTCCGTCTTTACAGTAAAAACTACTATGGTTAGTAATACATATAACTCGTTTCACCGCTACCCAAATTAACACCGACCAATAAAAATGTATTTAATTATTTTTCTTTATTCCGTGTTTATATAATATATAATAGACCTTATTTCAATTGAAAAGCACGTGCGAAATTTTCCAAATTCCAAAAGACATACATATATGTCATATATAAAAAAGGTCAATCAATCGGTGCCATAAAATTATATGTAGAGTAGATAAAGCATATGTTTTTTAAGTGTACACCTACATAGGCTGGAAGTGCCAGGAGCTCAATTGTACCGGTAGACTACGTCTAATTGCTCTTGTAAATTTAATTACTCATCAAAGACATCCTTTAAGCTGAGTAAGTGGTGAAATCTTGTCACTAACAAGAGAGCACAAACAAGTAACGGATCCACAACATAACAAAAATATACGCTAAACGAAGAGGTATACCACTATGCGTTAAAAAACATCCATCAGCCACCAACTTCCAACATCAGTATCAACCCCTCACCATTTTTACTTGTTCCGGTTTAATTTTATCCCTAAGCGTCTTAGATCCAGCCTGGGCCATATCTGCTTCGTCGTCAGACAAGTAGTACCATTTGTCCATCTGTGGTTAGTGTTTACTAATGCATCCAGTTTAAGCAAGAGCTTGCACGTGGAAACTGGTATGCCTAAGGAGCCCTTTTCAGGCAAGATTGAGAGGGTAGTTCCAAGTTTGGCGAGTTCGTCGGCCTTGCCAGCAAAGGTGAATGTTGAACAGCCCAGCCATCTCCTTTAGAGATGATCGGCAATCTAGGGCTACTAAAGAGTTAATAGAGACAGATTCCAGACACTTGATGGCGGCCTGACTGTCCGAAAAGATTCGAATATCCTTTACGGATACCACATTATTTTTTTGCCAGGACAAGACTTCCTTTATCGCCATAATTTCCGCCTGGAAAATACTGCAATGATTAGGAAGACGGAAGGAGAGATTGAGACTAAGTCTGTCTGAGAAGACACCTCCACCCACCCCATCATTTGTTTTTTGAACCAACCGACCGTGTAAAAATGGATTGATTCTTCTTCCGGCTAGGCATCCTCCCAAAAGGATCTGTCGAACAGCAGTTGGGGTGTGGTGTAGTCTATATTCCTAGAAGGGATTCTGAGTATGTTCAGAATTGCAGAGTGACCGATTTCACTATCGGTCCATTGCGAAGTTGCTTGCGAGGCGAGTGGCCGTGGTAGCAGCCGTCTGTCTGCTAAAGATGTCAAGAGGTATTAAATGGAACAGAATGTCCAGTGCCGCTGAGGGAGTGGTGCGATATTTTGTAATTCGGCTGGTATAATGCCGTCTGGTCCTGGATTTATATGATTTTAAGCTGTGTAGCGCCCAAAGTAGCCTATCCCTGGTTATTAGATCGTGAATGTTGGTTATGTGAGTCCTTACCCTGTTTGGGTTCGTCATCATTTAGACTGAATTGAATGTACCTGTGGTCCGAAAACGAGTGATTAGACGAGACTTTCCAATTACCAATCAATTCAATGATGAAATCAGAGACGAGAGTTATGTCTAAGACCTCTTGTCGACTTCTGGTTATGAAAGTAGGTTCACTACCTATGTTGCAAACAATGAGATTTGTGTGTAAAATATATAGTTTGTATCGGAACTGCCCCATACTGAGTGATGAGCGTTGGCATCACACCCAATAATGAGTCCAGTGTTACGTTTTTCAGTTTCTTTTACAAGATCCTCCAGGGTCTTATCTGGGAGATCTCCCACGATATCATGGGTGAGATAGGCCGAAGTCAGCCAGTACGTGCCTTTGGCCGTCTCTAGCCTCGCTGTGGTTATGTCTCGTCCGATGAAATTAGGGAGTAAAAATACATTAAGACTACTTTTCACTAGTATGCAGGATCTAGAGTTACCTTTGTCTGATACATAAAGTGCGTAGTATCCCGGAGTCTTGAGTCCGCAAACCAGGTTGTTGACAATCCATGGTTCTTGGATCAGGAGGATATCTTCCCTATCTTGAGAAAGACGGAGAAGCAAGGAGGCCGAAGCCTTTTTGGAGTGCTGGAGGTTTATCTGTACTAACTGCAGCATTAATTGCTACAATTAGGCAGAACAACTTCCACCGCGGTCTTATCTACCCCCTCTGATTCCGAAGATGAACCAAGAAGTTCATCCTCACTAAGAAGAACATTGTTTAGGCAGTCCTCCGTCTCCATGTCCGACAAAGTGTCAGTAATAGAGGCAGTGGACCTGGTTGGGGCCGCCTGTTTTGCGGAGACATCGTCTTCCATGTAAGGAAAGAATACCGATGTACCCGGGTTAGGGGCTGCGGAGTCGGAGTCTAAGGGGTGAGGAGGAAGTTTGCCAGTCTCCAACTCATCCTTTTTATAGACGCGCAGAGTGATTTTCTCCCAACCAAAACTTATCATGCCGTTGGTCTGCGCCAAAGGAGCAAGGGATTCCTGGTTGATTACTATAATAGCAGATCTATGGGCACCCCTTTGCTCTTCCAGCTTAGCGACCTTCCAGTCATGGGTGGGTAATGAGGGATTGCAGAGCTGGATGACTTCCAGGACTTCATCCGCGGATGGTGGTTCGATGGGGATCCAGGTGCGAGTCCTAGTTCTGCTAGGGATGTTCTCCTTTGCTACGACTTCGCACCCTTAGCACCCGGCCAAACCTCTCCTAGGCTGCTTACAGCCGACTTATAAAGATCGACAGATCTTGTGTCCGCGCAAGCGATTAGCTTGACGTGTCCTTGATGCCAATCAGCATCTTGAATGTTCGGTGGCGGTCCAGGGGTTGCCCTAGATAGAGAGCTACTTAAAAGCTTCAGCTTGACCGTTGGCCACCGTTCGGGAGATATCGTGCCCTCTATGTCGCTTCGATTAATGACAGCAACCACGATTTTGTTTTTGAGGACATCGCTAAAGGACCTGAGAGGTTTAACGGCGGAGGTGCTGGTGTTATGCACCTTGGGGCGTTTTGAAACCGGAGCGGTTTCTTCCACCGACTCTGGCACTTAGACGTAAAGTCACCGCTGGTCTCCTTGTCCTTGGTCATGAAATTTTCGGCCCACTTCAGTTTGGCAACCTGCTTAGGAGTTCTGTTGGTCTCCAGAATAGCTTCAAAGACCTTCAGAGTCCGTATTGGCTCACGTCGTTGTCTATAGTACGACCTCGAGGGAGTGCGTTGTTCCGAACTTCCACTACGAGACGTACTAGGGGTGTTAGTGCCAGCAGTGGAAGGGCCATGAAGTGCCACAATCCTACCACTGCTAGGGAGGATACCTTCCTTTTGCTCAGGAGGATAGCTGCTGTTACCAATACGGGGTGGACCACTAGTAGCCACAGTCGTACCACCGCTCGGCGTAGCAGGAGCTGTACCGGTAGACAGTTTAATCACCGTACTACCGCCCGGTTTGGAAGGGATACCGGTCTTGAAAGTTGGTTTATGTTTTTGATTTTTATTTGGGTTGTAATTGTTCATATTAGGACCCACGAGTGGCGGAGAAAGGAGGTCGATCTGTACAGAGATCCGCAATATACAGACAAGGCTAGCAAAATACGGAGGGCGTCAGGTATCCGGACACTCCGTTAGCGACTGGGGTTTTTGCCTGGGCCCCCAGCCAGATTGACGCTCAGCACGGGTCGTATGACACCATCGCCCGGCCCAGGGAAGAGGATCTGGTGGGAAAGGGAAAGGAGAGGAAGAGGAAGAAAAAAGGGGGGAAAACACAGGGAAGACACAGGGAAGAACGTCCTTTGGTTTCAGGACTCATCTAGAGAAAAACTTCTCGAGAATCATTGACCCTACTCAGCCCCTACAACTCGGCAAGTTCGACGCTCGGAGTATGGGAGCAAGTCAGATAAGTAGTAAAAAAAATCAATATAATCAATAAATTGCGGTGTTAATAAGGAATGTCAAAACCTTGAAAGGTTGCACATATAATATTGATTAAGTGCTTGTTCTCGAATCATAATATTTGAATATTATCCGCAGTGCTCTTCATCCCAGGTGTGCACACTGCTCGGTTGTTAACCATTACTAAGGTTCGAGTGAATCAAATAGTATGTAACCTTATGACAAACTTACCTATCTTTATAGATGAGTTTAATTAAGCAATTAAGCATTATTCTAAGAATGATTCACACACATATATATATATATATATATATATTTACATTAATACTCAATTAGCAACATTTAATAAGCTCATGCCTATCAGAAGTTCCCTTCGGAAAACTCCCCGAATGAAAAATTCCGCTACGAATCCCGAAAAAAAATCAACCAAAAGATCCGAAGGGATTCAAATAAAGCATTGCCTAACTGAAAAAAATAGTTTCCATTTTCGAAGTCAGCTGATTTATATCACAATTAATACTCGAAACAATAGAACAAAATTCCCTGAACGCCCTAAATCCCTTAACTTTCACAAAACAATTTTTTTACCTATTTATTTATTAGCTGTCGAATATAAAAAAAATTCCCAAAAAAAGAATTTTTATTACCTGGTCCTTGAGTACTGTCCTATCTGTCAAATTAAAATTCAAAAACTAATTTATTTGTCGCGTATATTTCTTTTTTAAGTGAAAAAAATAATAATTAATGGAATCAATTGCAAATTTTTATCTCTGCAATTCATAAAGAGCCGATAAAACAAGCAAAATAAAAATTCAATGAAAGTGGCTACCAGCATAGTAGCCGCCCATGAATTATAAGAATTTAACATATATTTAATAATATATAATAATATAAATGAATAAAATTATTTTAAAAAGAACATAGATTTTGTTGAAATAACTATTATTTTTATAGTCATTTGTTATATGTCATCGACAGAAAAAAACTTGTCGCAGAGAAGGACAAAATAATTCTGCTTTTTTCAGGTGTAGTGATATCAAATTCTACGAATTTCGAATTTCGTAACAGATTTTCTGCTACGAAGGGAACTTGTAATAGATGTTTCGGGATTCGTAGACATTTTTCTATTATGGCATAGCTCGTGATAGGGGTGAATAAATTAAGTTTCATCTACACATTGTCATATGACTGCATATAATAAATGAGGCTTAACTAATACGAGGCAGGAACTAACACGCGAGCAGACCGCTTAAAGCTCCATGCGGCTCTTTTGAAACAATTCAATAGCTACATCTTCATTTCCTGTGGGATGGAAGATTATACCGTTTAGACTGTTCTAAATCCGAGGAAAACTGGAAAAACTTTGTTATAGATTATAACGAAATTAAAAACAGATTTTTTCCATTGAATTAATTATATACAATAGACACAATAACAAAATTTATCAAATCCAGAAGTAGATTGGGGTGAATAAATTAAGTTTCATCTACACATTGTCATATGACTGCATATAATAAATGAGGCTTAACTAATACGAGGCAGGAACTAACACGCGAGCAGACCGCTTAAAGCTCCATGCGGCTCTTTTGAAACAATTCAATAGCTACATCTTCATTTCCTGTGGGATGGAAGATTATACCGTTTAGACTGTTCTAAATCCGAGGAAAACTGGAAAAACTTTGTTATAGATTATAACGAAATTAAAAACAGATTTTTTCCATTGAATTAATTATATACAATAGACACAATAACAAAATTTATCAAATCCAGAAGTAGATTTCAAAAAGTAAAGCTCTATAAAAAGCATATTCGTGAGCCTTCAAGATAAATCAGACACACGACCGTATGCATAAAATAAGATCAATGGTAAGAATCTTAAAGGACTCCTGGACAGCAGTGCATCTATTTCATGCCTTGGAACCATGTCCGTATGGATTCGGTGTTTGAATTTAACGTTCTAATAACTTAGTTCTGTTCTTCGGTTGTCCCACCTACAAGAAAGGCGATCCTATGTCTTGCAAGAACTATCGAGGCATATCCCTGCTAAATGTCGAATATAAGATCCTATCCAACGTACTGTGTGAACACACTCATCGGCACGTACCAGTGTGGCTTCCGGCCCGGCAGATCAGCGGTAGACCAAATTTTCACACTAATGCAAATCCTGGAAAAGACCAATGAGTTTCAAGTCGAGACACACCATCTCTTCATCGACTTTAAAGCCGCATATGACAGCATTCATCGTCAGAAGCTTTTTGTGGCGATGGCCGAATTCGGGATCCCGTCAAAACTGATCCAAATGTGTCGCATGACACTAGATAACACGCGATACAATATGCAGTTTGTCAGCAGCTCATCTGAACTCTTTCAAACATGCACCGGATTTCGGCAAGGAGATGCGCTATCGTGTGATTTCTTCAATGTTGTTCTTGAGTAGATAGTGCGCAGGGCAGGTGTCAACACGGAAAGCACTATCCTTAACAGATCAGTCCAACTGCTGGGGTATGCGGACGATATAGATATCATCGGTCGATCCCAGCGTGCCGTAATAGAGGCTTTCACGGCTATTGAAGAACAGGCGAAACTAGTTGACCTTGAAGTGAATGAGGACAAGACTAAATATATGCTATCAACGAAAAACAATGATTTGTCCACCGACTAGGACAACATTTCACAGTTGAATGCAGCAACTTCGAGCTAGTTAAGGAGTTCATCTACCTCGGGGTAGACATCAACTCCACAAATGACATCTAATTGGAGATCCGTCCAAGAATTACCTTAGGAAACCGCTGCTACTTCGGTTTGGCAAAATAAATGGGTTCAAAAATCCTAACTCGAAGGACAAAGTGCATGCTCTACAGATCCTTTATCCTGCCAGTTCTACTATACTGGGAGCCTTTGAAAGAAAAATCCTTCGACGGATATTTGGTCCTGTGTGCGAGGAGGGCGAATGGAGGAGAAGATAACCGCGAACTCTATGAGCTGTACCAAGATGTGGATGTAGTCCGAAAAGCCAAAACTCGTCGACTACATTTGCTCGGCCAAATCGAGCGAATGGACAGCAACGCTCCAGCCAAGAGGATCTTCGAATCCCAGCCCCTAGGTTCGAGATGACAAGGAAGACTGAACCTCCGTTTTAAAGACCAAGCCATCGCGGATGGCAGAGCGCTTGGTCTGGACAACTGGAAGCAGCGTGCTCGGTATCGCAGAGGGTGGAAAGCTGCCGTATCTCATACAGGGACTCTTCACGGGTCGGGAGCCCGTTAAGTAAGTAAGTAAGTTCTTCGGTTAAGACAACCGGGGGTAATCATCAAAGTAATGTCGGATGTATAAATCTTACATTTGATTACAATGGAATAACATGGATTTTACAGTCACTGTATCTGGGAGTTGACTTTTGGTAAGAATTTAATAACGCTCCGCAGATTTTGGTAAGCTGACGTCAGGATCTACATGGTACGGCCCAGCTTAGTCAGCGTCGGAGTTGAGTTTTTTGTGTTTATTTTCTGTTATGCGTAGGAATTTTAGAGGAGACGTGAGCAATATTCGTGCGTTGAGGTCCAATTTGTTTTCATTGTACGCCCATGCGATTCACAATAAACCAGCTGTTTTGGCACTAAGTAAAACACAGGTCAACACTGATTCCGATTTAACGGAGTTTAGTCTGCCTGGATATAACTTGGTGCCATTATTCTTTTCCATCGTGGTATCGCCGTTTATATACGTAGTGATGCAGCCGACCATCTTCCCCCTCAATATGGAGAATGTTCCAATGCGGTATTTAATTATAATTGGGTAAAATTCCATGTCCCTAGGCAATTGATTCACTACTGTTTTATTTACAGAAGCCCTAACTCGGACAGGCATTCAACTTATAATGAGTTTGATGCACTGTTTGATTCCATCACCAGAATTGTAACGCATTATCCTCGTACTGAAATCGTCATTATGGGCGATTTCAATATAAAGATCAGTTCCGATCTGACCACCGACGCGTAAACACGTGGCTTTGTTCCGCGGCCAGTGATCGTGTTCGTCACCACACAAAAGGGAAAAAACTTTTCTCGGTCGAGTGTGCAAAAACAAAAAAAAAATAAACAAGTGCTGCATTTTAAAATCACAAAAATCACGGGTCGTATGTGTAAATTGTTGTTGGTTGGTAAACCAAGGCAAATTGCTGTATGGGCATAACACCTGCGGTAATTTGTTTTGGTACGCTAACACAGAATTTACATTGCACGGCTCTGCTAAGGTAGCGTCAGTGTTGAATTTTTTGTGTTTGTTTTTTGTAATGTTTGGCAACTTCAGAGTAGATGTAAGTAACATTCGTGGCTTAAGAGCGAATCTTTTTTCTCTGTACGCCCATGTTTCCCAAAACAAACCAGCTGTTTTGGGACTGAGTGAAACTCAGGTTAGCGTTGGTTCTGATTCATCGGAATTTAGTCTACCTGGTTACAACTTAGTGCCATTATTCTTTCCCCATCGTGGTCTCGCCGTTTATATACGTAGTGATGTAGCCTACCAACTTCAACCACAATACGGCCTATGTTTCAATCCGGAATTTAATTTTATTTGGCTTAAATTCCACGTCCGTAGGCAATTAATCCACTACTGTTTCACTTATAGAAGTGCCCATACTGCCCATAATGCCCATACTTGGACCGTAATCTTACTTTTAACGAGTTTGATGAGCTGTCCGATTCCATTACACGAATTGTAACCCTTTATCCTCACACTGAATTCGTTGTTGCGGGCGATTGCAATGTTCACAATTCGAATTGGCTTCGTCACTCTGGACAGACAACACCCGAAGGCAGGTACGCTGAGATCTTTGCTGAGGTAAACAACCTAACCCAGCTTGTAAATGAGCCGACACGAATTCCGGACATTAGTAGTCAAACCGCCAACACACTGGACTTGTTTCTCACCTCTCACCCAGATGAGTACACCATAAATGTATTATCGCCTCTAGGTTCGTCAGACCACTGTGTTATATCGGCCAATTGGCCAAATGGGAAGAATTAAACGGTTTCTTTAGGAATTTTAACTGGTCGCTATGCTTCCTCAATGGCGATGTGGATGCTGCTGCCGATATGATAACAAACATAATTCACTTGGGTAAGAAACATTTTATTCCTAATAGGATTAAAAGTATCAAACCCAATGTGAACGCATCGTGTGACTTGAGCTGGAAAGAGGCTATCAGGTTAAAAGAGGTGACCTTTCGGTCTTATAAGGCCAACCCAACTGAGGAAAACCGAATAAAGTTTAAACGAGCCAGAAATGACTGCAATGAACACATTAATCGTGTGAAATTCTCCTACGACCAAAAGTTGAGGCAAAAAATACTACAAAGTCCCACTGGTAGTAAAAACTTTTGGTCGTTTGTTAAAAATATTAAGAATTCGGCCTCAACATCTATCCCGACACTCATTTGCAATGACACTCCAGCTGTCAGCTCTTTGGATAAGGCCAATCTGCTTGCTGCTCATTTTGCAGCTAGCTCAACGCTACCAGATTGTGCTTTATCTCCCCCTGTACTCGCGTAGAATATACTATGGGACCAATTCATTTTCGCACTCGTACAGTGGCAAGAGTTCTTCGAGATCTCAACGTACATAAATCCGCTGGTCCAGATGGTATTTCCCCCATCGTTCTGAAGAGGTGTTCTTCCACGCTGGCAAAACCACTGCGTAAGCTTTTCTATCTGTCCTATTCTTCAGGGCTCTTTCCGAGAAGATGGAAAACAGCATTTGTCCACCGGTTCCAAAAAAAGGCGAATCCTCCTCTCCCTCCTCCTACCGACCAATTGCACTTACGTCCCTTCTTCCCAAGGTCATGGAAACGCTGATAAATCGTCAGCTTATGAAATATCTTGAATCGCGGAAACTTCTTAATGACCGGCAGTACGGTTTTCGCTGCAACAGGTCCACTGGTGATTTGATGATATATCTAACCGAAAAGTGGAACCAATCTATTCACCGTGGTGATGAAAGTAAGGTCGTTGCGCTTGATATTTCGAAGGCATTTGACAGAGTTTGGCACCAAGCTCTTTTGTCGAAAATGCGTGCATTTGGAATCGATGATACCTTTATTTAATGGATCAGAAATTACCTTTCGGACCGTCCAAATCAAGTTGTTTTGGACGGTTTCAAGTCTGGAACTTACCAAATAAATGCTGGTGTTCCCCAAGGCTCCGTTTTGTCTCCGACTCTCTTTCTCATTTTTATAAATGATATACTCTCTGTTACTTCTAATCCTATTCATTCCTTCGCCGTTGACAGTACCCTCAACTTTACATATTTGTTTCCTGGGCAACGCCCCTCAGCTTCTGGCAGTTTAACTGGAACGGCAACGTATGTTAAGCTCATTAAATTCCGATCTTGACAGCATTCTTGAGTGGGCTAAAACCAATAGAGTGGAATTTAATGCTTCCAAAACACAATGATGTCTTCTGTCACTAAAGCGAAACCTCAATACTTTGCCATTATCCATGAATGGCACTTGTATCGCTGAATCCGAAAGACTTTCCATTCTCGGTATGTGTGTTAATGACAACCTTCGTTGAAATGACCACATATTCGATGTCACCAAGAACGCTGCGAAGTGTCTAGGCTTCCTAAAGCGATGCAAGAAATATTTTACCCCTTCTGATCTGGCTAGAATCTACAAGGCGTTTATTCGCCAAAAAACTTGAGTACAACGCTCATATCTGGTCCCATCCTGATAAAAACACTTTAAAGCCTTAAAGAGTTTCTTTAGTAGTTTTAACAGGTCGTTGTACTTCCTCGACAATGATCGTTGTTGAGGAAGCACAACGACCAGTTAAAACTCCTAAAGAAACCGTTTAAAGCTTCCTCGTATTGCCATATGGTTCTTTTAGGAGCTTTTCTTTAATTGTGTGGCTGGAGTACGAGAATTTCGCTGATATCATACAATTGTCTGACGAACCTAGAGGCGATAATACATTTAAAGTGTTTTTATCATGATGGGAGGTAAGAAACAAGTCCAGAGTGTTGGCGTTTTGACCGCTAATGTCCGGTATCCGTGTCGGTTCATTTACAATCTGGGTTAAATTTTGAACCTCAGCAGAGATCTCTACATACCTTCCTTCGGGTGTTGTCTCTCCAGAATGTCGAAGCCAACTTGAATTGTTTATATTGAAATCGCTCGCAATGACGATTTAAGTATGAGGATAGAGGGTAACAATTATGGTTATGGAATCAGACAGTGCATCAAACTCGTTATATGTTGAATGCCTGTCCTGGTTAGGGCTTCTATAAATAAAACGGTAGTGAATTAATTGCCTACGGACATGGAATTTTAGCCAAATAAAATTAAATTCCGGATTGGAACGTTGGCCGCATTGAGGTAGAAGTTGGTAGGCTACAGCACTACGTATATAGACGGCGAGACCGCGATGAGAAAAGAATAATGGCAATTAGTTATATCCAGGAAAGGCTAAACTTCGTTAGATTAGAATCAATGCTGACCTGTGTTTCACCTAATGCCAAAACAGCTGGTTTATTGCGATTCGTGTGGGCGTACAATGAAAAAAAATTCGCCCTAAACCCACGAATATTGCTCACGTCTAGCCTGAAATTCATACACATAACAAAAAACAAACACAAAAGACTCAACTCCGACGCTGACTAAGCTGGGCCGTACCGTGTAGATCCTGACGTCAGCTTTCCAAAACAAATCACTGCAGGTGTTATGCCCATACAATGAATTGCTTTAGTTTGCCAACAAAATCTACACAACGCGACCCGCTTTTCGCCAAATGATGCTTTACCCAGCCATAGCCAGTGCACGCATAAATATACGACACTCGCTATAGCCAAGCAATGCAGCAGCAAACGATAGGGAGTGGGACCAGAAGGCATTCCTACATTTTTTTTGTGTTTTTTTTTTTGCACTATCACTGCACTGTAAACTTGTTTTTACTTTTTTAACTGCGCGTGCGCGATTAGCGTTTTTTTTTCTTGTTTGTTTTTTTTCAACCGCAATACTCGCCATACTAGGAATGCAGATCAGTTTACCCTCAAGCCTGTATTCGAACGTACAGTACCGACGTTTCTTTACCGTACAATACGAATGTGAAATGCTTTACCACGCTATGTTATTCCTACACATTATAATTTACAGACAGTTAAAACCCACGTGCATCGGTATCTCCTTTTTTCTAATCCTTCACTTCCCTAATGCCCGCACTGTGTTACTTCATTATAAGGGTATCCAAAATCTCTTTAGCGCAAATTTAGTCAAATTACATGTGAAATGGAGTTATAGAAGATGGCCATAGTGCATTCAGTTTGTCCATCGTTCTGATAAGAAAGCCAAGCAAAAAAGGCACTACATTAGTAGTGTGGTCTTGAAAGACGCGTTTTGGCAAATCCCGCTAAAAGAAAAGTCGCAAGAAAATACGGCATTCACTGTGCCAGGTAGGCCGCTTTACCAATTTAAGGCCATGCGGTTTGGGCTGTTTATTACCGCCCAAAGGATGTGCGACTTATGGATAAAGTTATAATTGGTACACTGGGTGAATGCGTATGTGTCGAGGATCTTCTTAAAATTTCTTCTGATTTCGGCCATCAGATGCAAACTATAAGAAGATTCCGAACGTCTTAAAAACGCGAATCTGACGATTAATGTCAGTAAAACACACTTCTTCAAAGAACTTCGCTATGTAGGGTATATCGTTGGCCAAGGGCAAGTCAAACTATATCCTAACAAAGTTGCGGCAATCCAGGATTTTCCTATACTAGTAACACAGAAACAAGTGAAGAAGATTTCTGGGTCTCTTTGGATGGTACCGCAGGTTTATATGGAATTTTGCGTCCATTGGCACGCCGTTGACCGATACCGTGAAGAAGGTAAAAACATTTTGTATGATTCGAGAAACTCTCAAATCTTTTGAAGCATTGAAACTGGGTTAGTTTCAGCACCTCTACTCAGTAATCTGGATTTTACCAACAATTTTACAATTCAATGTGATGCTGCCTCCAATCGTATTACCTATATCAATTTGACGACAAAGGTAATGAAAAACCGATCGCCTACTTCTCCTAAAAACTTAATGCTTGTCAAAGGAAGTATAAGGTATGGAATACGTGTATACGTGTTATAAAGTATGGAATATAAAGAAATAATTTCGACTGTTTTAAATAATAAAATATACATGCTTGATCTCAGCGTGGTAAATAATTTCCTCTATTAAAGACATACAGAACTCCTACATCTTCGCATGGTAGTAGTAATGTGTAAACAAAATAAAGCTCCTAATCAAACGCTGAGACCTCCAATGGTCAGGACGTACATATATCAACCCTTTCAAAAAAAAGCAACATCGAGTTTCTTGGTCCATATGTCAGAACTTCCATTAACCGAAACAAACAAATTAAAAAAAAAAAACGCAAATACAATATTGTTTCACATAATTACTTTATTGGACTTAAAACACGTTGCCACTCGCCGCTTTAAAGGTTTCTTTTTTACTGAACTATGATATTGCATTTTGAGTTGTTGGTCAGTTCATTTCGTTTCGTGCTGTCTTCTGTTCGCTCGTTTAATACATCGCATGATTGCTTTTCTGGTGTCCCGCTGATCCTAGCTTGTGTGTGTTTCATGTAGGTATATCGTCATCGTCTGATTGTCAGCATCCCGTAGCTGTCTGTTCATGTAGATCGTCACGTGTTATTTGTAGGGTGTTGTCTGTCTGATAGGTCCAATCCCACATTCGGCTATCCTGACGGCTCATTCGACCCGAATGATGGGCTCCATCTCTTCATATACTCCGCTACCGTTGACGTTTGAATGGGTCCTTCATGGTCTCCAATTTGGTAGACCTCATATCTTCCGTGGTTGAGACGCTTAATCACTTTGTAAGGCCCTAAATACTTAGGTCGCAACTTCATACCTGTGCCGAACTGAGTGCGCTTGATGGCGACCAAGTCATTCAGCTCGTATACTTGCTCAGATACACGGTTCTTATCAAAATTCTGCTTATTTTCCTGTTGAATAGCGAATACGTTCTCCCGAACTTTCCTTTGCATGCCTTCACGTTTCCCATCCAAGTCTTGGATAACTGTATCCTCTACCTATTCACGAAGATCCGGATAGACAGGAAGCCTCATCTCTAATCTGGAGAAAGAGCTGAACTTAAAATCTGACAGTGGCTTCCCGATTACCGCAAACCCTTCGATAAAGCTTCTGAAGTACGAGGTCAGACCTAAGAATCGTTGAAGCGCTTTCCTATTAGTCGGTACTGGAAACTCTCGCATAGCTATTGACTTCTCCTTTGACGGGCGTATGGTATAATTAGCAATTCTGTACCCTAAGTATTCAACTTCTCTTTTTAAGAACTGGAACTTCTTCTATTTAAGGCGCAGTCCATATTCCGCAGATACTCTCAACATTAATTTCAGTTTCCTGATGTTCAACTCTCGAAATACTGGAAAAAATGTATCTTCCAAACACCGCAGGTGAATTCGAAATTCCAAATGGCACATCTGGAATTCATATTGTCCTTCTAGGATCACGAACGAAGTGTATATCCGGGAAGTCTCCTCCACCGGAGCATGGAAAAATTCGTTCTCCAAGTCTAGCGTCGTGAATACCTTGGCGCCTTGTAGGCGTTCCAAAACATCGTCAATTTCGATGTACTCCATCACGACTAAACTGTCATATCGCAATAGGTACAGGTCACTACCGGTATCCACCAACGCCGATAGTGTGATGCATTCTATAGTTATGGTTTTAAAAACACGGTTTGAACCAACCGCCAAGGAAACGCTAGCTTCTGGCCAAGATTCTGCTCCGTTGCCTGTTGATTGCGAACGTTATCGATGGCTCACGTACTATCGATGGCTCCCTCTCAAGCTTGGTTGCTGTGAATTGGGACCACGGACTTTCTCGTAGACGCGTAATTGTTCTTTGAGTTCGCGAACATTTTCGGCCTGGTATAATACTGCTTTATGCTGATTACTATCTGGTACGCCTTCTATATAATATTCCACCAAACTCTCTTCATCCAGATTGATGGGCCTACCTATTTTCATCAACTCGTACAGATATTCTAGAAAACACGATGGTTGTTTTTTTCTCATATCTAACGACCGATGAATTTCCGCCGTTGACGACATACTCCCAAATTTCCCCTTGCAGTGAGTGGTAACATAAGGGACTTCCAATCTTTGACCCCGGTCAGGTCACGAACAAACTACTGTGCAGCACCTTTTAACAACTGCTGGGCGTATATAAACTTTTATTATTGTCCGTCAATGGTCAAACGCATAATTGTATTTGAATCCATTATGAAATAAATATCTACTCCTATAATTCAAATGAAGCAACACAAAATACATAATATTAAAAAATAATTTAACAAAAATTTAATACGAAAAGGAAATTCGGTGGCGGCACCAAAAATTAGTCATAGTCTTCTATAATAGCTCGTGAGCAGCTATTATAGAAGACTATGACTTTGTCGTCTTCTTCTTCTTCTTCTTCTTCTTTTTCTTCTGCTTCTTCAAATATTTACACTTCCTAGGCTCCTTGGGTTGTACTTAGTTGGGACACCAGCAAATATTGCACCAAAACTAAAATCCATATTCGTTAAATTCTTTTGTCTTTTTCATTTTTAGTCTAGTTTTGTATAGGTTTGGTATTAATTTTTATTCGTTGGGGACATTTTCGCCCTCCAACCATTTCTCGATTATTGCTATATATAGTAACAAACTGTGCGTCAAAATCGAAATAATCGTATATCGCTATATCCTAAGGGTATATTAATTTTGCCACATAGTTTGTAACACCCCTTAATATTCGTCGTAGACCCATAAAAGTATATATATTTATGATCAGGACCAAATCCTAAGACTATTTAGCAATGTCCGTCCGTCCGTCCGTCCGTATCAACTTTTGAGGCCTTTAAAGTTATGCTAGGAGGCTGAAATTTGGAGCATATACTCCCTAGGGTCCTGAAATGGTAAAGTGTTAAAAGTTTTTAAATCCGCCCACTGTCACGCCCACAATTTAGAAAAAACTCTTTTAAGGCTTAAGTTATAGAGATAAAGTTGTAAAACCTTCACAAGATATGTAGGTACTGCCTACCTTTATAAATTTGTCATATAAAGTTTTTTGCCACGCCTACTTTTTGTGGGCGTTTTTCACTAAAATGCTGTTTTCTTTGAAAATTTTCATAGAAATCGGAAAAAAAATGTTTAACAATATATTTAGCCAATATTTTTTCCAATATATCGCCCATACAAAGTTTTTGGCCACGCCCACTTTTTGGGGGCGTTTTTTCAAAAAAACATTTTTTTTTCTATAAATTTCATAGAATGAAATAAAATGCTATCCATCATCTTCCTAATGCTTTTTTTCTTTGGGGTACATAGGGATAAGGATAGGGTATCATACTGTTCGCCCCAAGCGGACTGTAGCCTTTCCTTATGTTTTGTTTTTGGTTTTTTCATAATGTGTGATTAGTGTGTGTGTTGAGGGGTCATGTTAGTTGTCAGTTAATTGTGATTTGGATTTTTTAATTGCTCAAAGTAGGAGTTAGGTCGATTGAGACTGGGAATTCTGCGTTAAAGTGAGAGGGAAGATGTGAGTTTTGAATGGGGGTTGATTGCTGTTGTCGTTTCATTCGGTTTGGTTTGTGTCGTCATATTTGTTTTATTTTTTGTTTTTGCATGATAAGTTAAATGTATGGTTGGTATGGATTATACATTTTTTATCCATCGTCCATCCCATGGCACCCAAGCTGCAGCGTCAGCCAAATGAGCAGACCCCTAGCGAGTCCAGTATCTGGCCCATGCCCTTGAAATCCAATGGCACAGCACAATCGTCGTTCCTGCACCAGTCCATCGTCCGTCAAAAGCAGCCAAGCTGCAGCGAGTCCACTATCTGGGACCATGCCCATGTCCTTGAAATCCAACGGCACATTGTATGTGAGGGTGGTCTTTTGAGGTCTATATCTTATATAAATAAATAAGAAACAAATGAGTCTCTGATATGCGACATATCATTTGTTATGATTTCGACGCATTATGGTGTGTAATGGTTGAACTGACTACGTTAGCGTTAGTTTGTTGTTCATGAATTGAGTAAATAGCCCTAAAGGAAGCCTTGTTGTGACATATAACGTACAAACTGTTTATAGGGATCTAAGTTGTAGCGTCAGCCAAATGATCAGACTCCCAGCGGTCATGCCCATGCCCCTGAAATCCAACGGAACCGCACAATCGTCGTGTCTGATGGTTGATTGGGATTGGGTGAATAGCCTATGGAAGGGGCACATGCGTTTTATAGGATTCCTGTCTTATCTCATTGATCATATTGTTGGGTTTTTTTTTTGTTGATTATTGAATACAAACTGTGAAATTTTAGGAGGGGATTCCTTGTATAAAGGCCAAGCGTAAGAATTAGGAAGTATCAGTTTATCTTGTAGCTAAAAGCGTGAAAGGTGTTAAATAAAATGGAGAGTCTGAAGGCATTAAAATTAAAGACAAAGTACCGAATCCTGAAAGGTACGCGATGCCAGACTAAATATGGGTCAATGATTTTGGTGGAGCTGGAAAAGAGTAAGGCCTAATCATCAGCGGAAGCAGAAGAAAAAGAGGTGGAGTTTTTACTTTCACAACCATTTATGTAAACTTTATTTAAAAAATAAAATAAAATAAAAAATATACTTATTGAAAATTATTTGGTGTTTCTTTATTTGTCTGTTCAGCGTTTTGAGGTGGTCAAGGATCAGGCAACATTCGTCAAGCGATTCAGTTTGCGTGGTCGAAGGACCGCATCGTATTAAGGATGTGGCAGACAACGCTGAACCACAAAATTGGGTCCAAAATGCTGTGAAGGGTAAGTTTGAGCGTATTGCTGCAGATCTGGATTCTTCAGATATGGTGGGGATAACGTTTGCAGGTACGAAATTCGAACATCGTGGTCCTGGTTGGATGGGTTTTAAGAAGGCGTCCGAATTAAATTGGAGTGATGTCTGGGAATTAATCACGAAAATATTCCAGAGCAATTCCGAAGGCATAAGTACGGATACTTTTCGGATAAATGTCACACCGGTAAGGCTTCCTACCGGGCAAAGAAATGAACGAAGGCAAAAATATAATTCTTTCGATGAAGAATCTGCAAGAAGGAGAGGAATAATTGTTATATCAAACAAGGACAACCTATGCTTACCTCGTGCATTGGTTGTAGCAATTGCTATCGTTAACAAAGATTCGGATTACGTGAAAATCCGACGAAATCCCGGAAAACTTCAGGATGTTCAAACTGCCAATTTAATTAGCATGAGCGATGTTAATATCCCGAGTGAAGGTTGTGGTATTCCTGAGCTTCGCAGATTTCAAGATCATTTGTCGGAATATAAGACCACCGTTTACGAGTATGCCCGAAAAGGACGGTCTGTACTATTTGAAGATGCCACCAATAATAGTAGTTAAAGACTGAATTTACTATATTTCCATGCTCACTTTAATGTCATATCATCTCTGACGGCACCGTTTTGCTGTGTTTATTATTGTGCAAATTGCAACATACCGTACTATACAAAAGCTGATCATAGATGTGTAAATGCATGTCCACAATGTCAACAAGCACCTTCCGACGAACCTTCCCGAAATTCTATGCAAAGAGTGCAACAGAAGTTTTAGAGAACATGATTGTTTTGACAAACACAAGGCTTCAGGATCAACCGGAAACCGAGCGATTTGTGAAACTGTTAAAAGATGTGCTGATTGCCTTAAAACATATGGAGCAAATAGAGGACATACTTGTGGGGAGTTCTATTGCAATAAATGCGATCAACACGTCTCTCAAGAACACTTGTGTTACATTCAGCCAGACACTAGAAACCCAAAATTAAAAAAATATGTTCTCCACGTATTCTATGATTTGGAGAGTCGTCAAGAGAAGGTTATTGGTGAAAAGGTGATAAACGATTATGCCGATTCAATAAAACTTCACGAGCCATTGTTTGAGTGAAAATGACCTACAATTTTGCCAAAAATGTAAATTCAGACTTAATGTGAAAAAAGGTCCGAATGTTATAGCCGAGTTCCTACAACACCTTCTTAATGTTCGCAAAACTTTTAAAAAGGATATTGTTATAGCGCATAACGGTCAGGCTTACGATCATCAATCCATTCTAAACTACACCCTACAAAATACCAGATTTCAACCAGCATTGATTATGAGAGGAACTAAAATAGTACTCATGGAATTGTAAAATGTGAAATTCATCGATTCACTGAATTATTTTCCCATGGCTGTAGCAGTTCTTCCGCGTGCTTTCGATCTAAAACAATCGCTAAAAAACGGTTATTTTCCGCATTTCTTCAATACCAAAGAAAATGAAAATTATAATAGTCCATTGCCGCCCGTAGAGTATTACAATCCGGATGCTATGAAAAGTAGTGATCGAACTGTATTCTTGAAGTGGTATGAAGAAAATAAGCATATAGAATTTAATATGCAACGTGACCTTCTTGAATACTGCATCAGCGATGTACAGATCCTATCTGAAGCATGTATTAAATTCAGAAATTTGTTCCTTGATCAGTTCAATGTGGAGCCGTTTCTAAAGTCTGTAAGTATAGCATCGGCATGTAACCTGGTATATAGCCAAAATTTTATACAACCAAACACTATTGGCTTAATACCTAGAAATGGATACAGACAAGCTGACAATCAATCACGCCAGGCAATTGGGTGACTCATTTGGGAAAAAAAAAAATGCGAAATTGTGTCATTTAGTACGCAGCCAAGCAACGAGAAGCAGTAGTAGCTGGCGTAAGTGTTGACGGTTTTTGTAAGGAAACCAAACAGGTGTTTGAGTTTTATGGCTGCTATTATCATGGGCACACTTGTTTAAAAAATAATCGTGATAAGTCCTTAAGCAATGACCAGTACGACACTTTCAATTCACGCTATGAAAAAATCAATGCTAAATTGACTCGGCTAAGGCAGTTCGGTTACGAGCTAATTGAAAAATGGGCTTGTGAATTTGAAAAACTGTTGAGTGATGAAGATGTCAAATATTTAAAAGCACATCCAATAACACAATATGCTCCATTAAATCCTCGCGATGCATTTTACGGAGGCCCTACAGGCAACACATACAACTAATACAAATGTAAAGAGGGGAAAAAAATCAAATACATAGATATATGTTCTCAAAGTTCACACCACCACCACCACCACCGATTGTTCTCAAGTGGATTTACAGAGCATCAATGGAGTTATAAAATGTAAAATAATTCCTCCAGAGCAATTGCTGCATCCGGTATTACCTGTAAAGCAAAATAATAAACTAATGTTTACATTATGTATGACATGCAGTGAACAATTATCTCAAGAAGAGCAATGCGCCCACCATGATGATGAAAGAGCTCTACACGGAACATGGATTATTGATGAAGTTTTGAAAGTGATATTTTCTAGTAGATATTTTCGAAATATGGGAATATTCGATGATGCAATATGATAAAATTGCGAAATCAGATAGATGGCCTCTTCACTCAAATGATGAATAAATTCATTAAAATAAAACAGCAGATACATTATCAACTGTAAATGTGTTTATTGCAGCTTATAGTTACAACCACGCAAATTCATTTAAAATTGTACAGTTACTTGGAACAGTTAGAAGATAGAGTACTATATTATGAACTGATTCCGTAATCTACATAAGTCACGAAGGAGAACATGACCCACCGACCGGTGAATTCATAGGCGATATGACTGACGAATTAGAGTGCTATGGCCAAGGAAGTTATATTACTGAATTTGTAAGTGGCGGACCCAAAAGTTATGCTTACAAAGTCTACAGTACAAGAGATGATAGCGAACAAATTGTGTGTAAAGTGAAAGGAATAAATCTAAATTATTCAGCATCGAAGAAGGTCAATTTTGAGACGATTAAGGAAGCTGTACTTAATGCTACGAACGCAGATGATATAAAGATTATTTTGAATAATATCCGTCGGACGCGAGAACATCAAGTAATTACTGTTGCGGAAACAAAAACCTACATAGCCATAGCAGAAAAACGTAGATTTCTTGGTGATCACAGTTCCCTGCCATATGGCTATTAAAGACTCTAATAAAAAACACCAATTTCATATTTCATTAAAAAATCAAAAATGTTTTATTATTTTATTTTCATTTAGTTTCCACTTATAAATTTGTTTAACAGGTAAACATTTTGCAGGGCGCAGCATATACCGTGGAATGAACATTTTGTCCCATTGGGATAGAGACGCATTAGTTCTTTAAAGTACGGACAGCCAATATCTTCAAAGTCCATCACTTCAACATTTTCATCTTGTAGTATTTATAAAGGGTGATCCATTTCGAGGTTCCCTACTTTTTTAAAGAAAAAACACAGAAAATTCAAATTTAATGGAGAATGTTTATTATCATTGGAAAGACCATTCTTTGCCATTTATTTTTTGAAAATTATGTCTATCAAATGTTGGCCGTTGCTACCTCGCAGATGGTCCATCCGTTGAGTCCAATTTTCGATCACTCGTTCGAGCATTTCGACTGGTAACTGGCGAATGACACGCGTGATGTCTTCCTCCAAGGCCTGAATCGAAGCGGGTTTGTCGGCATAAGCTTTTGACTTTACATATCCCTACAGGAAAAAGTCTAACGGTGTGATATCACACGATCTTGGTGGCCAATCGACCGGCCCAAAACGTGAAATTAGTGCTCACCGAAATGTTCTCTCAATAAGTCCATTGATTGATGCGATGTGTGGGAAGTGGCGCCGTCTTGCTGAAACCAAATGTCGCTGAGATCACGAGCTTCAATTTCAGGCATCAAATAGTCGGTTATCATGGCACGATAACGGTCGCCATTGACGGTTACGTTCGCACCGGCATAATTTTTAAAGAAATACGGACCGATGATTCCACCGGCCCACAAACCACACCAAACCGTTGTTTTTTCTGGATGAAGTGGCAGTTCTTCAATCTCTTCAGGTTGCTCTTCGTCCCAAATGCGGCAATTTTGTTTGTTTACATACCCATTGAGCCAGAAATGGGCCTCATCGCTAAACAAAATTTGCCTCGAAAACGTCGGATCTTCTTGGAACTTTTCAAGAGCCCATAGATCGAAGCGATGTCGCTTGGGAAGGTCGAGCGGCTTCAGTTGTTGCACAAGCAGTATCTTACACGCTTTCAATTTAAGATCTTGACGTAAAATGCGCCAAGTCGTTCCATACGTCAGTCCGAGTTGCTGCGAACGGCACCGAATCGACTCTCTACGGTTTTCGTGTACACTCTCAGCTACGACCGCTATATTTTCTTCTCAGCGTGCTGGACGTGGTCTATTCGGTCGAATATTATCCAATAATGAATGCTGGGTCTCAAAATGGATGATGGTGTTGCGAATAGTACGCTCAGTAGGCCGATTATGTTGACCATAAGTTGAGCGAAGTGCACGAAACACATTCCTCACAGAACGTGAATTTTCATAATAAAGTTGAACAATTTGTAAACGTTGTTCACGCGTAAGTCTTTCCATTATGAAATGCCAAACAATACTAAACAAAAATAACATGACAGCATGACACGACTCACACGTGATCTGTCAAAAAAGGCTATTGAAAAAAGTATCTCTACTTGGATCACCCGTTATTAGTTTTAATTTGAAAGTATCAGAGAGTGTTATATGTGGAATTTGCCATTGTACATTAAGCAAGTTTATCTTTGCTTTCTCATCCTCGTCAGCAATTAATGAATTATCATCTGTGCGTGCGCGTGTTAGAATCAAATCATGACGGCCATTTGGTATAATTTTCTTATAGTCTTCAGCAAATCCCAGTAATTTATTCAGTGGCATGCAAAAATTAAAATAGAATCCATTAACATTGGTTGAAGAATTAGGTGACCAGGATGCATTCAAAAGCATATCACTTTCATTTTTATTTAAAGAGAGACAGTTTTTAATTGTTAACGTAATGCCGACACTTCGATTGCTATCAATTTCCACACCATTTAATTCATAACGAATTTCATCGAATAAGAAAGCTACTCCATTATTTACCAGTTTTGTTTTCGCAACGGCTGATCCACCAGTTTTCGACACAGTACCCCCAATATATATGTAACTTTCTGAAGGCAAAATATTAAGATTTTGATGTTGGACACAAATTTGAATGATGTCATTTTTGTCGAAATTATTTAAATATGGCGAGTACGTATGATGTTCCAATTTTGAGATACTCTCCTCAAATTTTGGTTCTTCAAAAATATTTAGCATGTCTTATAGGTGTTTTGGCTCAGATTTTTAATCTGTAACCTAGTGATAATAGAAATTGCCCATTTTGTACAGCTAGTACTGATGTTTTCTTATCAGAAGCTGATAGTATATTGGGAGGCTTAGTAATATCACCTAGTCTTTTATAATTTGAGGGGTAAGATGGGTTATCATATAGTATCATTCTTGTAGTCTTAGATACAATCGAATTGTTATCATTTCGTTTCGAAAGTTTATAAGATTTCCGTCCTGATCTAAGAGATTCAATGTTATAGTACTTATCCTCTTAGAGCTCACTGGCAGATAGATGACATTGTGAGGAACTTGAACTATTTTATATCCTGCACTTACATTAATAGAAAATTCATGCAGTATATGAGCAGGTCGATTGTTAATACATATTTTATTAATTAAATTACATTCAATTCGCACAATATTCACTCTATTGATGTCAACATATAGGTCAGATTCATGCATAATATTGGAAACAAGTTTCTTCTTACTTAATCCCAATAGAGAACCAATGCTACGATGTGAGAAAAATCAATTTTCATATTGCTGTAAACTTCACATTTCAAAGTATTATTACTGGCTCTTAATTTAATTATAATTTTTTCATACATACAGAACCTCCTGAATTACATTATTAATATCCTCAATTTCGTAAGAACCTACCGGAAAAGTTATTTCATTGTTATCACCAAAATGAAACGAGTTATTAAATACATCCACATTAGGTATAGAATTGTAGGTTTGGAAGTCCGCAAACCTAATCAGTATTTAGGATTATTAGAGGAAAGTAATCGGCGGTGAGCGTAGATTTGTTTCCACTCAATGTAAGTGTTAACGACATTGCTATTGGAATAGAAATGAAACATATTTTGATTTTGTAGTATTTATTTATTTACATTTTGATCGAATAGGAACTTCAAACATAAATGACCACATATAAATGTATTAAAATTTTGACAATTATTATAATTGTACTGAATATTTTCACCCAAATATTTTACAACCTCTATAGGCGGTCTTAAATTACCAAAACTGTCAAAGTATTTTACAATATTTTTATTCTTAATATATGCTACCCAATGTATCCCTGGTCCACGCTCATTGTACAAGTTAATTACACCACATTCTCTATATATATATTGACTTTTCCGAATTTAATAATATCAATATTGGAGAGCGGATAATTGGGTAGAAAATTTAAAAGTTTTTTGAATCGTTCGGTTTGAGAAAAAGTCCAAATCCTTTTTTGTATGGTTGTAGATAAAGTCCCTTGCCCTTTTGAATTTGAACCCCTTCCATAGCTTGATTGTGGCGTTTGTTCTCCTCCAACTGTTGCTTGGCTACCGTTGAAGCATTTATTGCCTTAACTAGTCCTGCAGCTCCCCCAGTTAGGGAACCAACCGCTGATAATCCAGCTAAGATCGGTAGTAATGGTAACAAACCTCCAATTTTTGGTAGCGGTATGAATCGGGGAATGGCAATGCTCTTCCGTTTATTTTTAGTAACCTGCTGCTTGTAAAGCAGATATTGCAATTTCGTTTCGATCTTTGCTTTTTGGATTTCTAATAGCGTTTCTATCCTCCATAATGGCTATTTTAAATATTTTTTTATTCATTTTAAGCTTTTTTTGTTTCCTTGCTCTGCTATGTTTAGATTTGCAACCCATTCCGAATTTTGTTTTAGCTTTCATCATATACGTAATGAATATGCTACTTAATTTCTCTGCTATTGATGAGTCTTCCGCTTTTACCCTATGCCAAGCCTTTTCAGTTAGAATTTTATCAGCAATATGTCGATCAGACAGGTTATTGTTTTTATTTGCATACACAATATCGTGTTCGCGACACGCTTCATCCAATAGATTCACAACTCGATCTCCTCTAGCAAGACGTTCTTTCAGTTTAGTTCCAGGTCCACAGAAATTATACGAGGGAAGATGCAATTTAAAGGGTAACTTATCGATTAAGGAATTTACTAATCCACACCCCTTGAATGAATGTTTTGAAGTGATGGCTTTCACACTATAATCATTCATTTTGTATCACTTTCTTGTTACACACACTGAGCATTTAGGAATCTTTTAAAACATCACCTTTTGTTATTATTAGATTCATTCGGTAGTCGAATGAGGTTTATAAAACAACAACAAGGTAGTATTAAAGTTAAGAACTTTGATACTAAAATTATGAAAATGATCCCGGTTCAGTAAAGATGAATTTCATCATAATGCTTAAGAATATAAAAAATGCTGAGCTAATCATTTACTTTGTACATATATAATGTATTCACTGCTCGAGACAGCTCGAAGACACTTCGTCAGACGTCGAGTTGTCATTAGGGGATTCGATGACTTGTGACAAGCAAATTTAGTAGAAATGGTACTTTATAACAGCGATAACAATATGTATGACTATTTACTGACTGTAATTGATACCTTTTCAAAGTATGCATGGGCAGTTCCTTTAAAGAATAAGACTTCGAAATGCACTACAGAAGCTATGAAATCAATTTTTCAATAGTTCGAAGCAAAAATCTGCAAGCTGATGATGGTAAGGAGTTTTTTAATAAAATCTTCCAAGATTTGATGAGACTGTACAAAATTAATCACTATTCAACGTATAGTTGATTGAAAGCATCAATTGTTGAACGATTCAATAGAACTCTCAAGGAGAAAATGTGAAAGAATTAAGTTTTAATGGTAACTATAAATGGCTGCCCATTCTAAAAGGATTGCTCCACGCATACAATAACTGTAATCATAGAACAATAAAAATGAGACCAGTTGATGTGAATAAGAAAAATGCTAATAAACTTCTATCATCAGTTTACACTCACATTTAAATTGCTCCACGGAGAAAATTCAAATTTGGTGATCAAGTTCGAATAAGCAAGTTTAAACATGCTTTTGAGAAAGGTTACACACCCAACTGGTCAACCGAAGTATTTAGAATTAGAAAAGTTAACCTGACTAATCCTGTCACATATTTATTGAAAGACTTTCAAGGGCAATTCATCCAAGGTTGTTTTTATGAAATGGAACTACAAAAAACCATCCACATGATGTATTTCTGGTGGAAAATGTATTAAAAACTAAGGGTGATCAAGTGTATGTAAAGTGGCTTGGACTCTCAAACGATCATAATTCATGGATAAATAAAAGTCAGCTGTTATAATAAAACAGTACCGAGCCCCTGACAAGCCACTAACAACAACAAGGAATAGCAACAAAAATAAAACTCTCACATACGAAGTGCCGTTGGATTTCAGGGGCATGGGCACGGTCCCAGATACTGGACTCGCTGGTGGGTCCGGTCATTTGGCTGACGATGCAGCTTGGCTGCTTGGGATGGACGATGGACTGGTGTGGGAACGATGATTGTGATGTGCCGTTGGATTTCAAGGGCATGGGCCAGATACTGGAGTCGCTAGGGGTCTGTTCATTTGGCTGACGCTGCAGCTTGGGTGCCATGGGATGGACGATGGATAAAAAAATGTATAATCAATAGCAACCATACATTTAACTTATCATGCAAAAACAAAAAATAAAACAAATATGACGACACAAACCAAACCGAATGCAACGACAACAACAATCAACCACCATTCAAAACTCACATCTTCCCTCTCACTTTAACGCAGATTTCCCAGTCTTAATCGACCTAACTCCTACTTAGAGCAATTAAAAAATCCAAGTCACAATTAACTGATAACTAACATGACGACAGCTCCATAAATCACAAACACACACACCGCTCACTGACGCATCTCAACAGAATCCCCCTCAACACACACACTAATCACACATTATGAAACAAAAAATTAAACTATCTCTATCTACAATTTATTACTCTTTTTTTAAAAAATGTGTGTTTACAATATTTATACAATTGTTTTTCTTAAGTCTAGGATAAATCTAATATTCTGCGAGCACTGATGGGGCTCTGCGTTGTGCAAATGATAGTTTATTATTACATTTTTATTTTAAAAATTATTTTTGAAATTTATTTACATTTTTTGATTGATTATTTGTCGTACAGCGTGAGTGGCGCCGACGGTCATTGGTGTGGTTTGTTGGGGTGGGTTGGAGATTTAGTTCGTTGGCTTGTATTCTTCTTGGTGTTAGATGGCGTGTCTGTGTTTCCATTGCTTTCCGGCAGATCGTTAACCACGGTTGTATCGCGTTCCAGCAACCACGTAGAAGTCTTCGAATGAATCTTCTTGGACTATTCCAAGATCTGGTTCAATTAAAGCCATCACGTGGGGATAGTAATCCTGTATTGATGGAGTCTCTGAAATGATATGAATCAAAGGGTTGGGATGGGATAGGAAAAAAATTAAACAAAGATAGTGAACTGATAACTAATATGACGACACTCAACTTCATTCAAAACTCATATCTGACCACGGACCACAGATGAGGAATTAACCAGATAGTCAACTCTGCAATCCCCTATCACTTTCAACCCGCAAAAAATATTTAAAAACGGCCGCAAAATTCTCTCTCAATTTTCCCATCTGTGAATACGTGTGAGTTAGACACATGAAGTTAGGTCTAATTTACTAGATTACCCGCCAAAAATAATTGTGGGGAGTTTTGCAATATATACAAATCGCAACAACAAAACAGCTGGTCACGGCGGATGTGTTGGGAAATAGGAAATTCTGCGAAGTGTTGAGTTTATGTGATTCAACTTTTATAGCTATTTTAATTTAAATGTTTATAAAGAAACAAAAAATTAGTTACCCAAAAAAGTTGTTACAATTTAGTTGGAATATTTTTTGCGGCTATAAGAAATAGTTCTCTATTTTTTATCTGCCTTAAAATAAACATTCTTGGGTTTTTGTACTTTTCCATTTTGGTTAATAAAATGAGATAAAATTGCATAAATATTACTAAATTAGTAATGTTTGGGTGTAAAATATTTGTAGTAAATAGTTTGCAATGGTTTTTCATATATATATTAAATTCTTTGATTGTTTTTATTCAACATATGAAAGTTTAATGAACATATTCGGATTCCGTGAATGGATATAAAAAAGTTGAAAAAGAAGTATTTGTAATCCTTTTTAAATTATGTTGTGTTACAAGATTTGTACGTTTAGTCAATCAATTTTCTTAGCTGTTTCTTTTCTAAGGCGGTTTTGAAATTTTTATATAAGTTAATATGCTTTATTTTAAAATTTAATGTAAGCGATAGACGGAAGAAGGAGAAAAAAAAGTAGCTGGAATGCACTGCATAAATATATTGGGGGTGCATTTTTTTATCGAAAATGCTTGGTATTTGCGTACATATCATAAATAGGCATGCACATTATGTTACATATATATTGAATTAATTAGCCACTTTTTTTAACAGCCGACTTTATTTGTCAAGTTATTATGTTTTGTAATTTTATTTTATATGAAAATAAACAAAACAATTTACTACTACTACTAGGAAGTAATTGCTAATTTTGTTAAAAAGGTGTTTTGATGTACCAAAAATAATATTTGTAATAATTTGGATTACGTTTTATTAAAAAGCGTTTTAAACCAGTTTTCAATTGTGTAGAGATACTTAACTGCTTCAATATAACCATCCATAATCTACGAAGTCCTTGCTAGTATAGTTATACTTAAATTTTTTATCAACCGAAAATGTATGATGAACTTACTTATTATATATTAGTCATGTTAATCAATATTATTTTGATTATTTTTCATTAAAAATTAGAATAAATTAGTTAAAACACAGCTTTCTTCTTAATATTATAATATTTTATTATGTTATTAGTTGTGTGGTAAGTAGTTATGTTTTTATCAGTCCAAATTCACCACATATTGACCATGTTTATTTTACACACCCAAATTGTGAGTTGTAATCTGCTAAAATTCATCAACTTTTCCCAACTTCTTGCTATAAAAAATGACATTTCATGGGCGCGGCCATTAGCCCCATATAACTCGATTTATGTGTGCGTGATTCCCATTTGATTTGCACGTAAAAGCCCATATAAGTGCAAATTATGTGGGGCTTATCAGTTCGACTTAGCTTGTAGGCAAGGTGAGAGATTCGCTCTCGAGTTGGCTTTCTGGTTAATTCCTCATCTATGCCACGGACACAACAAAGCAAAAACAAAAAATAAAACAAACACATCAGCCAACCACACAACAAAGTAACAAGAAAAAATAAAACAAACATGACGGCACAAGCCAAACCGAATGCAACGACAACAACAATCAACCCCCATTCAAAACTCACGTCTTCCCTCTCAATCTAACGCAGAATTCCCAGTATCAATCGACCTAACTCCTACTTATACTGTTCGCCCCAAGCGGACTGTAGCCTGTCCGGGTTATGTTTTTAAGATAGAAAATCGAGGAAGTTTTTTTAAAGTAAAAAAATAGTTTTGTAGCGGATTGCGCTTATTTTTATAATATTTTCGTTGCGAATTTTGATCGGAGTTAGATCAAAATTCAAAAAAAGAAAAAAAGGGAAGACATCAAAACGAGAGATTTAGCCGCAGGATGGGCAGCTGAACCCCTTTGTACACTCCATAAGGGTCTTGGAGGAGCTGCAATCTTTCTTTAAAGAGCTAAGAATAGTGCTTTTACATTTAAAATTTGCGTTTGGTTAGGAGTTGTATTGTAAGAAACCGGTAGCCCTTTGTTACGGAAATCACCAAGGAAATCTTTTAATTTATGTGGTTTTAAATGAAATTTTTGTCTTTCTTTCTAAAGACAATTCGAGTTGAAACCGCATAAACAGTGATTGAATTGTTATAGAAGGAAGTATTTAACAAATTCGAAGTACCAGTACCAGAGACTGCTTCACAGCGATAATGAACATTTTATATACATTCACCCAAAAATCAGCGATACCGTACCGTTTCCCCAATTCACACGGTAAGCCAGTATCTTTATTCTTTATTCTTTTAGAATCTATATTCTTTCCGTACACTAAAAACTACTATAGGTAGTAATACATATAACTCCGAGGTAAGGACGTTAATAACTACGCTCCTAACGTGTGATCCAAGTAGAGATACTTTTTTCAATAGCCTTTTTTGACAGATCACGTGTGAGTCGTGTCATGCTGTCATGTTATTTTTGTTTAGTATTGTTTGGCATTTCATAATGGAAAGACTTACGCGTGAACAACGTTTACAAATTGTTCAACTTTATTATGAAAATGCACGTTCTGTGGGGAATGTGTTTCGTGCACTTCGCTCAACTTATGGTTAACATAATCGGCCTACTGAGCGTACTATTCGCAACACCATCACCCATTTTGAGACCCAGCATTCATTATTGGATAATATTCGACCGAATAGACCACGTCCAGCACGCTGAGAAGAGAATATAGCGGCCGTAGCTGAGAGTGTACACGAAAACCGTAGAGAGTCGATTCGGTGCCGTTCGCAGCAACTCGGACTGACGTATGGAACGACTTGGCGCATTTTACGTCAAGATCTTAAATTGAAAGCGTACAAAATACAGCTTGTACAACAACTGAAGCCGCTCGACCTTCCCAAGCGACATCGCTTCGCTCAATGGGCTCTTGAAAAGTTCCAAGAAGATCCGACGTTTTCGAGGCAAATTTTGTTTAGCGATGAGGCCCATTTCTGGCTCAATGGGTATGTAAACAAACAAAATTGCCGCATTTGGGACGAAGAGCAACCTGAAGAGATTGAAGAACTGCCACTTCATCAAGAAAAAACAACGGTTTGGTGTGGTTTGTGGGCCGGTGGAATCATCGGTCCGTATTTTTTTAAAAATTATGCCGGTGCGAACGTAACCGTCAATGGCGACCGTTATCGTGCCATGATAACCGACTATTTGATGCCTGAAATTGAAGCTCGTGATCTCGGCGACATTTGGTTTCAGCAAGACGGCGCCACTTCCCACACATCGCATAAATCAATGGACTTATTGAGAGAACATTTCGGTGAGCACTAATTTCACGTTTTGGGCCGGTCGATTGGCCACCAAGATCGTGTGATATCACACCGTTAGACCTTTTCCTGTGGGGATATGTAAAGTCAAAAGCTTATGCCGACAAACCCGCTTCGATTCAGGCCTTGGAGGAAAACATCACGCGTGTCATTCGCCAGTTACCAGTCGAAATGCTCAAACGAGTGATCGAAAATTGGACTCAACGGATGGACTATCTGCGACGTAGCAACGGCCAACATTTGATAGACATAATCTTCAAAAAATAAATGCCAAAGAATGTTCTTTTAAATGATAATAAACATTCTCCATTAAATTTGAATTTTCTGTGTTTTTTTCTTAAAAAAAGTAGGGAACCTCGAAAGAATTTTTAGTGTTTTATTTAATAGATTTTTATTTCAATTGAAAAGCATGTCCGAAATTTTCCAAATTCGAATAGTCATATATACTATATGTCATATATCAACAGGGTCAATCAAGCGGTGCCATAAAATTATATTTACAGTTAATAAGGCATATGTATATAAGTGAATACCTATATAGGCTGAAAGTTTCGCATATGCTACGACTCTACAGGTAGACTAAGTCCAGTTCCTCTTGTAAATTGAATTACGCATCATTTAAGCTAAGTAAGTGGTGAAATCTTGCAACTAACAAGAGAGCACATTCAAGTATCAGATCCACAAAATTACAAAAATACACGCTAAACGAAGAGGTATAGGTACCACCACGTGGTATAGGTACCATTTATTAGCCACCATCTTCCAACTTCAGCATTAAACGGTCAATATTTTTATCTGTTCCGTGGAATTTTAACCCTAATTGCTTAACAAGTCAGATAAGTACTTTTTAGCAGGAACAATATATAATCATAAAACTACGGTGCTAATTAGGAATATCAAAGTGTTGAAAGGTTGCACATATGGGATTATAATGCTACAAAATAGTGCTTCTTCTCGTATCATACTACGTATTTGAATATCCTCCACTGTGCTTTCGATCCCAGGTGTACGGACAGCTCGTTTGAATCAACGAGTGATTCACTATATACATACATATGCATTAATTCGAAGAGCAATAATAGCCTTGTTTTAACGTTTTAACATTTACTAAGCAAAATATATTCAGTTCCTATCTTCACATGGTCATACGATTGGATATAATTGCTGTGTTATAAAGCGCTTCAAAGATTTTTTGCCCCTCCAACCCTTCCACTTCCACACCCATTCCTTTTTTGCACCCTATATTCTCTTTTTTATTTCCGTCGTCCTCCTGGGAGATTGGTTAACTGGCCGCCTCTAATCCCAATCAAGGTAGCTCGTTTTCATGAGACCCGGAGGATGACGAAAGCAGGAATCAAGCCCAACGGCATGTTGTCGTCTCGACAACGATGGGTGGGGGAGGACAATACCTTGGCACACCCCAACGAGAATCCAAACGGGTCGAGATGACGACGAAACGAATATGTCGGGCAGATGCCCCATACATTAACACAAGAACAAAAATTACAAAACCAACAAAACATAAATACGCAACACTACAACTAAAGGCAGGTGCCAAAATACAAAAACAATACGCTACAACAGTACGCTAGACTCAGGAGTATACAAGGGCGGTGGCGAGTGGTCTCAAAAAATAAACCCCCTGAGGTTAACTAGAAACACCATATGGGCAGGCGACCCAGGTCAACGAACACAACTCCAACTCCAACAACAATAACATCAATAACAACTCCAACATTAACCAACCATTCACATAACAAAGCTTAAACGAAGACTTCCACGGCCAATAGCCCAACAATTACAACATTTATGTAAGAAATAGCACGCTATACGGATTGCCCATCCCCCAAATCTGCGCGAAAGTCCGCAGTTAGAAAAATATATTCAGTTTTCTATTATTCGCTTAGAAAAGTTTTTCGGTCATTAATTTTACACTTCCTTTTTCTTAAAGACTCCTATGGTTGCACTAAGTTAGGACACCAGCAAATATTGTCCCAAAACTAAAATCCACATTCCTTAAATTCTTCTTTCTTTTTTATTTTCAGTCTAGTTTTGTATAGTTTTGCTTTAAATTTTTTTTTCGTTGGGGACAATTTCGCTCTTATCTTGTCGAATTGTTTAAGTGTTTGTGAGCACGTCCTGTTGGGGAGCTTGTGTGAATCGATTCGCTCAGCCTCGGAGTTGCAGCGAATTCGAATGAGAGTATGAGATGGGTAGCACACTCCAGTAAAGACAAGAGTGCACGCTAGAAAAAGCCGCAGTGGATCCCGTAATGGCTGAATGTGGGGTATTAAAGAGAGAGTGAATGGTACATTACAGACAAAGAGGCCTTGAAGTGGACAATCCAACACTTCTTGGTTGACCATTAAAGGTATAGGAAGTTATACCCTATTCTAAGGGTATATTAATTTTGACACATAGTTTGTAATACCCCTTAATATTCGTCGTAGACCCATAAGAGTATATATATTTATGATCAGGACCGTCCGTGTCAACTTTTGAGGCCTTTAAATTTATGCTAGGAAGCTGAAATTTAGAGCATATACTCCTTAGGCTCCCGAAATGGTAAACTGTTAAAAGTTTTTAAATCCGCCCACTGCCGCGCCCACAATTTAGAAAAAAACATTTTAAGGCTAAAGTTAGAGAGATAGAGTATTGGAACCTTTACAAGATATATAGGCACTGCCCTCCTTTATAAGTCTGTCATATAATATTTTTTGCCACGCCTACTTTATGTGGGATTTTTTCACTAAAATGCTGTTTTCAGCGAAAATTTTCACAGAAACTGAAAAAAAAATGTTTAACAAGATATTTAGAAAATATTTTTTCCAATATATCGCCCATACAAAGTTTTTGGCCACGCCCACTTTTTGGGGCGTTTTTTTTTTTAAAAAAATATTTTTTTTTATAAATTTCATAGAATGATATGATATCCATCACCTTCCTAATGCTTTTTTCTTTGGGGCATATAGGGATATGGATAGGGTATCGTACTGTTCGCCCCAAGCGGACTGTAGCCTTTCCTTATGTTTCATCAGATAAAACTATTTGTTGCTTAAGAATTGATAAGTTAAATGTATGGTTGCTATGTATTAGAAATTGCTTATCAATCGTCCGTTCTATGGCACCCAAGCTGCAACGTCAACCAAATGACCAGACTCCCAGCGAGTTCCGTATCTGGTAGGTACGATTATTTATACATATTCTTCTATATTTTACATCATAGTAGTCAGCTGAGTGTAACCTGAGACCCATTTTATTTTCATCGTTTAAAGCGCTCATGAGAAATTCTTTAACAATGTTGATAATAATTGCTGTTTTATTTAGAAAATGAATATTATCATCCACATATTCTTTGTTGGCTGCTTGGTGTGATGCTTTAGGCTTTGCAACATTATTTAAACATTTTCCTTCCATTTATATCAAAATCACCAGCAGATGATAGTTTAAATCCTTCTCCAGGAGGTCCTCGAGGGTCAGTTGTTGTTGTTGAATTGTCAAATCGATTGAAACTCCTTCCGTACTTGACGGCGTTCATTTTGCTTTTAACGAATTGTCTGCTAATGATTGATGTTATTATGCCCTTTGAGATGTAATTAAAAGTTTTAATCTATCAACAAGCTCATTGGGGCTATCACAGTGTGCATAATCGATCGAATTATTAAAATAAATCATGCCAGGTAAATTATTGTTGTATGATTTTCCAATTTTCTTTGTAACATTCGGAAGTAAAGGTTTATACTTATAACCATTTCCTTTAACTGGAGAGTTACTATCATAATTTGTATACCCTATCCTAATCGTATAATAATTTTGACACATAGTTTGTAACACCCCTTAATATTTGTCGCAGACCCCTAAAAGTATATATATTTATTATCAGGACCAAAATCTAAGACTATTTAGCAATGTACGTCCGTCCGTCCGTATCAACTGTTGAGGCCTTTAGAGTTATGCTAGGAAGCTGAAATTTTGCACATATACTCCCTACGTTTCCGAAATGGTAAAGTGTAAAAATCTTCAAAATACGCCTACTGTCACGCCCACAATTTTTAGAAAAAGCTTTAGTTAAAGAGATAAAGTTGTACAACCCTCACAAGATATGTAACGGGTGATCCAAGTAGAGATACTTTTTTCAATAGCCTTTTTTGACAGATCACGTGTGAGTCGTGTCATGCTGTCATGTTATTTTTGTTTAGTATTGTTTGGCATTTCATAATGGAAAGACTTACGCGTGAACAACGTTTACAAATTGTTCAACTTTATTATGAAAATGCACGTTCTGTGGGGAATGTGTTTCGTGCACTTCGCTCAACTTATGGTCAACATAATCGGCCTACTGAGCGTACTATTCGCAACACCATCACCCATTTTGAGACCCAGCATTCATTATTGGATAATATTCGACCGAATAGACCACGTCCAGCACGCTGAGAAGAGAATATAGCGGCCGTAGCTGAGAGTGTACACGAAAACCGTAGAGAGTCGATTCGGTGCCGTTCGCAGCAACTCGGACTGACGTATGGAACGACTTGGCGCATTTTACGTCAAGATCTTAAATTGAAAGCGTACAAAATACAGCTTGTGCAACAACTGAAGCTGCTCGACCTTCCCAAGCGACATCGCTTCGCTCTATGGGCTCTTAAAAAGTTCCAAGAAGATCCGACGTTTTCGAAAATTTTGTTTAGCGATGAGGCCCATTTCTGGCTCAATGTGTATGTAAACGAACAAAATTGCCGCATTTGGGACAAGGAGCAACCTGAAGAGATTGAAGAACTGCCACATCATCCAGAAAAAACAACGGTTTGGTGTGGTTTGTGGGCCGGTGGAATCATCGGTCCATATTTCTTTAAAAATTATGCCGGTGCGAACGTAACCGTCAATGGCGACCGTTATCGTGCCATGATAACCGACTATTTGATGCCTGAAATTGAAGCTCGTGATCTCGGCAACATTTGGTTTCAGCAAGACGGCACCACTTCCCACACATCGCATCAATCAATGGACTTATTGAGAGAACATTTCGGTGAGCACATAATTTCACGTTTTGGGCTGGTCGATTGGCCACCAAGATCGTGTGATATCACACCGTTAGACTTTTTCCTGTGGGGATATGTAAAGTCAAAAGCTTATGCCGACAAACCCGCTTCGATTCAGGCCTTGGAGGAAAACATCACGCGTGTCATTCGCCAGTTACCAGTCGAAATGCTCGAACGAGTGATCGAAAATTGGACATACTGTTCGCCCCAAGCGGACTGTAGCCTTTTCTTGTGTTTCAAATGGGCTTTTGTTTTGTTTAATATCTTAAGTTATTCGTCCACATCTTTACTGCAATATCAATCTTTACTGGGGATTTTTCGAAAAATTAATTCATAAAGGCCATCCGTTCCAGACAAGATTTCATCCTCATTACCAATGATGAAATTCTTTTTCATTAATTGTAAAACTTGATCTACCCAATTTTGTTGAATTTGACTGCACATCAAAAAATAGATCTTATCAAGATTCGAATCTGATGGTGACGTTCGGTTGAATGAAGAACTTTGATCAGGCTCATCGGTATTAAAATTTGTAGGTGTTGTAAATGAAACATCTTTATCCGTTAGTTGAATTTATTCTGTACATGAAACGCCAAAACTTTCCTTTAGAGCGGGTTTGATTGTTTCTGGAGAACTTAAGAACTGCAAACGTCGTCGTAGTCGATCTGTTGCTTTCTCGATTTCAGTATCAACAGTACCAGCCGTTTTTCGACTAAAAACACTTTTGACATTTTTAACAATATTTTTCAAGGGTTCAACTATTGGTTTAAAAGTAGTTTCAATTTTCTTTTCCTTCATAATTTGCCGGTTCTTGAGAAACGTATATTTTCTCCTCAAATCTCCTTTAGTTTTTATAAGATCTTTAAGAATATTTTCATTAACGGCCATATTTAATAACTTTAATCAGCGGTTTTAGACAGGATCAGTTACAAACAGGATCGGTTACAAACTGGGCCTATTCCAATCTGGATATAATCATATAAGCGGTTGTTTAAGACTGAGTAGCTTCATATAGATACAATTTTTTTAAATTTATGTACATTATTTAATAACTTTAAACTGCAATTTAAACAGGATCAGAAACAAACATGACCAGTTACAAATAGGATCAGTTACAAACTGAGGCTGTTGCAATCTCAATGCTTATACGATTAATGACTGAGTAGTTACATATAGATACAATTTCTTTAATATGGTCATGGAAATTACATTACTGAGTTTGTTAGTGGCGGGCCCAAAAATTATGTTTACAAAGTCTACAGTACAAAAGATGACATTGAAAAAATTGTGTGTAAAGTTAAGAGAATAAATCTAAATTATCGAAGAAGGTCAATTTTGAGACGATTAGGGAGGCTGTACTTAATGCTGCGAACACAGGTGATTTTTATTTTCACTTAGTTTTCAGTTATAACGTTAACTGGTCAGAGCTGAAAGGCGGCTTTACGATGAAATGATGATGATGACCATTGGTCAGAACAGCTATTTCCTTTGCAATAAACTGGTTGTTTGGTCCTTTAAATCCCTGCAGGTCGATAACAATATACATTTTTAAGAGTGCGCGCAAGTTACAATATGCATCTCACCCACACCAGAGGGGACATATGATATTGATCTTACCCACGGTCTTAGAACGGTCACTACGAGTTCTTACGAATGCCATTCGGTTTAAGAAACGCTCCATCTACGTTTCAGCGGGTAATGGATAATGTCCTCCGTGATCTTCAAGGCAAGATATGTCTTGTGCACATGGCTGATTTTATTATGTTTTCGACATCCTTGCAAGAACATATCGAAAATATTGAACTAGCATTTAAAAAGCTGCAATTTGCAAATTTGAAAATACAGCTGGAGAAGTCGAAGTTTCTTTGAAGATAAGTTTCATTTCTCGGACATTTAGTTACCGCTGTCGATATAAAATATCTAAATAAGAATAAGATATCTGTAATTAAAAGGTTTCCTATTCCAAAAACTAATAAACAAATTAAATCTTTTTTGGGTCTACTTGAATATTACAGAACATTCATAAGGGACTTTGCTCAATTGACAAAAATACTACTAGAATGTCTTCGTAAAGGAAAATGAATAGTACTTAACTCAACATACATAACCTGCTTTGAGACTTATAAAAATCTCCTTTGCAATGATTCCATTCTGCAATATCCAGATTTTACCAGACCTTTCAATCTTACTTAATCTGCGAGTAATGTTGCAATTGGTGGTGTGTTATCACAAGGAACAGTCGAATCTGAAAAGCCAGTTTGCTACGCAAGCCGGACTATATCAAGCTCTGAACAATTTTACAGCACCATCGAAAAAGAGTTGTTGGTTATATTTTGGGCAACCAAATATTTTCGCCCGTACTTATTCGGAAGAAAACCTCAAATTATTACCGACTCTAAGCCGCATACATGGCTATTTTCATTAAAGGAACCAAGTTTGAAATTAGTACGTTGACCCCTCAGTTCGATGACACTATAGTGTACAAAAAAGGTAGACTTAACTCTAATGCAGACGCTTTGTCCTGCATTGAAATGAACGCAAATGAAATATTTGAGGTTCCTGGAGAAAATGATTTCCCTAACATGTCCATCCAAGACAATATAGACGATTCAGAGCATCTATCTACAATTCATTCGGCAGAAGAGAACAGAAGTAGTGGTATTCCTATTTCCGAACGTGCACTTAATGAATTTTCTAACCAACTAATAATCAAGAATAATGACAATAAGAAACAACTTCATGCTAACCTAAAAATTTTATATTAAAGAATAAAAGATATATTATAGAAAGTAAAAGTATTTGTAATTAATCTACTATAATTAAAATTATCAAAGAGCATATAAATACAAAGAGAATAACAGCTATTTTCACGGATGATGAAACCTTCAAAGCAATTCAGTCTGCTTATTCTAAATTTTTTTAAGACGGACGTGTTAAATTAGTACGGTGTACTACTTTGCTGATTGATATTGTAGAGAGGGACGAGCTCGAGGCATTAGTTAGAAATTATCACGACAAATCAAATCACAGAGGGATCAGCGAAACACCTAAAAAGAAAATATTATTTCCCTAATATAGGGTGATTTTTTAAGAGGTTTAGAACTTTTTTTAAGAAAAAAACACAAAAAATTCGAAAAAATGAATGAAATATTTATTTGAATCGATAGCTTGAACCTTGCAATTTAATGTTTAAAGATAATTTCATGCAAATGTTGACCGCGGCTGCGTCTCAGGTAGCCCATCCGCTGAGTCCAATTTTGGCATACTCTTTCACACATATCGGCCGGTATCTCACGAATGAATGCATAGATGTTGGCTTCCAGTGCGTCAATCGAAGCGGGCTTGTCCCTATACACATTAGCCTTGGCATACCCCCACAAAAAATAATCTAATGGTGTCAAATCGCACGATCTAGGCGGCCAATTGACCGGCCCGAAACGTGAAATTAACTGTTCACCAAACTCGCCTCGCAATTGCGCCATTGTTTCGCGTGCTGTGTGGCATGTGGCACCGTCTTGTTGAAACCACATATCATGCAAGTCAAGAACTTCCATTTCGGGCAAAAAAAAGTTTGTTATCATCGCTCGGTAGCGTTCACCATTGACAATAACGCTGCGATTCGCATCATCTTTGAAGAAATATGGCCTAATAATGCCGCCGGCCCATAAACCGCACCAAACAGTGGCTTTTTCGGGATGCATTGGTAGCTGTTGCAATGCTTCTGGCTGATCTTCACTCCAAATGCGGCAATTTTGCTTATTTACGTACCCATTCAACCAAAAATGAGCCTCATCGCTGAACACAATTTTTCGATAAAAAAGCGGATCCTCGGCCAGCTTTCCAAGAGCCCATTCACCAAAAATTCGGCGTTGTGGTAGGTCGGCTGGCTGTAGTTCTTGCACCAGCTGTATCTTAAAAGGCTTTACGCCCAAATCCTTCCGCAAAATTTTCCACGTAGTGCTGTAACAAAGGCCTAACTGCTGGGAACGTCAGCTGTCAAAACCAGTGTTGCCAAAACCAAACCAGCTAAAAAATCACCCTTTATAAAAAATGTCATTACTAAAATAATATATAATTGTGAAACATGTCATAAGTATAAATACCATCGCTTCAGAGAAATACTCAAACATGAGCTTACTGAAACTCCGATCAGACATCTGCAAATACTCCACCTTGATATTTATGCAATACATAAAGAAAATATACTAACCATTTTGGATAAATTTAGTCGTTTTGCTTGTTTTTTGTCTATGTTATTAGGGACTTTTTGACTACTTATGACATTGATATTCATATAGGCGTTTAATAGGCGTGTAATACAGGAAATTAATCAATCCCTATTAGACTTATTACATCACCTTACATCAACGCAAAAATTGCATCACTACTTACCGTTTAACTAGGAATATTTCAACTCATAATTAACCGCCAATACACACCATCAGAGCATCAATTTATGCAACTCTCGGAGAGGGGACATATGATACGATCAATAACCACTCACGAACTTGCCCAAATTGATAAATTTGTATTTTGTCCCATGTTAGTCAGTCAGAGTTTAGGCATTGTCAAATAAAAACCAAAGTTTATACATATGTCTGGCCATGATTTGTTTATTTTTTCTAGTACATTTTTATGATTTTTAAAAAAACTACTATAATCGCCTTTTTGCTGAACCACTCTTATCAAGAGATACTTTTAAATCTCAATCAACAATTTCCGTTATTGATTGCCGACACCAGAGCGAAATAATCAAAAACGGTAAATGTCCCACGATCGCATTATAAACTACAATCCTTTTTAGTCAGACATTTTCACGAGAAATAACCGGTGATCCAAGTAGAGACACTTTTTTCAATAGCCTTTTTTGACAGATCACGTGTGAGTCGTGTCATGCTGTCATGTTATTTTTGTTTAGTATTGTTTGGCATTTCATAATGGAAAGACTTACGCGTGAACAACGTTTACAAATTGTTCAACTTTATTATGAAAATTCACGTTCTGTGAGGAATGTGTATCGTGCACTTCGCTCAACTTATGGTCAACATAATCGGCCTACTGAGCGTTCTATTCGCAACACCATCACCCATTTTGAGACCCAGCATTCATTATTGGATAATATTCGACCTAATAGACCACGTCCAGCACGCTGTGAAGAAAATATAGCGGCCGTAGCTGAGAGTGTACACGAAAACCGTAGAGAGTCGATTCGGCGCCGTTCGCAGCAACTCGGACTGACGTATGGAACGACTTGGCGCATTTTACGTCAAGATCTTAAATTGAAAGCGTACAAAATACAGCTTGTGCAACAACTGAAGCCGCTCGACCTTCCCAAGCGACATCGCTTCGCTCTATGGGCTCTTTAAAAGTTCCAAGAAGATCCGACGTTTTCGAGGCAAATTTTGTTTAGCAATGTAAACAAACAAAATTGCCGCATTTGGGACGAAGAGAAACCTGAAGAGATTGAAGAACTGCCACTTCATCCAGAAAAAACAACGGTTTGGTGTGGTTTGTGGGCCGGTGGAATCATCGGTCCATATTTCTTTAAAAATTATGCCGGTGCGAACGTAACCGTCAATGGCGACCGTTATCGTGCTTTGATAACCGACTATTTGATGCCTGAAATTGAAGCTCGTGATCTCGGCGACATTTGAGAGAACTTATTGAGAGAACATTTCGGTGAGCACATAATTTCATGTTTTGGGCCGGTCGATTGGCCACCAAGATCGTGTGATATCACACCGTTAGACTTTTTCCTGTGGGGATATGTAAAGTCAAAAGCTTATGCCGACAAACCCGCTTCGATTCAGGCCTTGGAGGAAAACATCACGCGTGTCATTCGCCAGTTACCAGTCGAAATGCTCGAACGAGTGATCGGAAATTGGACTCAACGGATGGACCATCTGCGACGTAGCAACGGCCAACATTTGATAGACATAATCTTCAAAAAATAAATGCCAAAGAATGTTCTTTCAAATGATAATAAACATTCTCCATTAAATTTGAATTTTCTGTGTTTTTTTCTTTAAAAAAGTAGGGAACCTCGAAATGGATCACCCTTTATATGTATGTCTTTAGTTTGATGCTGGTTTTTATCGCAAACACACGCGCACGTAATCTTAAAAATGTATTTTGTTATCGACCTGCAGGGATTCAAAGGACCAAACAACCAATTTATTGCAAAGGAAATAGCTGTTCTGCACAGTGGTCATCATCATCATTTCATCGTAAAGCCGCCATTCAGCTGACCAGTTAACACCCTAGTTAAGAAGACAAGCCATTTGAAAAATTATGATGGTAACTCTCAAGTTAAAGAAAATTGGAAAAACATACGACAATAATTTACCTGACATGACTGTTAATACTTCACATTATTGAATTATTATTGAATAATATTAAATCAATTGTTTGTATTTAATGTTTAAAATATTCTATCTTAAAATTATTAAAATTTTAAAATTTTTTTATAAACGACTATAGGAAGTACTAAATTTATTTGAACTGTTTAGCTTTCGTTGTAAGTTTGTGGAATGTATATTTTTTGTGAAGTTTTAAATGACAGTGAAGTTTTCACAAAGAGGTGAAACAGCAGTATACCCAATTCATGGAGGAATACGAGCATTTAGGACACATTGAAGTCGTTCCGAAGGATCAAGTTTCGCTACTTTGCCCCTCATCAATTCGTCCTTAGGCCAGAATCGCTAACCACTAAACTCAGGGTAGTATTTGACTGTAGCGCTAAGACATCTTCCAATATGTCATTGAACGATCTTCTTTTGAAAGGACCTGTGATTCAAGACGTCTTGTACGACATTATACTTTGGTTCAGAATATATAAATTCGTAATCACTGATGATATTTCTAAAATGCACCGGCAGACCATGGTGAATAGGAAAGATCAGAACTATTAGTGTATATTATGGAGACCCAGTGAGCAGAAGGAATTGTTGACTTATAGGCTGAAAACTGTTACCTACGGTACTACATCAACTCTTTATAGCTACCCGGTGTTTGAAAATGCTGGCAGATGAAAGTGTCTCGACTTTTCCTATAGGTGCGAGAGTGATTGCCGAGGACTTCTATATGGATGATCTGTTAACAGGTTCTGAAAGTATCAAAAGCATATTTCAAATATATGATGAAGCGCAAACCCTTCAAACTTCAGGATTTGCGCTGCGTAAATGGTGCAGTAATGGCGCTAGGGTTTTGAAGAAGATAGCTAGTAATGAAAATGTAAACGATTCCTTACGCATCAACGATAAAGATATTATAAAAACGTTAGGTATCGTATACAACCCAGTGATGGATGAATTTCGATACTTTACGCCAGATATCGATTTGCCAAGGCCAATAACAAAGAGGACTGCATTATCCGAACTGGCCCAAATTTTCGATCAATTGGGATTAATAAATCCCATAGTCGTGAGAGGAAAAATTATCATACAGGATCGGTGGATTTCGAGGTGAAATTGGGATGAATCTGTTCAGATGCAAATACATTCGCAGTGGAAAGAGTTTCGAAAAGATATAGCGAATCTTAACACTATCAAAGTATCTGGATACATCACACACTCAAAATCGTCAAACTATAGAATTGAACTGCATGGATTTGCTGATGCATCAATTCGAGCCTATGGGTGTGCAGTCTGCATTCTCACTATAGATTCTATTGGAAATGTCCAATGCAATTTGTTGAGCGCAAATTCAAAAGTAGCGCCTAGCAAAACTAGATCGTTACCGCGATTGGAATTATGTGTTGCGTATTGCTAGCCGATTTGGTAAAAAGGATTTTACCAAACCTTGTCGAAAGCGTTGAGGAGATTTATCTCTGGTCGGATTCTGAGATTGTGCTTCTTTGGATATCCGCGTTTCCGTCGTCTTGGGAGATATTTGTTGCTAATAGGGTATCAAAGATACAATCGGAACTTCCAGCCGCCATTTGGAGACATGTCAACTCAAAGGCTAATCCGGCTGATATTATTTCTCGGGGTTCGTATTCCTTCGGGCTTCTTCAAAGTATGTGGTTTAATGGCCCGCAATTTTTGTACTTGCCAATAGTTGGCCGAAACAAAAGGTAAATTCCACTGCTGTTGAATTAGAAACCAACAACTCAGTTGTTTTGATAGCAAAAGAAGTCTTAGATGAGTTCTCAAAGCATTTTGAAAGATTCAGCAACTACCAAAAAACAATCCGTGTCTTTGGATACATTGTTCGATTTTTAAACATCATTAGGCGAAAAAATACTTATAACAATTCTAACCCTCCCGTAAGCTCTAGGTCACTGACATTGACGGCAGAAGAACTAGAAGAAGCCCTGAAACGACTCATCTGGAATCTCCAAAAAACTCATTTCCAGGAGGAAATTGAAGATCTAAGGAAAAAACAGAAGATAAGTCCAAAAAGTGTCATCAACAACCTCAATCCCTTCCTTGATGATGAACACTCGATGCGAGTTGGTGGGTGTTTGCAGAATGCGGACACATCCTATACGGGCAAATGTCCTATTATCCTAAATAAAAAATACCTTTTTGTAAGTAGTCTTGTTGGCCATTTGCACGTTAACAATTTTCACGCAGGTATCCAAGCTTTAGTTGCCTTAATAAGGCAGCGATTCTGGAATGCTAACGCTCGAAAACTAGCCAAGAAAACCGTAGATGCATGATATCACTGCTTTCGATATAAGCCGCAACTAGTGAAGAAGATCATGGGAAACGTACCAGCAGGAAGAGTCGCGATATCAATGCCATTTTCGAGGTCTTGCGTAGATTTCTGTGGCCCCTTCCAGATCTCCTAAGGACGTCGTTGTTATTGCACTCACAAATCATACGTGGCTGTATTTATTTGCTTTGCGACAAAGGCATCTCACTTGGAGGTCGTATCAGACTTGTCGACTCAAGGATTTTTAGCAGCGTTAAAACGATTCGTTGCACGACGTGGCCTTTGTGAAGAAATCCATTGTGACTCGTAACGAGCTCAAAGCGCTTCATGCTATAGTTATGGAGCAGCAGAGGGAGAACATCATCTCTTCATGGTGCGCTGCACATTGTTTTAAGTTCGTGCACATACCCCCCAGATCGCCGAATTTTGGTGGCTTATGGGAGGCGTCGGTCAAATCAGCCAAATCTCATCTCTACCGGACGGTAAAGCTGACATTTTTCACGTACAACGAATTTTCTACCACAGCCGCTGAGAGAGAGGTGATTATGAGCTCTCGTCCCCTATGCATATTGGGTCCAGATTCAAATGATGAACCAGCTTTGACTTCTGGGCATCTACTAGTTGGGGTTGCTGTCAATTCACTTCCGGAGCCGAAAATGCAACTTTGCTGAAGCGATGGCGGAGAATTTCGCAAATCAAGCAACACTTCTGGAAGAGATGGTCCAAGGAGTATCTACTGGAACAACATTGACGTACGACGTGGAAAAAGTCCTCCGCGAATGCCGAAGTGGGTACAGTGGTACTCATAAGCGACGACAACTTACCGCCTCAACAATGGCTCATCGGAAGAATCGAGCGTCTTATTACTGCATCTGATGGCAAAGTTCGAGTTGCAGATGTAAGGGCAAAAGAAACTGTGCTGAGAAAACCGAACATCAACCGATCCACTATTGAAGTATCTCTGTTCCATTCGACCCATCAAGGCGAGCAGTATGTTAATGCTTCACATTATTGAATTATTATTGAACAATATTAAATCAATTGTTTGTATTTAATGTTTAAAATATTCTATCTTAAAAATGTTAAAATGGTAAATTTTTTTCCTTACCGACCATCGGAAGTACTAAATTTATTTGATCTGTTTAACTTTCGTTGTAAGTTTGTGGAATGTTTATTTTTTGTGAAGTTACAAAAGAGCAAATAAAGATCGGAGAGCTCTCTTTTCTGTGGAACGACTTGCTAGTTGATAACCTTTGCATTTCATTTGAGCAATTTTGTTGAAATCTAAATTTAATAGTTGAAGTTCAAAAAAAGATTTGAACAATGATTTATTTTAATAATTCGATCGATTATGCGCACTAGAATAGCCCCAATGAGCTCGTTGATAGATTAAGACTTTTAATTGCATCTCAAAGGGCAGGTAACAATAATCTTTAAAATGATATAAATGCTTTCATAAAAGAATTACGCGAAGCAAACATAATATATTAACATCAATCCTTAGCAGACAATTCGTTAAAAGCTAAATGAACGCAGTTAAGTACGGAAGTATTTTCAATAGCTTTCACAATTCAACAACAATAACTGATCCTCGAGGACCTCCTGGAGAAGGATTTAAACTATCATCTGCTGGTGATTTTGATATAAATAGAAGGAAAATGTCTAAATAATGTTGCAAAGCCTAAAACATCATACCAAGGAGCCAACAACGAAAATGTAGATGATAATATTGATTTTCAAAATAAAACAGCAATTATTATCAACATTGTTAAGGAATTTCTCATGAGCGCTGTAAATGATGAAAATAAAAAATGTTACGCCTTATCATGTAACAACCGCAGGTGTCGGGCCCGTCTTCACATAGATTTGATGACCAACAGCATGATGAGTAATGAAATCTATGTTTAGTGATAAGAGAATTGTGGTTGTATTGACATATTTTTGCATAAAAATTTAGAATATCGATGTAGTCTTCCTCAGGCAAATCTGCCTTGTTTTCCAATAAAACACGGGAATTTGCTTCATAAGCTGATCAATATTTGTGTCCACCATTCTCCCGGACAATTAGGAAACAGATACTGGTAGAAAAGGTATTAAAAACTGTATATAAAGTGGCTTGGATTCTCAAGCGATCAAAATTCATGGATAAATAAAAGTCAGCTGTTATGATAAATCTGTACCAAGCCTATGATACAAAATCACTAACAACAACAAAGAAAAGCATTTGATATGCCCCTCAAAAGACCACCCTTAACATACGCTGTGCCGTTGGATTTCAAGGGCATTACACCAGATACTGAACTCACTGGGGTCTGGTCATTTGGCTGACGCTGCAGCTTGGGTGCCATGGGACAGACGATGGATACAAAATTTCTAATACATAGCAACTTATCAATTCTTAAGCAACAACACATCGCTCACCATAGCCAGCAAACTGCTCTCACACATACATCCTCAAAATACCAAGCAGCTTCTCAAGCACTTTAGCATTAACCATCATCATTATCATAGTACCCAACATTCATAACATACACACACACTGCTCACTGACGCATCTCAGCGGAATCCCCCTCAACACACTAATCACACTTAATCAAACAAAGCAAAACAAAAAATAAAACAAACACACTAAACTGATCAAACCAACAACAACAATCACCCTCATTCAAAACTTAATCTCCCGACGCCACAACAAAGTAAAAACAAAACATAAGGAAAGGCTACAGTCCGCTTGGGGCGAACAGTATGATACCCTATCCTTATCCCTATGTACCCCAAAGAAAAATAGCATTAGGAAGATGATGGATAGCATTTTATTTCATTCTATGAAATTTATAGAAAAAAAATTATTTTTTTCAAAAAACGCCCCCAAAAAGTGGGCGTGGCCAAAAACTTTGTATGGGCGATATATTGAGAAAAATATTGGCATAATATATTGTTAAACATTTTTTTTCGATTTCTATGCAAATTTTCGAAGAAAACAGCATTTTAGTGAAAAACGCCCACAAAAAGTAGGCGTGGCAAAAAACTTTATATGACAAATTAATAAAGGTGGGCAGTACCTACATATCTTGTGAAGGTTGTACAACTTTATCTCTCTATCTTAAGCCTTAAAACGGTTTTTTCTAAATTGTGGGCGTGGCAGTGGGCGTATTTTGAAAATTTTAACACTTTACCATTTCGGAACACTAGGGAGTATATGTTCCAAATTTCAGCTTCCTAGCATAATTTTAAAGGCCTCAAAAGTTGATACGGACGGACGGACGGACGGACGGACATTGCTAAATAGTCTTAGATTTTGGTCCTGATCATAAATATATATACTTTTAGGGGTCTGCGACGAATATTAAAGGGTGTTACAAACTCTGTGTCAAAATTAATATACCCTTAGGATAGGGTATAAAAATTATACAAACACACTATACACTGTCCAACATAAATTGGCAGTACAGGGAAGATAGGTATGTTTGCCTCTCATTCGCACTCTTTTGTTTTCCTTCTAACAAAATCTCTTACAGGGTTTCCGTACTTCGAATTTTAAATCAGCAAAAACCTGAACGAATATTATGTTGGGTTACCATGCTTTTTTTAGAAGGAAATTTTCATATTAATTGTTTTATTTATAAAAAATAAAACAAATATATCTTTATGTTATGATGTCAGCTATTTCCAAAAGAACACTCTTTCGCTGACGATGGGCAAATTAAAAACTCAGTTTAATTTTTAAAACCGTATACAGAGAAGACCTGCTAATTTTGGTGATGTTTGCATTGCATCCTACATTATGCAGTGTTTTATTCAGCGTCATAAGTTCGTTATTTGGAAAAAACTGATGCACAATTTGCCTGATGGCACACTTATTGAAATCTACTTTTCTTTTAAATCAGTTTGGTTTTTCTTTTTTTGTGGCAAAATGTGGCCTATTTCCGTTAAGAAGTCTATACCCAGAAAAAACATCACCTACTTGGTTCGCAGCTACTGTTTCATTTTTCAAATTTTGATGAATTTTTCGTCGCGTCAAAAATTTCTTTTTCTTTCGGCACTTAAGTCTTTGGATGAATTTAAAGCCATTTCTAAACAACAAAACAAACGCAAATAATATTTTACCTCTAAGAAAGCAGATTACAATATTGTAACTGCATTTTAACATATTCCCCACACATTAAAGATATGTCAAAGATCAAAACAAGACCTCCACGATAACACTTATCATTAAGAACTTTTTTTCAAAGCTCTAAAACCTAAAGCTCCTCAACAGAAACCCAAGAAAAAAAGCTCAACGAGTTACCAAACGGACATTGGTAACTCTGAATGCACATCAATTAAATGGGCGTTGAATAGCAGCAGCCACAGGGCAGTGCACACTCACATGTGCGCTGAATAAGACGTGGTGGATCTTCGTGAGATGCAATTGGAAATACCCTAGTGGAATGACCAACTTTTTTTTTTTTTTTTAATGTACGCGCACTAGAGGGACTTTGTATACCCTTATAATGAAGTGACACAGTGCGGGCATTAGGGAAATGAAGGATTAGAGAAAGGGAGAAACCGATGCACGTTGGTTTTAAATGTTTGTAAATTATAATGCAAAGGAAAAATAGAGCGTGGTAGAGCATTCCACATTCGTATTGTGCGGTTGAGAAAGGAATCTTTATATTTCACAGTACGTCCGAAAACTGGCTTAAGGGTAAACTGATGAGCAATCCTCGCAAGGCGAGTATTGCGGTTGAATAGCTGTAGGGGTGGAATGCAACTGGCTATTTCATTTGAGCACTTGTGGTGGAAATACCGATAAAACAATGACAGGCAGGAGACATTACGACGATGATTAAGAGAGTCAAGTGATTTCGCGATGTCTCGATCGCCAATAAGTTTTACCGCACGTTTTGTAGATTCTAGCCAGATCAGAAAGGGTGAAATATTTCTTGCATCGCCTTAAGAAGCCTAGACATTTCGCAGCGTTCTTGGCGACATCAAATATGTGGTCGTTCCAACGAAAGTTGTCATTAACACCCATACCGAGAATGGAAAGTCTTTCGGTTTCAGCGAAGCAAGTGCCATTCATGGATAATGGCACAGAATTAGGGGTTCGCTTCAATGACAGCAGACAGCATTGCGTTTTGGAAGCATTAAATTCCACTCTGTTGGTTTTATCCCATTTAAGTATGCTGTCAAGATCGGAATTCAATGAGCTTAACATACGTTGCCGTTCCAGTTCAACGCCCGAAGATGAGGGGCGTTGCCCAGGAAACGAATATGTAAAGCTGAGGGTACTGTCATCAGCAAAGGAATGGATTGGATTAGAAGTGACAGACAGGAGGCCATTGATAAAAATGAGAAAGAGAGTCGGAAACAAAACAGAGCCTTGAGGGACACCAGAATTTATTTGGTGAGTTGTAGACTTGAAACCGTCCAAAACAACTTGTATTGAACGGTCACTTGTATCGAAAGGTAATTTCTAATCCATTGAATAAAGGTAACATCGATCCCAAATGCACGCATTTTCGACACACGCTTGATGCCAAACTCTATCAAATGCCTTTGAAATATCAAGCGCAACGACCTTGCTTTCACCACCATGGTGAATAAATTGTTTCCACTTTTCGGTTAGATATGTCATCATGTCACCAGTGGATCTGTTGCTGCGAAAACCGTACGGGCTAGACAAATGCTGTTTTTCATCTGAGCCCTGAAGAATAGGACAGATAGAAAGGCTTACGCAGTGGTTTTGCCAGCGTGGAAGAACACCTCTTCAGAACGATAGGGGAAATACCATCTGGGCCAACGGATTTGTGAATGTTGAGATCTTGAAGTATTCTTGCCACAGTACGGGTGCGAAAGTGGATAGACACAATCTGGGAGCGTTGAGTTAGCTGCAAAATGAGCAGCGAGCAGATTGGCTTTATCCGAAGAGCTGACAGCTGGAGTGCCATTGTAAATGAGTGTCATGATAGATGACGAGGCCGAATTTTTAATATTCTTAACAACCGACCAAAAGTTTTTACTACCGGAGGGACTTTGTAGTATTTTTTGCCTCAACTTTTGGTCGTAGGAGAATTTAAAACGATTGTCGCGGTAAAATTAACCACGACAAGGAATACCCTCCTGTCCCCTCTCATTCCTACCTAGTCCTTTTTTATTGGTTCGCACGCCCAAGGTCGTAAGAAGTGGAAGGGCAGTCATGGCCTCATCAACCAATGGCCCACTTCTTTCGAACCATGGGAATGCAGCCACTACAGATAAACCCGAGTGTAAGCTGGAAGGCTTAGTACGGGCGGACGGCCTACGGGACAAAATGATGTGCAGCCTATCCGAAGGTGAGCCGGGCGGACGGCCTGGAGACTCCCAACGGACCAGCGAGCCCAATCGGTCGGTCCGCAACGTTCAAATGCTACCCAAGACACAATTGAGAGTAAGACGGATGGTCTGAATGGAAAAGAGTGCAAAACAGAACGAAAAGCACTCCAACATAAAAGGGGTAGGCGGACGGTCCTTATTATTAAAACACCTCCGATACATTTGATGGTGCCGAGAGGCAAACATTCGCAATTAGGGAGCACGGCCCAGAGTTAATAAGCTCCAACGAAAATTGCACCCGAACTATCACCGACACGGTAGGGAGCCAAGTTCTATGAAGGAAGGCGCGACGACCCCTTTTGATCCAACTCCATCTTGGGAAGCACCGGAGGAGCAACAGAGGAGTGTGGGCGGACGGCCACCAATTCGCACCCTCAACATCGACCACAAACACACAACGTCTAAATACCGACCACACAACAAACGATTTTGGTCACGACACGAGTCACGGAAATCGACATAGAAACAACACGAAATGAACATTGAAACAACTTAAAAACAAGCGAAAAATTACAATTATTATCTGTGTAAGGGATATCACAAGATCAGCAATTCCCTCACGTCCAAAAATCTGAACACGGCTCCACCGAGATAGGCCGCGATAATGAAAAAATCAGATACTTACCTTTTTCCTCCTGGTTTCCTGCTTTGAAGTTGTGGGATTGGTGCCTGGTCCCATGTATATATTAATTTTAACTGCGAGGGACAGTATTTTGCAATGCCCTCGGTATTCCTCTCGAATATTTTTTTTTATTTTTGTTTGTTTCACCAAACTGTCAGATGGAAATATTGACAGAGGTCCAGGGTCGGACGGAGGATTTGTTTATTATTGGCTGATTCCAATAATGGGCGAATTCAAGAATTGGAAAATGTGAGAGCATTAGCGGGATCATGTCAGCACCCTTTGGGTAGCAGGGGAAGGCATGACCCATTAAATGCGTAAATGTGTGAGGCGTAGGATACAGTTGATAATATCAGAGCGACAGCTGAATTATCGAGTTGGAGCTGTTATTCCTATCGTCTACGTATGAGTGAGTGCAGGGGAGCGGATTACGGCTGACAATTCTAGCACAATAGCTGAATCGTCATGTGGAGCTGTGTTGATTCTGCTTCCCCTACAACGAATGAGTGTGTGTATGGAAAAAAACCGGCCGACCGAAAGGACAAAGAGATTCTAAAAACCACTTCTTGGTTGACCAGCAAGTTTACTGGAGGTTTTTTTTTCCCTTGTGGTATCAAAGAGGAGATATTGGATAGAGTATAAAGAATAAGTTCGAGGAGTAGTACCGAGTGGCAAAAAAAACAAAAAAAACCAAAACGAAGCAGAGACCAGAATCCAACTAAATCCGTGGAAAATCGGGGAATTAGGAGGAAACAGGAAAAGAGATAAGTAGAGTGCATTAAATTAGTGTAGTTTCGGCTACGCTTAAATTTTTAGAACACAAATCTCGGTGGGGTAGTGCCTCGTAAAATCCCGGAAAAGTAAGGGACACGTGACCAATATTAATAAAACATATTTTCAACTTTCGGGAATTACGCGATCTTGCGGTACCTCAAACGGCAAACCGTTCTTTATATTTTTCTTTTTGTTCCTCAAACGGAACACCGTAATTAATAAAATAAAGCAAGTAAAAATTGCCGTGCTCCAACGAGGCATTTATAACGTGGTAAAAAAAAAACGGGTTTTCATTCACCGGTTTCAGATTTCAGTTTCAAAAGGCTTCCAGATTACTCTCAACGGGTTGACGTTTAAAAATCTTTTTTGCAGGAAAACCGCGGTTCTGTAATTTTAAGTATTTTCTTGCAGGTTTTACAATTTTCCGGAAAAATTGTGTGGCGCCCATATTTTGTTGTTGTAAAGTAACATTTGGAATAACAGATACTCATCATAATCAGTTTACGAGTACCATCACCCCAACTTGAGTCGAAAAACGAATTTCAACCCAACCCCGATTATAACCAGTCAAACGTTGAACTCATCCCTCACTGAGCTACCGGGGAGCAACATCCCTGTGCTGCCGCGGTTACACCTTTTCTTCCGGGCGGTGGCGGCCGCAAAATCTCTTTGGTTTTTTTTTAAATCGTTTGTTCCGCCAAATAGAGTTTTAATTAAGTAGTTTGTCCGCGAAAGAATAAGTGTAACAATTGGCGCCCAACGTGGGGCTTTTTTTTATATATAAAATTGAATTTGGAAAAAAATTCGTGTCTGCGATTTGGTGTGTTGGTGCTTAGGGAAGTGTTGTTGTTTTTCTCTATTTTAAAAAACAAGTTCTTTTACTTGTCCCAATTTTTCTTTTCTCCCTTAGGTTAATCAATAACATTAACAACAGATAAGATTGGCTGCAGATCAAATAAAAATTAAAAAGAAAAATCAGGAATTTTAATGGTGATAGTTGCAGTACTTTGCAGAAATCATTCAGCAATTAATTTATATAATTGGAGCAAGGGAGGTAGAGGGAGATTGTCGTAAGCTAGACGACCAACAAGTAGGTGGAATTATTTTCATTTGTTTTTTGTTGTGGAATAATTATATATATATAAAACCATAAAATCCTTTTGGAAAAAAAATAACATATAAAAATTTTACAAATTCATCTCCTCGGCTATATAATTTCGTTTATTTTCTCAGTTAGTTCTATGAATCAGTAGATATTATTTAGTCATACAGTGGCACATACATATTCGGTATAGAGACATTTTACATTTTTTTTTGGTCTACATTTCTAATATAACTACGCGAATTGCGTTAACTGGGTTTACGTTGTGGAAACAATTTGAGTCGGTTGCTTTTTTTGTTCAAATTTATATTTGATAATTATACATATATATAAACATTGTACATACATAATCTAGCGTAATCAAGCATACGATTTCAGGTTGCGTATATATAAGTACATATATAAGTACATATATCGTACATATATCATCTTGGTTTACTCTTACGTTTAAATATACAAACTTCCTGTGCCTTATTTTATGGTTTTTGGATTTTCAATTCAGCATTCGCGCAGCTTTCCTCAATTTTTGTAGATTAGATTTCGGTCTTATTAACTAATTCACAGCCTTTTGTTTTTTTTTCTCATTTGGAATATTCCCGGTTATTTTGTTGTTGGTCAAAACGAATATTACTTAAACTAACCTTGAGTCTTTTTTTCTTCCTTTGTGCTGTGAAAGTTACGGTTATAAACAGGGAATTACATGTAATTTCGTTGGTTTTGGGTTGTTGGTAAATATTCTTCCTTATAATTGGTTCTCGGCTAGGGTATATTGTTTATCACACATCCGTATATTCTATTGTAGTTGATCTTTTGGGTTCATTGTTTTTTAAAGCGAACTTTTTTCCTTTTTACTTGACACTCCTTCACTGTTCGCTGGAAGTGCTCCAGGTTTTGTTTTTTATATATTGTAATCGTGGTAATTTAGTTAAAACTGTCGAGTTCTTTGGCTTAGTCTCCATCCACTTGTATTCGGTGCTTGTGTAAGAACCACACAAATGGAAATAAATAGACTGTCGGCCGACGAGTTGGCATATGAAGTCCAGGCTCAGAGACTTCCTATAGGTACCGTAGAGGTGATGAGGAAGTCGCTGAGAGCTGCACGAATGTTGGAGCGTCGTGGTTCAATGGGGGGGCTAGAACAAAATTACCCGTTTACATTCGACCAGGATCGGGATGCTGTCAAAGCAAAGCTTGAGGAGATATATGCTCTGCTGAAAGAACCCCCAAGAGATCCGAAGTCTAAGGAATTTTTGAAGGTTCTAACAAAAATAGAATGGGCAATGGGCCGTATAGATTGGGCGGTACCACAGGGTAGTGAAGAAGTGACAGAGAAGCTGGACCCATGATTTGAAATAATAACCGCCTTAGGTAAGCTTACATCAGGCTCAGAGAGGGATGAAGAGGAAGTTGATGACGACTTCGACGGGGGCGGCAAACCTAAACCGCGACCTCAGGCAGAAACCGCGCCTCCAGAAGAGATGACCCAGGACCCTTCGCAACCAACCACCTTCACCTTTGCTAGGGAAATGGATTCCTTTGCAAACGTTGGTTTGTGAAGTGAACAACGTTTCGGAGGCGAAGAACGTTTCGCAAGTAAACAACGTTTCACAAGCGAACAACCTGTCTCTTCCGAACGTTTTGAGAACTTATCAAAGTGGAATTTAAAATTTTCAGGGGAGCGATGTGGTGCTTCCGTCAATGCCTTTTTGGAAAGGGTTGACGAACTTCGAAAAGCAAGGGGTGTTACGATTTCCCAACTATTTAGATCGGCGGTTGAACTTTTCGACGGGAAGGCGCTTCTCTGGTTTAGGGCGATTAGGAGGTCGGTCTCTTCATGGCAACAATTGGTGAGGGAGCTAAAATTAGAGTTTCTCCCACCAAATTACGATGACCTTCTTTTAGAAGAGATCAGGCGACGTACCCAAGAGAAGGAAGAGTCTATAGGGGTTTATGTTGCTACGATGCAGAACATGTTTGGGAGCCTTTCAGAACCGATTTCGGAGATGAGAAAGCTCTCAATTCTGCAAAGAAACCTACCACCGTTCTATCAGACGCAACTGGGCTTGGTGGATCCTAGATGTGTCATTGATTTAGTGGTGCTGGGTAGAAGATTGGAGACAGTGCGGGCAAATGTCGAAACATTTGCTCCACCCCCAACAAGTCGCATCAGACATTTGCTGGAGCCAGATTTGGCATATATCAGCACCGAAGAACCAAGGGTTTCGGTTGCCACTCAAGACAATCAACAGCGTCGGCAAATGCGTTGTTTCAACTGCGGTAATGAGGGCCATTTCGCTAATAGGTGTTCCGCTCCTAGGCGTTGTTTCGGTTGTGGTACTGTGGGGATTTCCAGAAGGAATTGCCGACGTTGGTCGGGAAATGCCCAACGGACTCCTGGGTCAGCAGGACAGGAGCGCCGTCGGAATTAACTAGGTCGCCTGCTGGCGACCAGCTGGATAGTTCTCGGGTTCATTTAGGCTTTACGTTGGAGGCAAACGGAAACGATAATCGGCCATTTTTAAATATCTCGGTCTACGGGATCCAGTTCGTCGGTTTGCTGGATTTGGGTGTTTCACGCACTATAATTTGTAGGGACGGGTGGGAAATTTTGAAGAATTTAGGGCTAGTTTTGTTGAAGAGTAGGATTAGTTCAGTAGCTTTAGCGGACGGGGCAGGCATAGAGGTCCTGGGCGTGGTAGGGCTCCCAATTGTGGCACAAAATAAGTCGGTTTTCTTAGAGTGTTTGGTCATACCAGCTCTACCCCATGTCATGATCTTAGGAGCAGATTTTTGGGCTCTGTCGGGAATCGTCCCGGATTTAAGATCAGGCGTGTGGAATTTTTCGAGTCAACAGGTGGTTGCCTCGATCTCCGTCATTAAAGAGAAGTCCTAGTTGGACGATGCCGAAGTAAGGCAATTGGAATCGATGGAAGAACGAATCTTCAGGGAAATGCCAGAGTGCCTAGGTTGTACCCAATTGGTGGCGCATAAGATTAGGACGTCGGCCGAACCGATTAAACAAAGACATTACCCTGTTTCGCCTGCGATGCAGGTTCATATCGATAAAGAACTAAAAGAGATGCTAGACGCGGGAGTTATTGAGAAATCAAACAGTCCGTGGGCATCTCCGATAGTTCTCATTAGGAAAAAGGACGGTTCGTTTCGGTTTTGTGTCGACTATAGGAAACCAACCAACCGACTATAGGAAACCACCAACAATTTCCAAAAACACCTTGAGAAAAATGCAACTCTTGTAGGCCGTCACTTAAATTCCTAGGTTATGTCGTTGATCGAAATGGACTACACGTCGACCCAGAGAAAGTGGAAAGCATGGTTAGGATTCCTGCACCAAAAAACGTGAAGGAAGTTAGGAGCTTTGTAGGGACAATTTCTTGGTACAGACGTTTTGTGCCAAATTTCGCCGAGTTAGTTATACCTTTAACAGATTTGTTAAAGAAAAATAGGAGGTTTATTTGGTCAGTAGAATGTGAGGATAGCTTTCGGAAGGCGAAAGAATGTCTTGTGACAGCACCGATCCTGACGTGTCCGGATTTTGAGCGACCTTTCGTGGTGCAAACGGATGCGTCAGACTTTGGTATCGGGGCAGTTTTGTCTCAAGAATTCGGGGAAGGGGAGAAGGTTATTTGTTATCTAAGCAGGTCACTCAATAGATGTGAAAGGAACTACTCGACTACCGAAAAGGAGTGCTTGGCTGTACTATAGGCGATCGGGAAGTTGCGACCGTACATCGAAGGCATTCGGTTCACGGTCGTTACTGATCATTACTCTTTGGTATGGTTAAGTAATCTTAAGGATCCGTCGGGTAGGTTAGCTCGCTGGGCGGTAAGACTTCAACAATTCGATTTCAAAATCGTCCACAGAAAGGGGAAGGAACATGTCGTCCCAGATATGTTGTCGCGGGTAGTTCCGGTCGTTGCCGAGATCTCTAAAGCGGATGTGGACCCTGGGGTGGCGAAGATGACTTCGGCAGTTGAGTCAAAACCCACTGGCATACCCAGCGTGGAGGGTAGAAAATGGTCGTTTGTACAAGTTCATAAAAGCGAACCATATAGTAGTCCATGAGACTAATAACCAATGGAAATTGGTAGTAGGGAAAGCAGGTAGAGCGGGGGTTTTGGCTGAATGTCATGATAACCCGTTAGCAGGATATATGGAGTCTTATGCTAGAGTGGGGGAAAAATACTACTGGCCAAAAATGAAAAGGGATATCAGCGTTATGTTAAAAATTGTACTGTTTGCCAACAAGTGAAGCCGGTGAATGCGAGACCGGCTGGTCTTATGAAGGAGAGAGTAGGGATTTCAAGGCCTTGGGAAATGATTTGTGTAGATCTGGTAGGCCCACTTCCCAAGTCCGGTAGGGGGTTCATTTATATTTTGACTGTGGTAGACTATTTTACAAAATTCCCATTATTATTCGCGTTGAGATCTGCTACCGCAAAAGCAGTCTGTAAGGAGCTGGAAGACAACGTGTTCCTATTATTTGGCGTTCCGTCGGTGGTCGTGTGTGACAACGGCCCACAATTCCGAAGTAAGGAATTGAAAGCGCTTTGCCAGGCGTACGCGTCACAAATTAAATACACAGTGCACTACCATCCGCAGGCTAACCCTGCAGAGCGCATAAACCAGATTATCAAGACTACGTTAAGAGCATATGTGTCGGAAAACCATAGGTGTTGGGACTCCCAACTACCGAAAGTAGCGTGTGCAATACGCACGGCTAACCACGACGTTTTAGGTATTACTCCATACTACGCCAATTTCGGGAGACAAATGATGACGAGCGGTCAGGTTCCGACACTGACTACAAGTGATCATATAAACAGGGAACCGGGCGACGATGAAGGGGCAGCCACTCTTAGTAGTAGAGAGGGTGCAGGTAGTCGGAGCTTAGGTACTGATGGAAGCCAAATTGTGATCCGGGAAAGGTCGGGGGTAGACGAGAGATTTCAGGAGCTGAGATTAGATATAGGTAGGAAGTTAGCGGCGGCAGCCAAGAATTCCGCGAAAGCTTACAATCTCTGACGGAGAGATGTGCAATATCTCCCTAACGAGATTGTATGGCGAAGAAACTTCGCGTTATCGGAAGCCGCTAATTTTTATACCGCGAAACTTGCTCCGAAATTTATCGGACCGTTTAAGATAAAAAAAACGCGTTTCCCCGTGGACATATACGCTTACCGACGATAACGGCAAAGACCGCGGTACATGGCATGTGAAGGACCTTAAGCCCTATCACAGCGCCACCGACGACTAGCTTAAAGGTCCCTAATAACGTAGCTATAGTTTGCATTTTTGTCTATTTAATCCCTTCTATTCGTATTTGAGTTCTAGTCGGGCGATAGGCCAATGATGGAAAGTCTCTCCTTCGTTGTTATGTTTACCTCAACCTTTGGAAATGGCTTGTGCTGCATCGCAACCCAAGCACATTTCCTTGGAGGTGAGGGTGGGATTTTTCGCGGTAAAATTTACCACGACAAGGAATAGCCTCCTGTCCCCTCTCATTCCTACCTAGTCCTTCTTTTTATTGGTTCGCACGCCCAATGTCGTAAGAAGTGGAAGGGCAGACATGGCCTCATCAACCAATGGCCCACTTCTTTCGAACCATGGGAATGCAGCCACTACAGATAAACCCGAGTGTAAGCTGGAAGGCTTAGTACGGGCGGACGGCCTACGGGACAAAATGATGTGCAGCCTATCCGAAGGTGAGCCGGGCGGACGGCCTGGAGACTCCCAACGGACCAGCGAGCCCAATCGGACGGACGGTCCGCAACGTTCAAATGCTACCCAAGACACAATTGAGAGTAAGACGGATGGTCTGAATGGAAAAGAGTGCAAAACAGAACGAAAAGCACTCCAACATAAAAGGGGGTAGGCGGACGGTCCTTATTATTAAAACACCTCCGATACATTTGATGGTGCCGAGAGGCAAACATTCGCAATTAGGGAGCGCGGGCGGACGGCCCAGAGTTAATAAGCTCCAACGAAAATTGCACCCGAACTACCACCGACACGGTAGGGAGCCAAGTTCGATGAGGCGGAAGGGAAGGGGCGACGATCCCTTTTGATCCAACTCCATCTTGGAGAGCACCGGAGGAGCAACAGAGGAGTGTGGGCGGACGGCCACCAATTCGCACCCTCAACAGCGACCACAAACACACAACGTCTAAATACCGACCACACAACAAACGATTTTGGTCACGACACGAGTCACGGAAATCGACATAGAAAACAACACGAAATGAACATTGAAACAACTTGGAAACAAGCGATTACAATTACATTACAATTACACAGATTAAATTACAATTATTATCTGTGTAAGGGATATCACAAGATCAGCAATTCCCTCACGTCCAAAAATCTGAACACGGCTCCATCGAGACAGGCCACGATAATGGAAAAACCAGATACTTACCTTTTTCCTCCTGGATTCCTGCTTTGAAGTTGTGGGATTGGTGCCTGGTCCCATGTATATATTAATTTTAACCGCGAGGGACAGTATTTTGCAATGCCATCGGTATTCCTCTCGAATATTTTTTTTTATTTTTGTTTGTTTCACCAAACTGACAGATGGAAATATTTACAGAGGCCCAGGGTCGGCCGGAGGATTTGTTTATTATTGGCTGATTCCAATAATGGGCGCATTCAAGAATTGGAAAATGTGAGAGCATTAGCGGGATCATGTCAGCACCCTTTGGGTAGCAGGGGAAGGCATGACCCATTAAATGCGTAAATGTGTGAGGCGTAGGATACAGTTGATAATATCAGAGCGACAGCTGAATTATCGAGTTGGAGCTGTTATTCCTATCGTCTACGTATGAGTGAGTGCAGGGGAGCGGATTGCGGCTGACAATTCTAGCACAATAGCTGAATCGTCATGTGGAGCTGTAGTTGATTCTGCTTCCCCTACAACGAATGAGTGTGTGTATGGAAAAAAACCGGCCGACCGAATGGACAAAGAGATTCTAAAAACCACTTCTTGGTTGACCAGCAAGTTTACTGGAGGTTTTTTTTCCCCTTTTGGTATCAAAGAGGAAATATTGGATAGAGTATAAAGAATAAGTTCGAGGAGTAGTACCGAGTGGCAAAAAAAAAAAACAAAAAAAACGAAAACGAAGCAGAGACCAGAATCCAACTAAATCTGTGGAAAATCGGGGAATTAGGAGGAAACAGGAAAAGAGATGAGTGGAGTGCATTAAATTAGTGTGGTTTCGGCTAGGCTTAAATTTTTAGAACACAAATTTCGGTGGGGTAGTGCCTCGTAAAATCCCGGAAAAGTAAGGGACACGCGACCAATATTAATAAAACATATTTTCAACTTTCGGGAATTACGCGATCTTGCGGTACCTCAAACGGCAAACCGTTCTTTATATTTTTTTTTGTTCCTCAAACGGAACACCCTAATTAATAAAATAAAGCAAGTAAAAATTGCCGTGCTCCAACGGGGCATTTATAACGTGGTTAAAAAAAAACGGGTATTTCATTCACAGGTTTCAGATTTCAGTTTCAAAAGGCTTCCAGATTTCTCTCAACGGGTTGACGTTTAAAAATCTTTTTTTCAGGAAAACCGCGGTTCTGTAATTTTAAGTATTTTCTTGCAGGTTTCACAATTTTCTGGAAAAATTGTGTGGCGCCCATATTTTGTTGTTGTAAAGTAACATTTGGAATAATAGATACTCATCATAATCAGTTTACGAGTACCATCACCCCAACTTGAGTCGAAAAACGAATTTCAACCCAACCCCAATTATAACCAGTCAAACGTTGAACTCATCCCTCACTGAGCTACCGGGGAGCAGCATCCCTGTGCTGCCGCGGTTACACCTTTCGCGCTTTCGGCTTTGACATTTCAATTCGACTTTTTTTCTTCCGGGCGGTGGCGGCCGCAAAATCTCTTTGGTTTTTTTTTAAATCGTTTGTTCCGCCAAATAGAGTTTTAATTAAGTAGTTTGTCCGCGAAAGAATAAGTGTAACACGATTAATATGGGCATTGCAGTCATTTCTGGCTCGTTTGAACTTTTTTCGGTTTTCCTCAGTTGAGTTGGCCTTTAATGACTGAAAACTTGCCTCTTTAGCCCTGATAGCTTCTTTACAGCTCAAGTCATACCACGCGTTTTCCTTAGGTCTGATACACTTTATCCTGTTAGGGATAAAGCGTTTCATACCCAGGTGAATTAAATTTGTAACCATATCGGCAGCGGCATCCACGTCGTTGTTGAGGTTAAAACTCCTAAAGAAACCGTTTAAAGCTTCCCAATTGGCTTTCTCGTATTGCCATACGTTTCTTTTAGGAGCTTGTTCTTTAACTGTGTGGCTGGAGTACAAGAAATTCGCCGATATGATACAATGGTCTGACGAACCTAGGGGCGATAATACATTTAAAGTGTATTTATCAGGGTGAGATGTAAGAAACAAGTCCAGAGTGTTGGCGTTTTGACCGCTAATGTCCGGTATCCGTGTCGGCTCATTTACAATCTGAGTTAAACTATTAACCTCAGCAAAGATCTCAACATACCTTCCTCCGGGTGTTGTCTGTCCAGAATGTCGAAGCCAACTTGAATTGTGCATATTGAAATCGCTCGCAATGACGTATGGGTTACAATTCTGGTGATGGAATCAGACAGTGCATTAAACTCATTATAAGTTGAATGCCTGTCCTGGTTAGGGATTCTGTATATAAAACAGTAGTGGATTAATTGCCTACGGACATGGAATTTTAGCCAAATATAATTAAATTCCGGATTGGAACATTGGCCATATTGAGGTAGAAGTTGGTAGGCTACATCACTACGTATATAAACGGCGATACCACGATGGGAAAAGAATAATGGCACCAAGTTATATCCAGGCAGACTAAACTCCGTTTAATCGGAATCAATGCTGACCTGTGTTTCACTTAGTGCCAAAACAGCTGGTTTATTGTGAATCGCATGGGCGTACAATGAAAAAAAATTGTATCTCAACCCATGAATGTTACTCACGTCCACTCTAAAATTCCCACGCATAACAAAAAAACAAACACAATAAACTCAACTCCGACGCAGACTAAGCTAGGCCGTACCGTGTAGATCCTGACGTCAGCTTTCCAAAACAAATAACTGCAGGTGTTATGCCCATACAATGAATTGATTTGGTCTGCCAACAAAATCTACACAATGCGACCCGCTATTCGCCAAATGATACTCTACCTAGCCATAGCAAGTGCACGCAAAAACATACGGCACTTGCTATAGCCAAGCAAAGCAGCAGCAAACGATAGGGAGTGGCACCAGATGGAGTGCCCAAACACAATACACTTTTTTTTCCTTCACTGCACTGTTTTTGTTTTTGCACAGCGCGGGCGTGATTAGCGTTTTATTTTTTTCTGTTTTTATGCCTTTGCACATTTGTTTGTTGTTTTTTTTGTGTGCAAACTAACCGCGGAGCGATTTTAAAATGTATGTGCACGAGTCGGGTGGCAGATCGGCACTTGCTCAAATGCGGAAGAAGGTTAGAAAAATCTGCACTACAGATCTTCCTTAAGGACAGCTGCTAGATGCGCCATCAAGCTGCAACTCGAATATAAGTTCGAATCAGCAGACTACGTGGGTCACCTGAGTATACTTAACTTAAATATGGATATGTTCTACGGTATCCTCGACATTATGGTTGGAGAATACAGTTTTGGGAAACTATTCGAGGTTGAAATACTGGACCGCACCAAATGGGCTATCAGTGTTCCTTCTATAGATCCTAGAAGTCTGGTCTGGTACACAGACGGATCAAAAATGAAATCTGAAGTTGGAGGTGGAGTCTTTGGACCCAACACCAAAATCTTAATACCAATCGGAAAATGTCCCGCGGTATTTCAGGCCGAAATCCATGCCATCGAGACCTGTGATAATTTAATCTCCCGAAAAGGTACTAAAGGTGCCAGAATACACATCTTCTCGGATAGTCGAGCAGCACTACAGGCATTGGCATCCCATATTTTAATGTCCAGGTCAGTAAAAAGCTGCTATATTGCTTTACAAAACCTAGCTAAGCAAAATAAAGTCAAACTTGGATGGGTACCGGGCCGCCAAGGTATTGCAGGTAACAAGCTTGCAGACGAGCTAGCTAGAGCAGGATCGGAATTTGTCCTCCTAGGACCAGGACCCCATTGCAGTGCCAACTGGGCTACTGCTCTATGGCTAGTTAACGTTTGGGAAATTTTGTCTCACCCACTAAGAAAGTGTTCCAGGTTTGAGACTATCTAAAAGATTAATTCGGCCTTACTCCTATAAAGAAATCCTACTCTTGAGTAAGGAGAATTATTAATGGCAAGCTTAGTGTAGCCATGAAAATCCCTTCGCTTAGAACTTCAACTTTTGAAGTGTACAAACCACCCAAGCTTACGCTGGCTGTCTGCTGGATCCCTGGGAAACTAGGGAAATCGGCGGATGTGCTAGCGTTTGCAAACCCAGAATCCTGGTCTCGGCACAAAAGCATGGGTTCACTCATGAAGAGTAAAAACCGCCACAATGAAGGTGGTAGTTCTCTTGTTGTGAGCATAGACATGGCTGCTGCCGAGATCATCAAATCTAGGTACAATATGCGTCCCTATCTGCATCTTGGCAGGATCCATTTCCATTTCAATGTCAAACAGTGCTAATAGTGGACGTTACCCAGAGTATTCACCCATCAGCACTGCAAGGCTGCCACCGCCCTTTTAAGTAGCAGGCATGTGGCTCGTAGAACAAAATCACACATAATATCCATCCAGGAACCATGGGTGTGGAAAAATCGCATCGATCGAGTGTTTTATACCACGCTGCTTATGAGCAATCCAAAAGACCTAGCCCTTGTCTTATTGTATCAAAATCTTTTACAGCTACAATGATCAAAAGCTTTTGTAGCCAAGATTTGGTAGCTGTTTCTATAACTTACCATGCAAATGATAATTGGGAAACCTTTGTCGCTGCATCGGCTTATTTCTCCTATGACTTTCTAACCCCTCCTCCACCAAAGGCTGCTGTAGAGATCGTAGAGTATTGTGAATCCAAAAGGTTGAGTCTTATCTTGAGCTGCTCAAAATACTGTTTGGGGTAGCAGCAAATGCAACATAAGGGGAGATCGACTCTTGGACTTAATTTTATAGTCTGATATTACAATCAACAATGTAGGTCATCAACCTACCTTGGTTACAGCTATAAGACAGCAAGTAATTGATGTTATCCTGTCAAATAGGCATTTGAAGTCTATCATATATTGGAAGGTATCGTCAGATAGCACATTATCAGATCACAGATGCAACGAATTTCAAATCTACAGTGAACTTTCACCTTCGCAAGAGAGGAGAAATCCGAGAAAAACGAACTGGCCACGGTTTAGAGAGGAGCTTGCCAACTCTGTCAAAGTTCCACCCAAACTTAGACCAAGACAGGGAGTGGAGAGGTCTGCTCAGGATCTGAACAACTTCCTTACCCGCGGCTTTGAACTTTCGTGCCCTGTTTCTAAACTCCCCTGCAGAAAATCGGTACTCTGGTGGAACTTCGAATTGTTGTGTCTTCGTAAAGAAACTAGGAAGCTACTAAAACCCAACTTAGTGGAAGACTGAAATCTTTATCGATCGAAACAAATAAGAGACTTATTCGCAAGTCGCAAAATTATTCCTATAAAAAGTTTTGTGAAGAGGTCTAATCTCTAAGTGCAACTAGTAGGCTTATTAAAGTCCTCCAAAGGAACAGACCAAGTAAACTGAATGCAATCCTTAAACCTGATGGAACGTACACTGAGACAAAGGCGGAGACTTTTAGTCTTCTACGTGAGACTCACTTTCCAGGAAATCAGGTTTCTACGTGTTCTTCAGCCCTTCAAACGACGGTGGCTACATTTAAACCGACTAATACCACGCGGCACGGCTGGTATATTGCATTGGGAGTGGTGACTGATGATGCTATCAAATATGCTATTGCATCTTTTGAGAGTTTCAAGTCACCTGGTCCGGATGGAATTAATCCAGTTTTGCTAAAACAAGGTTTAAGTCAGGTTTTGCTAATGTTGAAAAGAATTTTCACCGCGAGCTTGGCCTTGGCTTATATACCTTCCCCATGGCGAATGCTTAAAGTGGTTTTCATACAATAAATTGGTAAGTCTGACTACACTCTAGCCAAAAGCTTTAGACCCATAAGTCTGTCTTCTTTCTTACTGAAAAGTTTGGAAAGACTGGTTGAGCTGCATGTGCGCAAAGTTGCTCTTCGATCACATCCTCTCTCTGAGATGCAACATGCCTATCAGCGCGGAAAATCCTGCGAGACTGCGCTTCAAAACCTTGTTGGTAGGATTGATAGTGCTCTTGATCGCAAGGAGTACGCGTTGGGCTTTTTCGTCGATATTGAGGGTGCTTTTGATAATGCGACCTTCGACAGTACGTGCAACTCAGCCAGACAGCATGATGTAGATGAAACTTTGGTGTTGTGGATTAAAGCAATGCTAATGTACAGGACGTTAGCTGATGCAGATTGTGGCAATTGCGTCATAACAGGGGTAAATAGGAGCTGCCCTCAAGGTGGTGTTCTGTCTCCCCTCCTATGGTGTATGGTGGTAGAGTCTCTGCTTACGGTTCTCGATTTTTTTGGAAATTACATTCAAGCTTATGCCGTTGATGTCGCCGTTGTTTCTATCGGTTCAAATCAAGCGCAGGGATCCCTGGATTTGGTCGATGTCTGGTGCACTAGTAATCGGCTTTTAGTGAATCCTTTTAAAACCACGGTTGTTCTCTTTACGAGAAGGAGAATCGTCACTGGTCTGTCACTTCTATGATCCAAACATGTCGATTCGAAAACTGATAAAGCACTGTCGACTTCATGGCAGTGTAAAGCCGCTTTTGGTAAGACATGGAGCTTGTCTCCGAAACGGCTCCTTTGGACCTATACGGCCATGATTAGGCCGCTACTCTCATACGCATCGGTTGTTTGGTGGAACAGGCTTTCGCGGAAACGTGTTAGTTTGGTTTTTGGTACCGTGTGCACTGGAATTTTGAAGAACTTGCTCCAGAATTATCCTTTGACGCATGTCTTATAGATATGCCGTCTGATGCAATGACACCAGAAATACTTCCACGACAAAACTACCATGCCGACTTTCCGCAGGTAATGGAATGGCTTCGGCCAGACTCTGAACCATGGCTTGAATGCCATCGTGTTTTCACAGACGGCTCCAAAACCGGGCACAGGTCTGGTGCTGGAGCCTTTCTAAAACGCTATAACATAGGACTTTAATACCCCATGGGTAAACATGCGTCTGTTTTCTAAGCGGAGGTTTTTGACATCCTAATGGCTATGCGCTATATTGTGGACAACAGGTTGAGGGCTAGAGGCATTTGCATTTGCAGTGATAGCCAAGCTACATTAAAAGGGTTGCTAAACCCTCTTACCTCGTCCAAGTTAGTGCTAGAACTCAGGCTTTCTCGGAATTTGGTCGGAAGGCTGAACACAGGGAATCTTGTCTGGGTCCCAGGTCACACTGTCATCCAGGGATATGAGATCCCGTACTGTCTGAATAGTACTACCATGGACCTGTAGTTGTGTCTGAGCGGTACCTGTACCCAGAGCGTAAGCAAAAACTTTATATGGATATCGCCCAAAAAAATATTGGATAAATTTCTAGTTAAAAAAATGTTTCCGGTTTCTATGAACATTTTCGAAGAAAACAGTATTTTAGTCAAAAACGCATAAAAAAAGTAGGGACGGCAAAAACTTTATATGGCAAACGTCTGCCAGCAGACAAGAGTGGAAGCGTCCGGTCCTAGATGTACTGGGAATAGTACCATGGACCAGCCCACAACATCGTCCAATGCGGCAAAAAATACCAGTCAAGGGGCAGGCATCAAAAACCAAAAAACAAAAAATTCCCTGGAGCCAACTCAAAGGCTATGTACAAGATGGCCCTTCACATCCTTGACAAGATTGCCAAGAATGGGAGCCTAGATCATGCATTTTAGTAAAAAAAAATCATTAATGCTCTCCTCTGTCCCAACCTTAGCTTGACTGTGGGCAAACTGGCGCAAGACAGAAGACCCCAGAAGACCTGATGATGTTCGCAAGTGCGACGCAAGACGGGAAAGGTACCCTGCTTTTAGGCTGCGACTCAAACGCACGACATCATTTATGAGGCAGCTCTAAAGTAAACGAACGACGTGTGTCTTTATTGCATTTTATTATAAGTCCCGATTTATCTGTCTGTGACCTATGTAACACCCCAACCTTTACTTTTCGGAGTACGGAAATCTTCTGCGGTTGAGGAGAAGTGTAAGGCATTACTTTTAAATCAAATAACGATAGGTTTCGGAGTTGAAAATTGGACAGTTTCCAACCTTAAATCCTTTTCGGATGACGGGTGGACTCTCTTCAATCCAAAAGGATCGACTAGAAGAAATGCGGTCAAATCCTTAACCCCGGACTTAACATATTGCCCAATCTGAATCTTGACTCTATTAAAGAGCTACCCACTACAGTTCAGACCGTCGAGAAAGCTGTGGGAGTGGCTTTCCGAATGTCGTTTGCAGTTAGTTATAGCACAAAAACTCACCGACATGGTGGAACGACGAACTAACAACCCTTAGGAGAATGACACGAGTGATTTCCAATATTCTCAACACCCACTTTCCTGGCAAAAATTACTGCGGTATTCCAACTGCTCTGTAAGTGTAGCAAAATGTATGAGATGAGGTTAAAGCAGTCATTAGCGAGGATAAATAACCAGGACCGGACGGTATCCTACCCATTAAGTTGAAAAAACATCAAAGCAAGGTGATACCCTGCCTGATTAACCATGTCCTCCAGTCATGGTGACATGCAAGAGCTGCTTTTTTACCCAAAGTAGCAATAGAGCGAAGAAGAGTCCGCGAATGACTTTAGACCGATTAGCTTGTCATCTTTCGTACTTAAAGCAGTTAAACAGATCTTAGACCTTCATATTAGGGCGGCCCTGATCAGGTCGCCTTTATGCAACTTTCAATATACATACCTCGGAGGTAGTTCCACTGAGATAGAACTGCACGAGGTAGTGAAGACCATTGAGAGATCCATAAAGTACAACCAATATAAGCTAGCCACCTTTTCAGATATCGAAGGTGATTTCAATAATGTCCATACTGAAGCTATCCAAGCATCTCTCATTGAGATAGGTGTAGAGGAGTACATTTGCAAATAAATAGTATCTATGCTCAGAACAAGGGTTATTCAGGCTAAATTAGGTAACAAAATCTCAACCAAAACAGTCAGAAGGGGATTATGGTTCATAATAAAATCCTGTCAAACTTAGACAGCGACGGAACTAAAGTAGTTACTAATGCGGATGACGTGGTCGTACTTGTATCAGGGGTGTTCCCTGACGTGATTAGCATGGAAGGGGCGCTAGGTAAGATCAGTGCTTGGGCCGTAAGGTGTAGTCTGGGCGATAACCCAAGTAAAATAGAACTAATGCTGTTCACCACTACAACCAAAATACTATCTTTCAAGCTACCTGTATCAATAACTCTTTCGCTATCCCCCAGTGCTAAATAATTGGGCATCATTCTGGACCCCAAACCCAGCTACAAGCTAAATATTGAACACACGATTCGGAAAACAAACATCGCTTTCTACGCATGACTTTCGGTAAAAAGTGTGGACGTAAACCAAAGATGGTTGTTTGGATGTACACGGCGGTGGTACGACCAATTCTCACTTATGGGTCCCTGGTTACGTTGCCCGTCCTAAGTAAAGCATACAATATCACCAAGCTAGGCAGAGTCCAGAGAACGGCTCAATTGGAACCACGGGAGCTCTACGGTGGAGCCCGTCGGAGGCGGCAAAATTTTGATTTGTTAGTGTGCAATCTAGAAGCGCTTGTATTCTTACCCCATTTGATATTTGTAAGCGAGATATGGATTTTTGATTGCGAAAAAGAGGATTATCATATTCCGGGTTATAATTTGTATATTAACCCTAATGAAAAGTATGCTGCAGGTGGAGTAGGAGTTTTTGTAAGTGATTACCTGGATTCTGGTAGCTATAAAGTAAATTGTCTTAATTTGTTGAGCGCGGATGTAATTGAATTGTCTTGCAAGTTATGTGATGATGTTTTTAAATTTGTTTGTGTATACAGATTACACCTCTATGATATTCAAGTGTTTTTGAATGAATTTTCAGTGCTCTTAAGAAACGAAAAAGTAGATAATCTTATTTTCCTGGGTGATTTTAATATAGACATTTTAACTCCCAGTACTTTAACGGAAATTTATCTTGCTACAATGGCTGAGCATTGTACTTGGTAATCCAAGAAAGGAATGGAAGGCTATAAATAGTATCATTGATAGCAACTCTCCCAATATCTCCAAAGCTATATGTCTATGTAATGATGGTGTTATTATTGATGACCCTACAACAGTATCAAACATATTAAATGATTACTTTTCTTCGGTTGGTCTGATGTCTTTTCAAGTGAGTCTCCTACATATTGGGACATTAGGTCCCATTTAGTCAACGACTTTGCTATAAATAATAGCTTCTTTTATGAAGAAATAACAGGCTTAGAATTGTATAAAATTATCTGTTCCCTTAACAGCTCAAGATCTTGTGGTTGTGATGGAATTTCCAACCCTACCCTCAAGAGCATAGCACTTAATGTTGTAAACATATTAGCTTATGTTTTTAACTTAAGTATTTCAACCGGCGTCTTCCCAGACAAATTAAAATGTGCTAATGTGATCCCTCTTTACAAAAAAGGTAGTAAGAGTGACAAAAACAATTACAGGCCAATTTCTTTATTGTCATCAGTCTCTAAAGTCTTTGAAAAAGCCATTAAGAATAGAGTTTTGAGATACCTGGCAAAAGTTAATTTCCTAAGTCCTGCTCAGTTCGGTTTTAGGGAAGGCCTTTCTACAGAAGATGCCCTCTTGGAATTCTGCTCCTTTATTTATAAAGCTCTGGATGATAAAAAATGTTGCGCCGGGCTTTTTGTAGACATTACCAAAGCTTTTGACATGGTCAACCACAGAGTTCTACTTAACAAACTGCACTATGCAGGATTTCGTGGATTTATGCACAACTGGTTTGAGTCCTACCTAAAGGATAGAACTCAAAAAGTTGTAATAGGTAACTTTGTTAGCAGACCAAAAACTATGAACTTAGGTGTACCCCAGGGATCAGTCCTTGGTCCAATATTGTTTCTTATTTACATCAACTCATTATTTAGTCAACCGTTTAAAGGGAATGTTACAGCTTTTGCAGATGATATGGGCATTGCATACCGCTCGGATAGTCCTCTTAACTTAAGCGCGGACATAAACCATGATGTTCACCTCCTGGGATTGTGGTTTTCGGAACACAAACTAGTTGTCAGCAATAAAACGAAATTACTTCACTTCAGTCTTAATGTGCAAGAGTCCCTAAGCTTCGAAATTTTCTTTCATGCAAACAATTGCGAATGGTCAAATGCGTCAAATTGTGTCTGTACTGAAGAAGCCACAAGGACAATGTTGTTTGAGCAGGCATCTTGTAACACATGCTGTTTTAAAATTGAAACAATTAATCAGTTTAAATATTTAGGCATCACTTTTGAACAAAATATGAGTTGGTCCAAACATATTTCGATTCTGAAACAATATTTACGATCTTCAGTACGAAGCTTTTATCGCCTTAGACAATTCTGTGACAAAAATACTTTGAAAACAGTATATTATGGAATATTTCAATCAAAACTACAATACGGAATAAGTTGCTGGGGTGGCGCTTACCAAACGAAGATTGAACCATTGATTGTTTTGCAAAAATGTGCTATAAGAAAAGTATGTGGGGTAAATCGTTTAGCTCCTTCTATAGTTTTGTTCAGAGCATTGAAAATTCTGCCACTAAAACATTTGTACTATTTCAAAGTTTCAAAAATTTTTTTTATGAGAGGTGGCTATTTACAGAGCCCTATTTCAAACAATCGCAATTTGAGAAGCAATTCAACTAATGCTGTCATTATTCCTCCTTTCCGTACTACTCTATTCAAAAACTTTTACTCCATCGTGTCGTGCAAACTATTTAATCAACTTCCTATAAATATCCGAGGAATAAGATCATTGTCCCTATTCCTAAAATACGTAAAGATATGGCTTCTTGATTTTGATCACGAGGAAATTAAAGTTTTGCTGCCCTATGTTGTCTAAACATGTACGTTACATTGTTCTATTGCCGTTTTATGTACAAATTAATGTTCTTTTAAATTTACGTTTTCTTTCTTTTTTATTGTTAATTTTCTGTAAAAATATGTATAAATTCATAAAATGTTTTTCTTTTAAAATTAATTAATCAATTCACCCCACACTTCCAAGATATTTTTTCTGAAGTGACATTATCACTATTTGTTAATACACAAATACAAATGTCACTACCTATTCTTGTACTTAATATTGTTATGGTAGATTAAGTAAATACAATGTTTGTTAAGCCAAGAATCATGAAAAATAAATAAATAAATAAAATAAATAAACTTCTAGGAAGACTTGGCCCAAATGCAACAAAACTAGAACCCAAAACCTCATGAACAGAACGCGTGGGGATGTCGCAAGAATAGTTGCCTTAAGTACATACCACTGGTCAGTAGGCACCCACTCTGCCAGGCTCGGCACACCCCACAATACTTACTGCCGCTGCTGCAACGATGCCAATGAGACCAAAACTGTCTTTCACCTCCTATGCGGATGCCCGGCTTTGGCTAAGACTAGACCCACGACGTTTGGAAAACAACCAATACCCCTTCCCCTGAAGGTCATCATGAATGGTGGCATCAAAATGGTGCTCTAGCGCTACTTGCGTTTTCATGGTAGCCATGGAAATTATCCACTTCACCTACCTACCTATAATAGCACATAATTGCGACAATAGTAACATTAAAGTAAGAGGTGGTTATATAATAATATTTGAAGATTGTAAACTTACTGCTAATAAAAAAATGTATGAAAACTCTGAGAAAATATTGTAAGACAATTATATATTAATAAATGTATGAAATTTTATTACAAAAGTTAATGTTATACCAAATGTGTCATTGCTAAGCATAAATATTGTATTGGTTATATTTGTTATTTTAGTATTCTATATTGTCAAAACACTAAAAAAAAAGAATGAATACAATTATTTCGAAATACATCCCATTCTTGAGGCAGTTACGAGGTTTTCTTCTTCCAAAACAAAAAGAAAGCTGCGGATTTGAGAGGTTTTCCACGAATTAAAATTTGTTTAAAGGCATTTTGTGAATTGTTTTTATAAATGTTTTCTTTATTTATTTTAACTATCTAAAAATAGTCTTGCATAGTCGTTCAAGTCGATATTTTAATAAAATAAGTTCCAATTTGTCCTTCAGCGAAATTAATGAAAGATGTTTCCGCTACTAAAAAAGATATAAATAAAGAAGAATAAAGCGTGAGAGATATTTAGGATCGGTCGAGTTTAGATCGTTAATATCATTGTAGAAATAAGCTCCTAGATGAAGTTTTCTTTTTCGGGAAAGAGCGAGCATTCGCAAAGAAGGTGTAGAGTTGCCTTCGCGAAAGTGGTTTTATTTCCCACTCTGTGGGGACTTATTTCCCTGCACTTGCGGAGGTAATATTTATTGATACCAATGTCTTTCAAATTTATGGCGATTTCGAAAAGCAAATTAAAAAAACATCTCATGACAGTTTTACTCGGACTTGATCTTGGGACCCCATGCTTAGTAATTTAACACAAGCAAAATAAAGCCTTATGGGTGTGTTACGTCGGAGACTTCACTTCCTTTCGCCACCCCCACTACTCTCCAAGCCCCTCATTATCCACCATTTTCTATTAGCAATAATACTTCTTAACGGAGCTATCCCCTTCCACCCCCTCTTTCCAAAAACCAATTCCACATGTCCCGTTATGAACACGCGCAACCCACATGTGCAGTTATGTACACGCGCAGCCATTTATTCGCAGACCTAAGCATTTTTGCGCTACACGCGCAGACATAATTTTAAACACCCGATACCTGCATTTCCTTTTTCACAGGTTAGTGGCTTGGTGCAGCGTCATCAAAAATTAACGAGAAACACTCACAGAATAATTCAGATAAAAATTAATAAATCAGTTTCAATTCAGACTCGGTTCACTTAAGTTAGTTCTAGTAAGTTTTACTGCAGATTTTTTTTCCCACCGCTCGGGAACCACATAATTGGCGCAGTCGGTAAACGCTATAAAGTTCGCGATAAATTCGTTTAAGAATTTGTGGACTATAGTGATAAGTTAAATTCGTTCGCTTAAGAACACATAAATAATAAAGTGAAAACCTGTTATAACGTTCGATTAAGAACTCAGGAATTATACTGATAAACCAAAAACGTTCGCTTAAGAACACATAAATAAAAGTGAAAATCTACAAACGTTCGCTTAAGAACACATAAATAAAAGTGAAAATCTACAAACGTTCGCTTAAGAACACATAAATAAAAGTGAAAATCTACAAACGTTCGCTTAAGAACACACAAATAAAAGTGAAAATCTAAAGACGTTCGCTTAAGAACACATCGCAAAATAGTGCCAACATTTCAAAACTTCGTTTAAGTACAAGATTTCCTATAAGAAAAGTAAAAAAAATATTGATAAAATACAGAAAAATACATGAAACATTTATAAAGTGATCTTAAATATTTGTGCGACTTTAGTAAAACATTAAATGCAAACGGAAGAGAAGGAACCATTGGAAGACGACATATTAATATTACTGGAGAAACTATCAATCACAAACATGACAACAACACCTGTAACAGAAGAAGCTAACCAGCAGCCAGCGGTAACTCCATTAAGCTTAAGTTTAGACCCTATTAAGTATTTAAGCAATCTCCCGTGTTACGACGGAAATAGGGAAAACCTATATAATTTTATAGATTTAGTGGATAGGATATTTCCTAGACTAGGACAGTATGACAAAACAAGTCAAATAATATTTTTTGACATTATTAAAAGTAAACTAACAGATAGAGCCCGCGAGGCAATTGAAATTAACAATTCAGTAAAAAATTGGGATGAGTTAAAAAAATAATTCTTTTAATATTTCGGCGACAGGAAGACAGTAGAACAATTATACGATGACCTTAGAGCTCTTCCATATAAAACTAACTGCCAAGATTACTATAACGACATAAAAATAATGCTAAGGCGCCTAAATAATAAAGTTAGGATAACTAATTTAAATAATGCATCTTTAGAGATAGAACAAAACTGTAAGTCTGCCTTACGCATTTTTATCAGTAAAATACCAGAACCGATGAAGGGTTTGTTATATTGCAGAAACCCAGTAAACTTAGAAGAGGCTATGCAAATTCTTTATGCAACAGGGTATGCATACACTAGGGATAGCAATAGGGTAAGATCAAACCTTGATAGGAACTCGCAACTACCAAATAATATGCAAGGATATAGTAGGAATAACAATATCAACAATAGTCACCAGAATAGTGGACAATACAGATACTCATATAATTCCGGAATATTTAGAAACAATCAAAATAGACCAGATAACCACAGATTTAACAACAACATATCTAATCAAAGCGCGAATCGCAGATTTAATAACAATAGTCATAATAATCAATCAAATCGTAGTATGAATCAAAGGTTCAATAACAATAACAACACAGTCGAACCAATGGACACAATGTCCGGTTCTTACCAAAGACAGGTTTTCGGGAAAAAAGCCCTCAGGCCAACTACCCTATATAGTTATAAGAACAAAAAACACTAAATATACACTTAGGATACTAGTTGACTCAGGGTCATGAAACTAGTATTCTTAACCCAGGAGTGTGCCATCCCAAATGGCAAATTAATCTCCACAAACCCATTAAGGTTTTAACAACCAGTACACCGATATATGTAAATAAGAAAGTAAGAATCCCACTGTTCGAGGAATTCGGTGCATTAAATAAGACCGCAGAATTTCTCGAGTACAAATTTCATAACACATTTAACGGCTTGATTGGAAACAACATTTTGTTACCGTTAAAAGCAATCCTCGACTATAACAGAAGGCTTCTACTTATTAACGAAAAAGAAATTCCAATTTATTGTAACAAAGAAGAAGAAAAAACAATAGAAAATTATGAAAAACATATACCAACATTGGAAACATACCATACAGAAACGAGTAGGGATCCGGTTATTGAACAGATAAGAACCGATCACCTCAACGTCAAAGAGAAAAGGGAAATAACCAACCTTGTTTCTCAATATTCGTCAATTTTTTATCAAGAAGGTAGCGATCTAACGTTTACAAATGCAATTAAGCACAGGAAACAACATTTTGTTACCGTTAAAAGCAATCCTCGACTATAACAGAAGGCTTCTACTTATTAACGAAAAAGTAATTCCAATTTATTGTAACAAAGAAGAAGAAAACACAATAGAAAATTATGAAAAACATATACCAACATTGGAAACATACCATACAGAAACGAGTAGGGATCCGGTTATTGAACAGATAAGAACCGATCACCTCAACGCCAAAGAGAAAAGGGAAATAACCAACCTTGTTTCTCAATATTCGTCAATTTTTTATCAAGAAGGTAGCGATCTAACGTTTACAAATGCAATTAAGCACAGGATAAGGACTGTAAACGAGATTCCTATCTATACGAAAAATTACAGGTACCCAGAGTTACATAGACACAAGGTATCTCGCCAAATAAATGAGATGCTAGAGCAGGGCATTATCAGGCCCAGCAGCTCGCCATATTCCGCGCTTATCTGGATCGTCCCAAAAAAGAGGGATGCCTCTATTGCAGAAAGCAGAAGTGGAGAATTGTCATCGATTATCGGAAGCTAAACGAAGTTTCGGTAGATGATAAGTTCCCCATCCCCAATATCGATGACATCTTCGATAAACTAGGTAAAGCGCAGTACTTCACCACATTAGACCTGGCTAAGGGATTTCACCAGATCGAAATAGCAGAGGAAGATGTAAAGAAAACGGCCTTTTCGACCAACAATGGACATTACGAGTTCGTTCGTATGCCATTTGGTTTGAAGAATGCGCCGGCTACCTTCCAGAGGCTGATGAATTCAGTTCTCTCCGATTTTATTGGGAAGATATGTCTTGTTTACCTAAACGACATTATCGTCTTCTCAACATCCCTTTCCGAACACATAATTTCGTTAAAGAAAATATTTGAAAGATTGAGGGAAGTTAACCTAAAAGTCCAGCTTGATAAAAGTGAGGTTCTAAAAAAAGAAACCGAATTTCTAGGACATATAGTAACAGCTAACGGTATCAAACCCAATCCTAATAAAATCGCAGCAATAAGAGATTACAAGCTACCACGAACAACCAAACAGATAAAAGCCTTTCTCAGAATAACAGGGTATTATCGTAAGTTTATAAAAGACTACGGTAAAGTCGCAAGAAAAATTCAAAAATATATATCAATGATTCAGATTATATTTAAAGTTTTGAAAATTTGAAAGCTTTGATTGTATCTGAACCAATTCTAAGATATCCAGACCAATTCTAAGATATCCAGACAGAAATTTGTTCTGACAACGGACGCGTCTAATTTCGCTGTAGGTGCCGTTCTATCACAGGAAAACCATCCGGTGTGTTACGCTAGTCGTACCCTCAATGACCACGAGACTCGGTACTCAACCATCGAGAAAGAGCTACTGGCTATTGTATGGGCGACAAAATATTTTAGACCTTACCTTTATGGAAGAAAGTTCACAATACGAACTGACCATCGACCCCTAATTTGGCTAAGTTCATTAAAAGAACCAAATGCTAAACTACAAAGATGGAAGGTTAAACTGGAAGAATATAACTTTGATATGGAATATGTACGGGGCTAGGATAATCAAGTCGCGGACGGTCTGTCTAGAATGGAGGTTTTTTACAATGCAAATGTAGAGGATTCCACTGATAGAACCATGGAAAATAACCTAGATGAACAATCCATTTTAGCCACTGTTCACAGCGCTGATTATATTCCTATTGTTGAATCACCTGTTAATTTGTACAAAACCCAAATAATATTGAACAGCACCAATAATGCTAGCAACCACAAAACATACTATGCTTTTGGAAAAAAGAGAATAGTTATAGAAGTAAAAGTCTTTAGCGAAAATCTCATTTTGGACATCATAAAAAAATGTATCCCTCCAAAAGGAATAGTAGGAGTTTTCTCCAGATGAGATCATTTATTTGCAAAATTTCAGGACGTTTATATAAAATATTTCAGCAAGAATAAATCCTTAAGAGTCGTTAAGTGTAGCAAATTCCTAGGAGACCTCACAGACCCAGAAAAGAAGCCCATGTTAATATACAGACACACAATTCATTAAATCACAGGGCAGTTAATGAAACTTACGCGGAAATAAAAGATATATATTACACCCCAAATCTAAAAGAAAAAATTCTAAGATTCATTAACAATTGCGAGGTATGCAACAAATTAAAATTCGAAAGACAACCATATAAAATTCCACTAAAAATTACCGAAACTCCAGTCAAACCAAATCAAATATTACACATCGATATATGGTATGCAAATATCAACTTAATGTACGTAACAATGATAGATAAATTCACGAAACACTTCACAATGCAAGAAATTAAACACAGAACCTGGATAGCATTACTGAAAACTCTTAAATGCAGATTTGCTTCATTTGGTACCCCAGAAAAAATAATAACAGATGGAGAGTCAGGATTTTCATCAATTTTGGTAAAAGAATTTCTCAACGAAAATAACGTTGATCTTCATATTACCACGCCTCATCGAACTTGGCTCCCTACCGTAAAAAGCCAATCAATCGAAATTCAGAATATGGATAACGGAAACGGATTCATTATGATAAGAGACAATAAAATCGAAGTTATAACAAACTATAAAAAGATTTTACATATTATTAATTTAACGCAATATGAGGAAAACTTAATGCTTATATCAGACAACATTGAGAGACTAACATACAAAACACAATACCCAACTCTTTTACATAACTTTTTGACACTCAAGGACGAAATTAAAAACCTTGTACCCCACAGAAATGGACGCGGACTAGTTGTTGTAGTTGGAAAAGGATTAAAATACTTAGCAGGAACAATGGATTCTGAAGATGAGCAGGAAATTAAAGCTAGACTAATTACAAACGAACAGAATAATCATAATTTAATTAACAGTATGAACGACCAAATCAGAATAAACACTAAATTAAACGAACAAATGACTAACATTACAAGACACATAAACAAACAACAGACACGTATCAGGGACCAACTAGATAGTTTCGCAAACACAATAAATCGAGAAGTAGAGGAAATGGAAAATATTCAGCACATCTTTCAAACATTCAGATACTCAGAGAGCAAGTCAGGAAGATCAAAACAAATTTATTACTTAATTCTTAATTATAAAAACTCAATCATATTTGTGCTTATGCTTCCAAACTACGCGAAATCGCAATATTATAAAATGATTTTGGAACCAATCCCCAATAAAGAAGGTCTTGAGATAGACACGAATTATCGAATTTTAACTATTAATAATAAAAATATTTACGAAAATCAAGAAAATGTAGTTCTTAAGAGAAACTTAAAACTTATTAAAGATCATTGTGTTTCACAACTATTAAAAGAACATTCAGATTGTAACTTTAAGGAAAATAAGAATGAAGAAATTAAACAATTAACTAACAATACTATCATAACGAAGAATTTACCAAGCACTAGAATTAATCATAATTGTAATCAGTATACTATAAATGTAAGAAATAATAACTTAATTAAATTTGAAAATTGTTTTATACGAATAAATGATGTATTTTACGAGAATATTGTCAAAAACGATAACATTGTAATACCAAATTTCAGTAATATAACTATAAAAAAAAACTGTAATGAATTATTCTGTGGAAGATTTGCATATAAAACACGTTGAAAACAGTAAAATTATTGAAGAGATTAAAGTCAGAAATGCATTACACGAACATACAACCATTGGGACGTCTATTAATCATTATATTGATTACATTATTGATCAGTTACCTTTTGAGAAAAAATAAGAAAAATAGGGCCGATATTAAAGTCGAAATTAAGAATTCGGATTCTTCGGAGCAGAATCTTAAGGGGGGATGTGTTACGTCGGAGACTTCACTTTCTTTCGCTACACCCACTACTCACTCTCCAAGCCCCTCATTATCCACCATTTTCTATTAGCAATAATACTTCTTAACGGAGCTGTCCCCTTCCACCCCCTCTTTCCAAAAACCAATTCCACATGTCCCGTTATGAACACGCGCAACCCACATGTGCAGTTATGTACACGCGCAACCATTTATTCGCAGACCTAAGCATTTTTGCGCTACACGCGCAGACATAATTTTAAACACCCGATACCTGCATTTCCTTTTTCACAGGTTAGTGGCTTGGTGCAGCGTCATCAAAAATGAACGAGAAACACTCACAGAATAATTCAGATAAAAATTAATAAATCAGTTTCAATTCAGACTCGATTCACTTAAGTTAGTTCTAGTAAGTTTTACTGCACATTTAGTGCAATTACATATATATATACATTTATTGCAATAAAGTGGATTAATTTCAATAAAACAGTTTTTTTTTATTCCCACCGTTTGGGAACCACATAAATAATTGGTGTATGATTAATACACACATTTTTTAAATATAGTATGTAAAACATTTGCCCCATGCAAGAACGGGAAGTAAGAATATCCCTGCAGCGCCCAGCAGTGCTTGTCATAAGTGGCAACTAAGGAAAAGCAGTTACTTCTAGGCAATTTAAACATCCAGGTGAGCCTAGCAACATATTTAACACCTTTGAACTGCCACACAAGTGTGCATGAAAATCCGTGGGTTGACACGACTGGAGATCATAAATCAAAAAAGTAATATCAATCAAGAACTTATATCAGGAGCATGCACTTGCTGAACAAACAAACTCGTTTAACCTAGCATTATGACAATTTGCGTTCCCTACACTACTACCCCTCCAGGGACTTCTAATGCTTCGCACGGTTGTGATACGAGCAGATATGAACGGGTCGGAGCTATTCGGTTTCCGGGGATAGCAAAATAATGCAAAGACCTAGGCGAAACCGAAGGGTCGCGAGTTGGAACGTTGGAGTGGAGTGGTCGCAGCAACAAGCTGGAGGAAATGAGCGTAAGAAGACGATTAGACATGAACAAAAATGGCTAAATACAGGCAATCGGGCGCGTTTCTTGGACGTTAAGACAAAAGCATAAAAGATGTTCTAAAGAACTGGGTAAGAATGGTATCAGTATCTTCCTTACGGCAGAGTTACTTAGCAATGGGCTGAACCATTTCAAAGTCCAGTGACCGTTTGATGTCTCTCAAACTGGAGATTCATGGCGACGTTTCGAATATTGTCAGTGCGTACGCTCCCCAAATCGGGTGCGAGCAGAGGGAAAAAGATGCATTCTGGCTTTATTTTCACAACGTCATCAAGAATATCCCGAAGGATGAGCTTGTGTTTATTGGCGGAGACTTGAATGAATATGTCGGGAAGTCTAACAAAGACGGTGAAGATTGCCATGGAGGACTAGGATACGGCTCCTGGAATTCTACTGGTGAAGAGATCTTAAGCACATGCAAATCATACGGTCTAATCGTTTTAAATAAAATGTTCATCAAAAAGAGCTGGTACTTGGTACTTATAGCAGTGGCGGAAATGAAACCCATATTGACTACCATTTGGTGGCAAGTTTCATGTAGCCTAGAGTTAAAGATTGCAAAGTGATCTTGGGAGAAGCAATCACCCGGCGACCTCGTCTCCTCCTGACAGAAATATTTATGGAGAAGAAGAACAAAAATAAACAAACAAATGTTTCTGCGAAAATCAATTGAAACTACATGAAAAATTTCCTCCGCCAACGAAGTTGAAGATGAAGAGTGCAGCTCACAAGATAAGTGGGATTCCCTACTACGAGCCTGGTTAGGGAATGAAAAAATGGAGAAAGGAAAAGAAGGTACCTTTCGAAGCTTGGTCAAAGTGCCTCTCTAATAATATATGTAGTTGAAAAAGCTCGCCTTGAATGAGAATACATACGTTGCAGAAGTGTGCCAAAATTCAAGCTAAGTGTATGGAGAACCTGTATCAGGAGTTGGAGGTGGTTTCTTCTTCGCCTGCCGATAGGAACCAGGTAAGGTAACACCTCGACAAACCACGAACAATGGAACAAGAATTTTCAAAATTGCCGCACAGTGAATTCTGGAAAATAATGGGCGACATCGGGCTCAGATGGCTAATGATTCTTATCTCCAAACTCATGAGAGCCCAATCAAGTTATCTTCTTCCGTTACACAAAAGAAAGGGAGATACGCGAAACTATGATAATAATCGTTCAATCAAGTTGATGTAACACACCATGAAGATTTTTGAGCGGGTATTAGATGGTCGCATAAGACAAGTGCGACTCTCTAATGACCAAGGCAGTTTTTTCCCGAGTAAATCAACCCCAAATGCAATCCAAAGTATAAGGATCATAATGGAATTGGATCGTGACTCCTTAAAGATCCGCATATGATTCTGTTTAAATTTGAAAAAGCATTCGATAAACAACGAAGAAATCTGATATGTGTAGCGCTAAGACAATGAGGAGTTCCTGAAACCTACGTATAGATGATCATGGACATGTACGAGGGAGCGAAGACAGAAGTCAGATGTCCCATAGACCAGTCGAACCAGTAGAAATGCAGTGAACTGGGAGGATTATGATCTCTATAATTCTGATCATAACCTCTCCGTTTAATGGAGATAAGAAGAAGTTTGTAAAATATTCACGGATATTGGGTCCGTTTTGGCAGAGTTAACCCAACTTCGGAATTTTTATGGAGTACCGAATTACCTCCCGACGCGTGCACACGCATTTTTATTCTATTGTTTTATAATTGTTCCGCGGCGAGTGTTGGTTAAAAAAAACGCTACTCGCGCGCGCGCTGATAGCTGAAAAAACAAAAATTTGCTGTGCTGTGCTGTGTAGAGTACACATAAAATAAAAAAAAAAGAAAAAAAAATGCATTGTTTCACAATAAACCAGCTATTTTGGCACTAAGTGAAACACAGGTCAGCATTGATTCCGATTTAACGGAGCTTAGTCTGCCTGGATATAACTTGGTGCCATTATTCTTCTCCCATCGCGGTATCGCCGTTTTTATGCGTAGTGATACCAACTTCTACCTCAATATGGCCATTGTTCCAATCCGGAAATTAATTATATTTGGCTAAAATTCCATGTCCGTAGGCAATTAATTTACTACTGTTTTATTTACAGGAGCCCTAACCAGTTTAATGCACTGTCTGATTCCATAACCATAATTGTTACCCTTTATCCTCATACTTAAATCGTCATTGCGGGCGATTTCAATATAAACAATTCAAGTTGGCTTCGACATTCTGGACAGACAACACCTGATGGAAGGTATGTCGAGATATTTGCTGAGGTAAAAAATCTGACCCAGCTTGTGAATGAGCCGACACAGATACCGGAGGTTAGCGGTCAAAACGCCAACGCTCCAGATTTGTTTCTTACCTCTCACCCTTATAAATACGCTCTAAATGTATTATCGCCTCTAGGTTAGTCCGACCATTGTATCATATCGGCGAATTTCTCGTACTCCAACCACACACGTAAAGAACAAGCTCCTATAAGAAGTGTATGGAAAAACGAGTAAGCATTAAACGGTTTCTTTAGATGCTTTAACTGGTCGTTGTGCTTCCTCGACAACGACGTGGATGCCGCTGCCGATATGATAACAAATATAATTCACCTGGGTATGAAACGCTTTATCGCTAACAAGACAAAGAGTATCAAACCTAAGGAAAACGCATGGTGTACTTGAGCTGTAAAGAAGCTGTAGATTTTGGTGGTAGCCCAAAGCAATTCGTTGCATGGGCATACCACCTGCAGTGATTTATTTTGGAAAGCTAATGTCAGGATCTACACGGTACGACCTAGCTAAGTCAGCGTCGGAGTTGAGTTTTTTGTGTTTGTTTTTTGTTATGTGTACGAATTTTAGAGTCGACGTGAGCAATATTCGTGGGTTGAGATCCAATTTCCTTTCATTGTACGCCCATGAGATTCACAATAAACAAGCAAGAATATTAAAAATTTCGCCTCGTCATCTATCCCGACACTCATTTGCAAGGACATTCCAGCTGTCAGCTCTTCGGATAAAGCCAATCTGCTCGCTGCTCATTTTGCAGCTAGCTCAACGCTACCAGATTGTGCTTTATCTCTCCCTGTACTCGAGCGCGTAGAGTATTCTATGGGACCCATCCATTTTCGCACTCGTACAGCGGCAAGAATTCTCCGAGATCTCAACTTACAAAAATCCGCTGGTCCAGATCGTATCTCCCCTATCCTTCTGAAGATGTTTTCTTCCACGCTGGCAAAACCACTGCGTAAGCTTTTCTATCTGTCCAATTCTTGGTGAAAGTAAGGTCGTTGCGCTTGATATTTCAAAGGCATTTGACAGAGTTAGGCATCAGACTCCTTTGTCGAAAATGCGTGCATTTGGAATCGATGATACATTTCTTCAATGGATTAGAAATTACCTTTCGGAACGTTCAAATCAAGTCGTTTTGGACGGTTTCAAGTCTGCAAAACACCAAAAAAATGCTGGTGTCCCCCAAGGCTCCGTTCTGTCTCCGACTCTCTTTCTTATTTTTATCAATGGCCTCCTGTCTATTACTTCTAATCCAATCCATTCCTTCACTGATGACAGTACCCTTAGCTTCGCATATTCGTTTTATGATTTACGTCCCTTATCTTCGGGCGTGGAGCTAGAATGGCAACGTATGTTGAGCTCATTAAATTCTGACCTTGACAGCATTTTTAAGTGGGGTAAAACCAATAGAGTAGATGTCCTCTTGCATCAAAGCAAAACCACAATACGCTGCGAAATGCCTATGCTTCCTTAAGCGATGCAAGAAATATTTCACCCCTTCTGATCTGACTAGAATCTACAAGGCGTTTATTTGCCCAAAACTTCAGTACAACGCTCATATCTGGTCTGGCGCACCGTACAATACGAATGTGGAATGCTGTACCCCGCTCTGTTCTTCCTTTACATTATAGTTTCCAGACATTTAAAACCAACATGCAGCGGTATCTCCTTTTTTCTAATCCTTCAACACCCTAATGCCCGCGCTGTGTTACTTCATTATAAGGGTATCCAAAATCCCTTTAGTGCGCGTACATTATAAAAAAAAATTATCTTCTGCCACTTTGCATACAAATCAAAGTGAATTAATAAGAACACGATAGAAGAAAATTTATGAGTATAATCCTTTTTTATATACAAAAAAAATTTAGTAGATAAACACGTATATCCAGAAAAACATTAAAACTTAATTTACGTAAAGAATACAATACATAAATTAAATTGTTGTATAAATTGAGTTTTGTATTAGTTTACCTTCTTGAGAACAAAGAAATTTAAATAGAATCTGTTTTATAACAACTAAATTTCGTGTTTTTAAATTACTCTTATTATGCATTTCAATTTTCCTTGCAACGCTGTAGATATGCGGGGTTTTCACACTTATAAATGAGATACATAGATTTAATTGATTTTCTTTTTGGCAGTTTTTGGGCATTATATACAACATATTAAATCTTTTTAATGGGGACGTAGATTGAATGCCAATATGATATAAATTCAAAAATCATTAGTTGTTAGTAATATACTCGGATATACTTCGGTATTTGCCATTTCAAAATAAGGGCTTTGATAATGTTTTTCCTTAAATTTTTAATAACTAATCTCGTACTGTTGAACAGCGGTGGTAGGTTCAAATTACGAAGCAAAATAACCGGGGATCCAACCTCCAGTTGTAAATTAAGTAGTGGCATGCCTGGTAAATCTAATGAGTTTAAAAACTCTGCTTCGGATGCATCGCAAACTGTATCAATCGATTTGTTTTTCACCAAGTCCCAAGGCAACATCTTTTGTAACTTGAGATTCAATTCGTTGACGTCATCTACAGTAACTTTTCAATCAACAATTCTTTCGAGAATTTTTCAGCGGATGGATCTTGATCATCAAAATCGGTTAAGACGTTTCGGAGGAGTATAAGAACTAACACGCGTGACGCGAGAATTTTATATATTTTGTAATAATAGATAGATATATTTATTGCAGCAGAAAATATATTACATTGTTCTCTTAACCTACGGTGAAGCTCTTGATAGAACCAAGCCTCACAATCTTCTCAAGAGCATAAATATATAAATAAATAAATAAAGAATTAATAAATAAATAAATTAACAAGTAATGAACATCAAACAAAGCAAATATATAAATAAATACATAAATAAATTAACAGGCAATGAACATCAACAAAGCAAATAAATAAATACATAAATAAATAAAGAATAAATAAATAAATAATAAATTAACAAGTAATGAACATCAACAAAGCAGATATATAAATAAATTAACAAGTAATGGACATCAACAAAGCAGATATATAAATAAATTAACAAGTAATGAACAAACAATGAACGTCAACAAAGCAGATAATGAAATAAGATAATGAAATAAATAATTCTCTAGCTAGGTTTGCTATCAATGCGTTATCGGAAGAAATACATATTATTACATATTATATCTTTCTTTATATCGAAAACTGTTTTTTCACAGTTGGGGGAAGAAGGAAAATCATAAGTGAAAATATTATATAAGATAGGACCTAGGACAGAGCCTTGAGGTACACCCGCATTTACATCAAAGACGTTAGAAAACGATTTATTTAAAGAGGTTTGTACAATCTTTATGAGATACATTGGGAAATTGAGAGTTAAAAGCTTGTGTAACAAAGCGATATGCCAGACGGTGTCAAACGCCATTTCAATGTCTAGGAACTCTATACCTGTGCTTTTTCCTTCATTGAAATTTTTTTCATATATTTTGTTATTATATGCACTTGGTGAATTGAATTGTGGAATGAATGTTCTAAGTATATCGTATCTTTCAAAATGTGTTATTTTTTTTTTAATTACTTGTTCAAAATATTTACTTAATAAGCTAAGCAGACTGATTGGCCTGTAATTGCAAGGTATATCTGCGGCTTTGCCTGGTTTTAAGAGCAGAATAATTTTAGCTGTTTTCCAACTAACCGGAAAATAATTTAACTTAAGAGAGGAATTTAACAAGTCCTGTATATGTTTTAATCCAGCCGTTGGAAGATTCTTAAGATACAGATTCTAAAGATTGTCGAAGCCTGCTGATTTTCTATTTCTCAAGGATAAGATAATAATTTTGACATCATCTAACCACATTATCGGGTGAATCAAAATTTGGAAGGTCTATGCAGTTAATAGAATTAGAAACTGTAGACTCAATAATGATGTTTGTGATTCTATTTCCTAAATGATTGCAAGGGCATTTCCTTTTTCAAATTTGGATAAAGCAATAGTATTTCCTGTTTTTAAAACAGAAATAATTGAATGTTCCAAAATAGCTTAGTTCCGGTTTTTAAACTTTGAAGTTTTTTATTCCAAATTCTGTTTCTGAAAGCAAGAACTTGATCTTTTATCAACATGTTGAGTAACTTAATTTGCGAAATATAATATGAATTTCTAGTTCTTATCCACCTTCTACGATTGAACATACGAATCTTGATAATTTCGACAATATTTCGGGGGAGCTAATATATATTCAGCCTGGTTTGAGCCTAGTTCTTTTATAACCATGGTTTGAGTAAAAAGATTGGGAATGTTCGTAAGAAAAATATCCAATGTTGATGGGTTAGCCCTACTATTACTAGGATAATATGTTCTTTCGGGAGGATAAAGTATATTGAACGAATGCCTTGAGTTCATATTTTCAAGGAAGTTACCCCACGCATTGGCTCTCATACACCCCCATCTCCGATTTCTGCAATTTAAATCACTGCCATATAAAAATAAATTTTTTGCACATATTACCTTTCTTAGATTCAAATTGAAACGTTTTTTCATGGATGTTTTATTCATGATGCTTGTTGGCATAAATATTTAATTGCTAATTGTGCAATAGTATTAATAACTATAATCTCTTCTAAAGGAAACAGATAACTCATATTGGTATCACCACCATTTTTATCACTCGCCCACTTATGAGAGACGGGCAAAGAAACCGGTTTTGATGTTGTTGGAGCTCTTCTATTTGTCGGGAGAGGAGGGAAGTCAATTTAGTTTGGTACAAATGATTGCTGCACTCTCTCCGCAGTATAATTTTGACGTTTGCTTCTCGAAGATAACTTTTCTTTCATGTCCAGAAAACTCTTGCGACTCATGCAAGATGTGTCCGTCGACTTGTGCGTTGCACATTTAATGTCATTTGACTTGCACTTACCAGTTTCATGATTTTTAGAACAAATCGCGCAATGAGTTTTGATAACGCAATTCTTCTCTCTATGGCCAAACATTTGGCAGTTGAAACATTGCGTATATTTATGTTTTGGCGGTCGAATAAAGTCCCATTTGACTTGTGTTTTAAAAACAGATTTAATGTTCTTTTTTAAGTCTATGAGTCTTGTTGAACCAGTTTCAAGAAACACTATATAAAAGATGTCAATCAAATGCTCATATTGTTTTTTACACACTTTAAACCAATTTTAATAAGTTGAGCTTCGTGAATGAAAAATTGCCAAGATTTTGATCTTAATGATAAATACACTTTTTGGTGATCTTCGATATTATTGCAGATTATTTTGATGCCAATTGTCATTTTTTTTTAATAAAATAATCGAGAACTTGGTTTTCGTTTAATAAGGAGTGCATATTTTCACAAGTTTTTTGGAGTACGCATATGGATGGAATTTAAATTTTAAATTTTTTTAGTTAGTGGAGTAACTATGACTTCATCACATTCAATGTTGTTATCATTTTGGGAATCCGGGGGACATTGTAAGGATGTGAAACGCCCGAACCTTAGGTCATCCGGACCCATCTTTAGTTTATTGTTTTTGTTGAGAGACAAGCGAATGTCTTCAACACTAGACGGGAATCTTTTCCGCTTATGAATTAGTACTTAAATAAATAATAATAGCACTGAAAAATAATGTTAAATTCACTATGAGAATAAAATTAACTTGAGAATTGCACTGAAATATAAATAAAATGATACGTATAGAAATATATTATATTTATATAGATAGTAAAATTAAATATATAGATAATATATATATATGTCACTGCAACGATTGAGACACAAATTAAACCAAAAAAAAAAGATAGGACGAAAATTGTATAGAGAGTGATAGAAAGAAAGCCAGCTTAATTATCATCCCTATTCCGTAACGTTTGCTGATTGAGAAGTGACAACGGAATACACTTGGCGGGGATAACTGATTGGTAGATATTGTAGTATACTATATACATGCAAATTATAGTATACGACAATTATTATATTCTTGTGGATGGAATAGAATAATATAAAAAACGCAATAGAAACCAGGGGTTGATCGTATAAGAATGACGATAAGCACACAAAATTTCAACAAAATCGGTCCAGCCGTTCCGGAGAAGTTTGTTAACAAACACCTCGACACGGGAATTTTATATATTAGATAATTCATTAGAAAACACGAATGAAATTATGTGTAGCAAAAACCATTCTACCGCCATAAAGCAAAGCTGAACACAAATACAAAATAGATACCGAATCAGTTACCAACTCGGTTTGACTCGGTTTATATGTATAACAAACCAAATACCACTTATTAGTTTAAATTCAAATATTGACTTGGTTCAATTCATCCCACAAAAAACCACGCTACATAAAACACACTAATCCCAATATCTGGAAAAAAAGAAACCAACAATAACAATGTGAGAAACGGAACCTAAACCGAACTCCAGATAAGAATTAAATCGGGCAGTGCAACTCGGTTAGTATCTATAAAACCAACGGACTGCATTCCAACCGATTTGCATTATGTATGTGGTATTTGTTTGCCAACCGAACAGAAACCGCATCTAGGTTCAATATGTTGGCCCTTACACCATTACACTCATTCACCCCAAGGATCATTTGACATCATCATAAGAAAATGACCCTAGTCACACTCCTAGGCCTGTAAAAAAAATGGCTTATATACAACATCGCGACACAGCTTCATACACCCACAATCTTCTGACTTAAGCCCCATTAAATACACTTAAAGAGGCCATCTTTTCGGAGTAAAATTCAATTAAGACGGATGTCACAAAGAAACTTGTTTATAGTATAATATATCGTTTAATTGAGGTGCTTAAAAAGGCAACACAAACTAATACTATAATGATACTTCGAACATTTTCCCCCCTGTATTTTTTTTTTCTGGTGGTGGAAAATTTTCAGTCAGACAGAGATTCTATGAGGACCGGCCGCGCGTGCTCATAATAGTGTGAGATACTCACTTACAAACACCTCTGTGAATAGCAGCGTTTCTGATAAGCCAAGGAGCATTAACGATATGTCTATGAACTGTATTTTGAGAAGTTTGTAAAATTGAACATTACTTGGTTTGGCACAAGGCCAAAGTTGTACACCATACGTCCAAACCAGTTTTAGCACCTGCTTGTATAAAAGCAGCTTGTTTTGCACGTATGAGCTTGGAGTATTTTCCAATCAGCGAATGCATTTTATTAAATCTGATAACGAGCTCCTCGCGTTTCTTCCAAACATGCGATTTCCATTTTAATTTTGCTTCTAAAGTTATTTCCAAGTATTTAGTTTGCGTACGGAATTTGTGCCGAGTCAATAAAAATGGGTAGATTGCTTACATTTCTGTAGGTAAAATTAACGTGCGTAGATTTTGAGAACAATTTTTTGTCGATCGCTCGTTGAAGCCGTATCAACTGCGAACGTCGCTACGATAGTATCATCTTCTTGCGGTATATTACGAGTATAGGAAAGAAATAAAATCGGGCCAAGAACACTTCCTCGTGGTTCTCCAGCCGCGAGTTTTTTGAATTCGGAAAAAAAGAATCTGCCTGCAAAATAAGAACTTAGGATATCATATAATTGTTTTGGGAGAGTTTTTCTAATTTTATATTTTAATCCCGCACCTTATCGAAAGCCTGAGAGACTTCAAGGAACACATTTATTTACATTTACACTTAGAACTCATTTTCCTCCTCTAGGGATTTTTCAATTTAGTTGGTTATTCTATATACCTGGTCAATGGTAGAGTGATTCGTTCTCAATTCGAATTGGTAATCCGGTATTAATAGGCGTTTTTAAATAATCGGATGCAATCGCTTCAATGTAAGTTATTCGAATATTTTCGACATTATTGGAGAAAGCGATTTTGGTTGATAAGATTTTTTTTCATATAAAGATTTTCATCGCTTAGGAACCATTATAACCTTGGGAACCTTTCATTATCAAGTAATGTACAGCAGCCTAATCGAAGCATTTATGAGATAAACAAACTTAATTAGTGCTTTTCTGATTAACTCTTTAAGAACCTGACCCGTAAGACCATAAAATGGCTTTAAGGTGTTCCGCAAATAGTGTGGCCTTTTCCTTGTCTTTTTTCGCCCATTTGACATTTTCTCTGCCGTTAGGCTTTCAAGATACGTAGGATTTTTAAAATCCAGTATATCTCTTTTCAGTTTGCTTATGATTATTTAAAATTGTCTTATGCTGCGGAGCACGAGATTGTTGCAATCTTTTACGCACTCTCCATTTATCTTCTACTAATTCAATAATTTCACGGGGAAATTGAATTTCTCCCTTTTTATGAGGAGTATTGTTCAAGCTGCACTTTGTAAGGCTTCGAAAAATTGATCTACTTCGTTTTCGAGTTCGTATGGTGTTCATAGAGATAACTTTAAATATATGATTTTATGTATGCACTCATATCTGAAGGAGTCCCGATTAGTTCTTGCGCTAGCCAGCCTTGGTGGACCGTCCTTTTCACGTAAACCGCCGCTAAAAATTATTAGAATGACGGGCGATTCAGAAGATAGATCAAAACTTCCTTCAAATTCGAAAGAGATTTCCGATACTCCTTTTGAGATAAAGAAATCTATGAGGTCTGGTGTTTTTACCATGTCCGAAGGTTTGCCAGATGAGTAAAAGTCGACCCCTAACTCCATACCGGTTTCGTAAAAAATATACATATCTGTAGCCCCAGAAAGTGTGTTTTGCACTAAAATCTCCGACAATTAAAAAATTAAGTCCAAGTGAGTTAAATATGCTCCTAAAATGATTTTTTTTAATATCGCTCGAGAAAGACAATAAATAGAAGAAGTTATATGTAATTCGTTTAATTTTTGCGCTAACCGTGCTTATTTTCATTTCATCTAGCTCAATTATTGTACCCGGGGGTGATCAGTGGTGTATTTCATAAAAAAAGACGCCCGTTCTGATGGGTGATATGCATGATAACCGCTGTAAACTTTTTTTAGGTTTACCGAATACGAATACGAGAAAGCCAATTGGGAAGCTTTAGGAGTTTTAACTAGTTGTTGTGCTTCCTCGCCAACGACATGGATGCCGATATGGTTACAAATTTAGTTCACATGGGTATGAAACGCTTTATCCCAAACAGGATAAAGAGTATCAAACCTGAGGAAAACGCGTGGTGTGACTTGAGCTGTAAAGAAGCTATCAGGGCTAAAGAGGTAAGTTTTTGTTCATTTAAGGCCAACCCAACTGGAGAAACCCGAAAAGAGTTCAAACGATCCAGATATGCCGTGTCAAATTTTCCTTTGACCAAAAGTTGAGGCAAAAAATACTACAAAGTCCCACCGGAAAAAAAAACTTTTGGTCGTTTGTGAAAAACATCAAAAACTCGGCCTCTTCATCTGCTCCGACACTCATTTACAATGACATTCCAGCTGTCAGCTCTAAAGACAAAGCCAATCTGCTTGCTGCTCATTTTGCGGCTAGCTGAACGCTCCCAGTACTCGAGCGCGTAAAACATTCAATGAAACAAATCTACTTCCGCACTCGTGCAGTGGCAAGAGTACTTCAAGATCTCAATACACATAAATCTGCTGGTCCAGATGGTATTTTCTCTATCGTTCTGAAGAGGTGTTCTTTCACCCCTTCTGATATGGCTAGAATTTATAAGGCGTTTATTCACCAAAACCGGGTTAGGTGCGCCAATAACATATCTGGAGCTACTTGATAGAATTCAAAAAAACGCGCGGGAAAACTTTTTGGCAATCGAGATATCACAAACCCGCTGGACTCTCTTAGTCACCATGGCAAGATCTCCTGCCTGCGATTGTTTAATCGTTACTTCCATCATAAGTGCTCTAACGAAATTGCCAGTTGCATTCCACCCCTTCAACAATTCCACCCCAATACTCGTTATGCTAGGAATGCACATCAGTACACCCTTACCTATATCAGGTTGCGGTAACCCTGTTCGCATTGTTTACTTGTGTTCTTTAACATTTACTATCTTTGCTTAAGAATTTCAACTTGTGTATTGCTCGATAGATTAAGAGTTTCTCTCTCACTGCATCACATTTCGCGAGTTGTATTTTTACTTCTAATTTCGTAATATTTAAAAGTGTTTATGATTTTAACAGAAAAACTTATTGAGTGCTGCTCATAACCAGTATCCTCATATTTTTCGATTTTCAACGATCTTCTACACTCCTTCACATGTGAGTACCATTCTGCTACAATGTTCTGCTAGTATTAGCAAGTTGGATACTAAACTAATATCAATTCTTATTTTATATTGGAACTATCTCCTTTCAACGCACGGATCCTCATATTTCTCGATTTTCAAGGATCTTCTGCACTCCATCACATATGAGTACAATTTTTAGTGCATGTTGTGCCTGTATTAGCAAGTGGGTACTAACATAAATTTTTATTTTGTACTGCAACCATTTTCATATTATATTTGGAGACCTCTAATTGTTAGTAGTCTTTGATAGTCTTGGACTTTAAAACAGCTTGAAAACTTATATTTCTAAGCTGTACATCTTAGCTTACTCATCAACCATCTACCGAGTAATCTATCAATCAGCTTAAAATAGATTACCACGATACGTTAGGGACTTGGAAGCCAACATTCGTGGCGTTATTGCTGAAATACAGCCCCAAATGCTTGAAAAGTGGTTGAAAATTGGACCTCTAGACTTGTCTTTAATCGAACCAGCCGCGGCTGCCACATACCCGAAATCATATTCAAACATTAATGAAATACATACAATTATCCTTCCAATGAAGCCAAATTGATGGACATTAAAGTGATTTTGTTGTGTTTTATTTCATATCGAAGTTCTACACCTCTAAAAAAACACCCCTTAGCTTGACTCAAATATTTGCGAAGCTACATTAGATTTTCAATTTTTATGCTTCACACAACTAGATCCAACTAACAGACCTCAAAAACAAGCTAAAAGAAAGCAGATGCATTCACCACAAGCACAAGCAGTAGCTCAGCGCAAAAGAGTGCTGCGATGGACTACAGAACAAGTTTCAGCCATCAATATAATAGCTGATCCAAATTTGTTGCTGCCTGAAGTGAACGTTGTTCCTACTACTTCGGAGGTTAGTGTGGTTCCCACTGCTGTTCTTGCTCCGCCTAATTTAACTGGTGTTACGCCTTCCTCTGTTAACCTGGTGGTCGTTGAAAGACCTTCCCGTAAATCTATATTTGTTTCGAAACTTGCGACGTCAGCTAGCGTTGAAGACGTATTAAACTACATAAGAAGCAAAATACCTCCAACGACGACATTAACATTGACTGCAATATCCTGCTTTAAATATTCTTTGCACGAGCCTTGGAAAATCGCATCGTTTAGAATATTGGTAACTAAAGATATTTTCAATCAAATAATGTCGTTAAACTTTTGGTCTGATTAAATTTTGGTGCATGCATTTGGCCAGCGGGCAAAGAATTAATAAGTTATTTATATCTTCCTCTTCACACTTTATGATTTACTTACTTATTTACTTAGGTGGCGCTACAGTCCGGGGTGGACCTGGGCCTCAACCAATACGCCTCTCCAGTTAGCACGATCTTTGGCTAACTACCTCCAGTTGCGCACTCCAAGTTGGTTGAGGTCCCCTTCCATTTGCGCGCGCCACCTTAGGCGAGGTCTTCCTCTACTGCGTTGTCCCTCCGGGTTGGATTCGAAGACTCTTCGGGCCGGAGCGTTGGTGTCCGTTGGCTCTATATGTCCCAGCCATCTTAGGCGATTAATCCGTATTTTTCTGACCAGGTCGATGTCGCTGTACAGCTCGTAGAGTTCGCTGTTAAATTTCCTCCTCCAAAGCCCGTCAACGCAAACGGGACCGAAAATCACTCGAAGAATTTTGCGTTCGAAGCGACCAACGAGATTTTCATCCGCCTCTGATAACGTCCATGCTTCTGCACCATACAGCAGGACTGGGATGATGAGGGTCTTATATAGAGTCTCCTTGGTGTTTCTCGACAAGGCCCAGCGGTTGGCAAGTGTAATTCTTCGCTTGATTTCTGACGATATATCGTTGTCAGAGTTAATAGCGGAGCCGAGGTAGATAAAGTCCCGAACTACCTCAAAGTTATAGCTGTCTATCGTGACGTTCTGTCCGATTTGTCGATGTTGTGTGACCCTTCTTGTTGACAGCATATATTTTGTTTTACCCTCATTCACTTCTAAACCCATTTTTGCCGCCTCTGTACTGATACTTGCAAACGCACCAGTGACAGCTCGCTCTGTTCTGCCAATGATATCGATGTCGTCGGCGTAAGCAAGTAGTTGCACAGACTTTTGGAAAATTGGGCCCCTGGTGTTGGCTTGCGAGTTTCGCACAATTCTCTCAAGTATGATGTTGAAGAAGTTACACGACAGCGCATCGCCTTGTCTAAATCCTTTTTTGACATCAAAAGTTGCGGTGAGATTGTTTCCGACCTCAATGGAGCAGCGAGAGTTCTCCATCGTCATCCTGCATAATCTGACAAGTTTGGCAGGGATGCCTAAACTAGACATGGCTCTGTATAGCTTGTCTCTATAAATGCTGTCATATGCGGCCTTAAAATCGATAAAAAGATGGTGAGTATCGATCTGGACTTCTTGGGTTTTTCCAGGATCTGCCGAAGTGTGAAAAACTATTGAAAAATGTGAAGTTCAGGAATCTTTTCTAATTGATAAAAAAAGTTTTTCTCAAAATGTGTGCAAACGAGCTTTCGACTCCTCTTTGTGTTATTTTTAGAATTTGGAGTCTTGGAAACTATCACTTGTAGTACCTATTCACAAGTCTGACCCTAAGCAGAACATCTGCAATTACAGGCCTATATGTAAGATATCTTTCATCCCCAAACTGTTTGAAAAAATTGTTTATAATAAAATCACCTTTGCTATCCATAATGTGGTATCAGAGCACCAGCATGGTTTCATACCGGGAAGGTCTACTGCCACTAACTTAGCAATATTTTGCAATTTTGTTATTAATACTTTTGGATCTGGCAGTCAAACTGATGTTGTATTAACTGACTTCGCAAAAGCTTTCGATAAAGTTTGTCACAAGACACTCGTACAAAAACTATCAGTAAGAATCCACTTTCATGGATAGAGTCTTATCTCAGTAATCGTTTGCAATCAGTAAAAATGGATAATTGTTTGTGTGTGGCCATAAGTGTAACGTCAGATGTCCCTCAAGGCAGTCACCTCGGCCCCATTCTATTTGCCGATGATCTTAAACTTTTTCGCATTGTTAAATCATAATTTGACTGTAAGCTATCTATCCTCTATGAGGAAATAAGCTGAAATTGGAAGGTATCGCCAGATAGCACCTTATCAGATCACAGATACATCGAATTTCGATTCTACTGCGAACTTTCACCTTCGCAAGAGAGGAGAAATCCGAGAAAAACGATCTGGCCACGGTTTAGAGAGGAGCTTGCCAACTCTGTCAAAGTTCAACTCAAACTTAGATCAAGACAGGGGGTGGAGAGGTCTGCTCAGGATCTGAACAACGTCCTCACCCGCTGCTTTGAACTTTCGTGCCCTGTTTCTAAACTCCCCTGCAGAAAATCGGTACTCTGGTGGAACTTCGAATTGTTGTGTCTTCGTAAAGAAACTAGGAAGCTACTAAAACCCAACTTAGTGGAAGACTGAAATCTTTATCGATCGAAACAAATAAGAGACTTATTCGCAAGTCGCAAAATTATTCCTATAAAAAGTTTTGTGAAGAGGTCTAATCTCTAAGTGCAACTAGTAGGCTTGTTAAAGTCCTCCAAAGGAACAGACCAAGTAACCTGGATGCAATCCTTAAACCTGATGGCACGTACACTGAGACAAAAGCGGAGACTTTCAGTCTTCTACTTGAGACCCACTTTCCGGGAAATCAGGTTACTACGTGTTCTTCAGCCCTTCAAACGACGGTGGCTACATTTAAAACGACTAATACCACGCGGCACAGCTGGTATTTTGCATCGGGAGTGGTGACTGATGATGCTATCAAATATGCCATTTACAGCTACTATGAGAGTTCTTTTGAGAGTTTAAAGTCACCTGGTCCGGATGGAATTTCAGCAAAACTGGAAACAAGGTTAAAGTCAGGTTTTGCCAATGTTGAAAAGAATTTTCACCGCGAGCTTGGCCTTGGCCTATATACCTTCCTCATTGCGAATGGTTAAAGTGGTTTTCATACCAAAAATTGGTAAGTCTGACTACACTCTAGCCAAAAGCCTTAGACCCAAAAGTCTGTCTTCCTTCTTACTGAAAAGTTTGGAAAGACTGGTTGAGCTGCATGTGCGCAAAGTTTCTCTTCGATCACATCCTCTCTCTGAGATGCAACATGCCTATCAGCGCGGAAAATCCTGCGAGACTGCGATTCAAAACCTTGCTGGTTGGATTGGTAGTGCTCTTGACCGGAAGGAGTATGCGTTGGGCATTTTCTTCGATATTGAGGGTGCTTTTGATAATGCGACCTTTGACAGTATGTGTAACTCAGCCAGACAGCATGGTGTAGATGAAACTTTGGTGTTGTGGATTACAGCAATGCTAATGTACAGGACGTTGTTAGTGGATGCAGATTGTGGCAAGTGCGTCATAACAGGGGTAAATAGGGGCTGCCCTCAAGGTGGTGTTCTGTCTCCCCTCCTATGGTGTATGGTGGTAGACTCTCTGCTTACGGCTCTCAATTTTCCTGGAAATTACATTCAAGCTTATGCGCATGATGTCGCCGTTATTTCTATCGGTTCAAATCAAGCGCAGGGATCCCTGGATTTGATCCATGTCTGGTGCACTAGTAATCGGCTTTTATTGAATCCTTTTAAAACCACGGTTGTTCTTTTTACGAGAAGGAGAATCGTCACTGGTCTGTCACATCTCGTGCTTAAAATACTTTTATGGTCCAAACATGTCGAATCAAAAACTGATAAAGCACTGTCGACTTCATGGCAGTGTAAAGCCGCTTTTGGTAGGACATGGAGCTTGTCTCCGAAACGGGTCCTTTGGATCTTTACGGCCATGATTTGACCGCCACTCTCATACGCATCAGTTGTTTGGTGGAACAAGATTTCGCGGAAACGTGTTACTGCTTCTTTTGCCAAACTCCAAAGAACGGCTTGTCTCGGCTGCACAGTGGCTTTCCCTAGCACCCCGGGCTCTGCTCTAGATGCTTTGATGAATCTTCCTCCGCTTGACTTATATATCATGGGATGTACGCTAAAAACCGTCTTTCGCTTAAAGAGAGGTGGTTTTTGGTACCATGCGCACTGGAATTTTGAAGAACTTGCTCGAGAATTATCCTTTGACCCCTGTCTTATGGATATGCCGTCTGATGCAATGACAACAGAAATCCTTCTGCGAAAAAACTACCACGTCAACTTTCCACAGGTAACGGAATGGCTTCAGTCAGACTCTGAACCAGGGATTGAATGCCATCGTATTTTCACGGATGGTTCCAAAACCGGGCAGGGGTCTGGTGCTGGGGTCTTTGTGGAATGCGATGATATACGACTTTGCTACCCCTTGGGTAAACATGCATCTGTTTTCCAAGCGGAGATTTTTGCCATCCTAATGGCTACGCGCTATATTGTGAACAACAGGTGGAGGGCTAGAGGCATTTGCATCTGCAGTGATAGCCAAGCTGCATTAAAAGCGCTTCTAAACCCTCTATCGATTCTTGGGTTTCTCGTGAACACAAGATTCGGTGGCGCGATTGCGGTGGATGTAGACAGACCAAACTACTGCGCCCGGACATTTGCAAAAGGTCAGCATCTTTTCTTCTATCTCTGAGGAAATCGAGAATAGGCTGCTGGTAGGAGTTCTTTCGGGCCACCAAGCTTTTGCTAAATAATTAAATGTGTTGGGTTTAAGCGACACCACTACCTGTCCTGCTTGCGGTGAGGAGGATGACACAGCAGAACACTTTCTCTGCAGTTGTCCGGCCTATGCTCGCATCAGGTAGCGGATCTTCGGGGCTGAAGTGGTGAGTGCCGAACATCTAAGCTCTTTATCACTGAAGCTCCTTCTCGTTTTTCTTCGAAAGACGGGAAAACTAAGTACATTAATGTAAGGTGCCTGAATGGTAGTACACCTGTAGTTGTGTCTGAGCGCTCCATCGGATAGCAGCAACCTCCGACAAAAAAAAAAACAAAAACCTACCACCTCACAGCATTCGCTGTTCCGAGCGTGGCGTTCGCCGGTTCGACCTCAAAAAATATCTGCAGGCCTCCCGATTATGGAGTGAGGCCAATCAAATGCTGTTATTTCTGCATTTGTCTGATATAGGAGTTTTTAGTGCTGCCTCTCTTGCGCGATTGCCATTGCCTTTTTGACGGGGTTCGTAGGATCCCTCCTTTGAACATGGCAATACCAACTGAGTGCATTGAATGCAAATGACACTAGATGCGCATTGATTGATCTTAACTTGCTTTCATGTCGTCGAAAATATTTTTCAGTCTTGTTTATTAAAAACTTAATTCATTACAAAATCCGTTGTCCTAAATTGGTTTGTTTGATTATTATTTTCATACCTGGTTCTTGCGTCAGATGCGTTTCAGATCCCATGCATGTATCAACTTATTTGTTTGCTTCATACATATAATTCTGTTTAATATTTACTATCATAACAGGCATATGTATATCAATATCGTTTTTGTAAAAGAATTATTCTAACCAGTGTTTCCACTTCTACCACAAGGCTCCATATCAAATTTCACTGTTTAACACAAACGGTTCCTGAGTTATAAGGCTCCAAAATTAACAAAAATAGTAAATTAAATTATCGTGCGTAGGTTTTCTCCACTTGTTCGGCTCTAAAGGTTTCATTACTAGAACAGCGAGTATTCTTCAGCTTGTGAAAACATCTCCCAAATTCGGGTGCCCGCAACGTACATGGATCAATCGTTTTAACCGCTATCTAGTAAATGAAGATTGTTTTTTGGAAGCGTTGACAAAACTCTTTTGGACTTTCATTCCTGCGTGATTCAATCGTGTATTCGTTGATTTCTTTCGCGGCTCACTCAACTGTAGTTCTTATTTTACTGCTAGCTAAGCAATCATTGTATTCTTCGAAATTATTGATAGTTTAATCCAAGTGCCCAATAAAGACATTAATCATGGCTACTGGTATAAAACAACATCGCGGTGCTATTGGGCCAATTAACCAAGATGAATATTTACTTAGACGCAAAGGCTCAGGATGCTAATATTTTTGATACTGGAAAAAATCTAAGTATGTTGGAAAACTATTTTATGAATTTCGGCAAACTGCATTTCTAGCTTGGAGGATCTCGAAGTAGCAGTAATCCGTGGCTCGGAAAGGGAAAACTTTGAAGACACCTACTTTTAAATAAAATCAAAGCCACTTTTTTCCACCAGCAAGCTCAAACCGCGTCAATCGGAAGTTGAGCATAACACTACAGCCTTTTTGTCATCTCCAGTACCATCAATAATATTGCCTCCATTAAAATTAACAACGTTTTCCGGCGATCTCACAACGTGGGGGCTCATTCAATTCAGCTGTTTATGAGAATGTTCTGTTCAGCTGTTCTCCAGTCATTGAAGCTACGGCCGGAAAACTATGAACGGAAGTTGATCGGTTAATGACTCGCTATTTTAACAAGCGTTTTATTTTCCAAGCCCACATTAATCAACCCACAGCATGACAGCGTGAATACCCACATGAATTCTCTACTCACCATATCAACCAAGGAATAAATAGCAGATGGATTACTTGTTCACATTCTCTTCTCTAAAGTAGACAGCTGTTCTCCAGTCATTGAAGCTACGGCCGGAAAACTATGAACGGAAGTTGATCGGTTAATGACTCGCTATTTTAACAAGCGTTTTATTTTCCAAGCCCACATTAATCAACCCACAGCATGACAGCGTGAATACCCACATGAATTCTCTACTCACCATATCAACCAAGGAATAAATAGCAGATGGATTACTTGTTCACATTCTCTTCTCTAAAGTAGACAGCACCACCCAAGCTCTCTGGGAAGACGAAGTTGTTGAAACTTAAGTCTAAGCAATCTGACCATTTCCTATTAGATTTTCCCGACACAGTCATTCCCAAATGCACGATTCCATATTTTCACCTTAAGCACATTAAGTTTCCCACATTGCATACAATTAAATGGACACCTGGCCCAAGCCCAGACATTGCATCTGATTTCGTCTGCCGCTGATAAGCAAATTCCCAATTTTCCCTACTCTACAATTGTATTCCCACGATCTAGGTGTAAGAAAAATAGTATTTAAGCTTTTGAAATTTGTAAATTAAATCACTTGTCATAAAAGTCTTTGTTTATAGATCAAAACAGATCTATTCAGAAGTCAAATGGCGTCAAGTCACAATTCGCAACACATCCCTCTTAGGTACTATTGAGGCTATTTTTTAGACTTCTCTTGGAACGAATTAGCTCAGATCATCAAAGAAAGATGTGCAACACTAGAACAGCTTGATGTATCCCGCAAGCATATCTCCTCATATCAACCTTAAATCGTCTCCTAAGAATAGTCATTGGAAAACAGCTTTAGCAGCTCCAACGACCTCAGCGAACCCGGTGTTTTGCAGCATCTGCTCATCAACACAGCTTATTCAAATGCAGAAATTTTACTTCGATGAATCCACAAGAGAGATACAATGAAGTCAAGCGCCTCCAATTATGCACCAACTGCATACGCCCTGCGCACGCCACAAGAGCCTGCCCATCAAGGCGCTGCCAAACCTGTGGAAAGACTCATCATACGCTGTTAATTTCTTACCGGTGTCGCACTTCTCCGTGAAATCAGCGGCATGGTCACCCGGAGGCGCTAATCATGGCAACTCGCAAGAAGGGCCCAGCCGCTCTTCACTCGCTTCGTCAAAAAACTTAAATAATATTCATAACATTAATGCTAATTTTAGCTTTATTCCTAGATCACATTCTTTAGCACAAATAAACGCATACGAAAGGTCAAAGGTGGTAATAATAGCCACGGGCATACGGAGCCGTGGTCCATCTGAAGTCTACAAATCATCGAGGAGAAGTCAATGTACAAAATCCCGTGTAGCACCAATCAAACAACAGACCATACCCCATCTGGAGCTATGTGCCGCTAAACTCATGACAAAATTGATAAATTTATGAAAGAAAACTTACCAATCGAAATAAAGGAAACCACTTTCTGGACGCATGGATACACACGCAATCGCCCTTGCAAACATTCGTAGCTAATCGTGTTTCCATCATTCAAGACGAAACTAGGAAAGGCCAATGGAAATTCGTCAACACCGATCTTAATTCAGCGGATCTACTATCTTATCTTATTTCCAGAGCAACAAATAAGGTCATCCATGTGGTTCCATGGACCCCCATTCTTACAAAAACTGGAGACGACTGGCCAGCATAACCGCAGCTGATAAAAGAAGAAGAGGTACCCGAAATTAAGAAAATTAAAATAGTTTTAGCAGCAGCGAACACAGGAATCCACTTTCTTGAGCACATCAACCATCGACGTTCCTTCTCAGCACTACAAAAAATAACAGCATATGTTATAAGATACATAAGTAACGTCAAAAGAGCAAGAAGTTACAGGCTTTTGAACAAAGTTCTCTCAGTACAAGAACTAAAAGCAGCCAAAACTGATATAATTAAACATTTACAAGAAACAGGATTTTCGGAAGAGATGAAGTTACTCAAGAAATGCGGACAGGTATCAGAAAAAAACCGCCTGAGCACATTGCTACCCTTCCTAGATGACAAACCATCATTAGAGTAGGAGGACGTTTGGAAGCGTCCGGTCTCCCATATGATGCCAAACATCAGGTTATTCTACAAAGCTCTGATGTTTTCACCAGATTATTAATGCAACAATTGCATTATGATAATCTACATGCAGGACCGCAAGCATTACCCTCTGCATCAAGACAATATTACTGGATTTTGAGAGGGAAAGAGTTCAACCGTCAAAACCATTTCAAAATGTAGGAGTAGACTTTCTTGGCCCAGTCTACATACATTATAAAATTCATGGCAAGCAACCAACAAAAGCATATGTGTCTGTATTCATATGCTACTCTACCAAGGCGGTACATCTGTAATTAGTAACGGATCTCACAACACATGCATTTATTGTGCACTAAAAAGATTTGTGGCGCGACGAGGATGTCCAGCTAAAATATTTTTGGACAATGAAACAAACTTCATGGGATCCCGAATTGAATTAAACGAAATTTACTCAAAAATCCTTGCGAATGAAGGAATAGCAGCTATTAGAAACCACTGTACCGAAAAATGTATCGAATGGACACCGATTCATCCAAGATCACCCAATTTCGGAGGTTTGTAGGAAGCCGCGGTCAAGTCGGCTAAGCACCACATAAAACCGGTATTCTCTGGTGCAGCTTTAACACAAGAAGAATTCACCACTGGTCTTGGGCAAATAGAAGCTGTTCTCAATTCAAGACCATTGACTCCTATGTCTTCAGATCCAAACGATCTAGAGGTTCTCACTCCAGGATATTTTTTAATTGGTGCCCCACTGACAACTATCATCGATCCAGATTACAAGATATCTTTCATCATGCACGTAGCACGCTGGAATCTAGTTACATCAATACACAGAGAGTTCTGGCGTATATGGAGCAGCTGCAAGATATCCAGCAGAATTATAAGTGGAAGCATCTTCAAGAAGATGTCCAACCAGGAACCCTTCTACTAAAAAAGGAAGTTAACCTACCTTCTCTAAAATGGCTGGACAAGACTTATCAGGACACTTCCAGGTCACGATAAAAGGGGACGGGTAGTCGATATCAAGACATCTAATGGAGAAGTACGAAGATCCATAGCTAAGATCTGTCCACTGCCTTCAGAAATACAGCAAAAACCGCCAAAGGAGTCACTTACTAATTCTACAGTAATATCAAGTACTTCGGGCGTAAATCATCCTCTCAAAGGCAGATTCCTTCCAATAAACACTAGAGCTGATAATTCAACTCTTAAACGAAAACGTTCAGAATCTTCTACAAATCAACAGGCAAAAATAAATCCACTCAAAACACTGTTAATGGCCTTATTAATAATTCGAACAGCTTTAGGACAAACAGCACCACAAGGTGCGGTGGAAGTTAAAACATTCGATGACAACCTTGGAATATACTGCGAAGACCTAGGTGAAGCTAATTTAATCACTGATGAGTGGAATCTCTACGTTTATATCAACATGTCCAACTATTGGCTTAAGACTTAACAAAACCTACCAAACTTATTGAATCATCATGACATACATCAATACTCCATTGGATACATATCGTTTTTTGATGTTTTGTTGCTGATTTTTGTCATATTTTCCCAAAGAAGAAAAAAAGAGACAGATCTTAATCAAAAAAACATAGTATTTAAGCTCCAGGATCTCAACGCCGGGGAGAATGTTCAAACTTAATTTAATTTATTAGATTTTCCCAATACACTCATTCCCAAATGCACGATTCCATATTTTCAACATAAGCACATTAAGTTTCCCATATTGCATACAATAAAATGGACACCTGGCCCAAGCCCAGACATTGCATCTGATTTCGTCTGCCGCTGATAAGCAAATTCCCAATTTTCCCTACTCTAAAATTGTATTCCCACGATCTAGGTGTAAGAAAAATAGTATTTAAGCTTTTGAAATTTGTAAATTAAATCACTTCTCATAAAAGTCTTTGTTTATAGATCAAAACAGATCTATTCAGAAGTGAAATGGCGTCAAGTCACAATTCGCAACACATCTCCCTTATTGAGGCTATTTTTGAGACTTCCTCTTGGAACGAATTAGCTCAGATTAAATCGTCTCCTAAGAATAGTCATTGAAAAACAGCTTTAGCAGCTCCAACGACCTCAGCGAACCCGGTGTTTTGCAGCATCTGCTCATCAACACAGCTTATTCAAATGCAGAAATTTTACTTCGATGAATCCACAAGAGAGATACAGTGAAGTCAAGTCAATGAAACCTGTGGAAAGACTCATCATACGCTGTTAATTTCTTACCGGTGTCGCACTTCTCCGTGAAATCAGCGGCATGGTCACCCAAAGGCACTAATCATGGCAACTCGCAAGAAGGGCCCAGCCGCTCTTCACTCGCTTCGTCACAAAACTTAAATAATATTCATAACATTAATGCTAATTCTAGCTTTATTCCTAGATCACATTCTTTAGTACCATGTAGAGCTATGCTTGATGGAGGTTCTCAACTAAATTTTATTACAGAGAAGATAGCGCAAGAGATAGGCCTTACACTCACCAAATTGTCCGTGGAATTTGGATGTATATGTAACACCAGTGCTCGCTCCTCAAAAAGGTCAAATGTATCACTACTCTCCATGCATTCGAACTGGGAATCTGACATGGAAGTCAAAGTAGTTCCCTCCATCACATCGCTTCAGACTCCTAGCAGCTTCAGCCTGATCCTGCATTTTATCGTGCTCAAAGAATTAACAGGCTTCTCGGAGCATCGCATTTATTTTCGCTGCTAAGCGTTGGTCAAATCAAGCTCGCCCAAGATGAGAACTCCCCAGTCCTACAAAAAACTCAATTTGGTTGGGTCATAGCAGGTAACTTAATTCTTAATAAATATGCTTTTCATACCTCCCCAGAGTCCACCACCTCCAGTGAAGAATTACTTCGTGATTCACTAAAAGCATTCTGGGAACTAGAAGAAGTTCAACCCAAATCAAAAATTCGCTCCATTGTGACCAATGTAAACCAGATATAATGAAGGACGCTGATCGCAGAGCTCCCTTTCTGGGAGCCGGAATCCGTGCTTGGAAACTCCTACGACACGGCTCTTCAAAGCTTCCATAGTCTTGAAAGGAAGTTACTCAAGGATCCTCAACTCCGGGTTAATAATTCAAACTTCATTGAAGAATTTAAAGAGCATCATCATTTGGAAGAACTTCATTCCCCTTCGATTAGTAAAGCAGCTTATTCTTATTTACCGCACCATGCCGTCTTAAAGGAAGACAGTTCTAGCACTAAGCTAAGAGTAGTCTTTGATGGTTCGGCTAAGACCACTAGCGGAAAATCGATGAACGATATCCTCATGGTGGGTCCCACTATTCAAGATGACATATTCCCACAGCTATTTCGATTTCGTTTACATCGCTATGTTCTCTGTGCTGACATAGTAGAGATGTTACGGCAAGTCCTAATGAATAAGGACGATTCCAAATTCCAATACATTCTATTGCGCAACATACCAGAAGGAAAGGTAAAGTACCTGAGGCTTCCTACTGTCACTTACGGCACTGGCCCAGCTGCCTTTTTGGCTGTTCGATCAATGGTACAATTAGCTACGGACAAAGTTCCCATCATTTGGAGTAAGAGCTGTCTTGAATGATTTTTATGTCGACAATCTCATGACTGAATCAAACAGCATACAAGAATTAGTTACTAATAAAAAAATAAGTCGTCAAACTTCTTCAATTAGGAGGATTTCCTCTAAGAAAATGGTGCTCCAATTCAAAGGTCATATTGCAAACTTTAGAAATAAATGATAATCAATTTATTAAAGCTTCTACACCTTCTCAGACATGCGGTCCAAGCAATCAGCGATCACTAAGCGAACTATCGTATCTAACTTTGGCAAATTCTTTGACCTCTTGGGACTACTAAACCCAACTATGGTCTCAGCCAAATTACTACTTCAACAATGGAAAATGAAACTCAACTGGGACAAAAGCTTGCCACAAGATTTGCACCTACATAGAAGGCATGTCACATCTGAATTTGATCAAAATACCCAGCCTCGTCATTACAACAACACATTTTATTGAAATTCAAATTCATGGATTCAGTGACGCGCCTGAAAGAGCCTACGGAGTCATTTATTGGAAATGGAAATTCTTCTGTTCACCTAATATGTTCTAAATCTAGAGTCGCTCCTGTAAAGGTTGTATCGCTTCTACATAGAAGACATGTCACATCTGAATTTGATTAAAATACCCAGCCACAATCACAGCTATGGAAGACATTCATCGCAAACCGAGTTTACAAAATTCATGAACTTACTGTAGAGTAATCTTGGAAGCACGTGCGGACTTGGTATCTCGCGGAACGTCTGCTAAGCACAATCAACCCTGTGGTTCAATGGACCGGACTTTCTGAAGCAACCCATGGACTCTTGGCCGGCAAACATTTACGCTGAACGTGACAATCTACCTGAAGGAAATGATCAAACATTTATTCTTTCTTTCATTTCAAACAATCAACAAACAAATTTGCTAATTCATACTTTCGTCTTCTTCTAGTGTTTACTTACGTTCGCCGCTTCATATTCAATAAGCACTACGCAAAGGGATCACCCATAACAACAGGGAATTGGACTAATATTTGAAGGCTATTGTGAGGAACATTCAAATGCTACACTTTCCTAGGAAGTATTCATCCTTCAATTATTCAAGCAACCCGTTCACTCCAATTAGTCAAATTATCTACTTTTATGGATCAGGTCAGTCATAAAAGTTGGAGGCCGCCTGGTGAATTCAAATCTCAACTTCGAAGCCAAGCATCCAATACTTCTACCTCATACTCACTCTTTCACAAAGGCACTGATACGGAATTACCATGTTCATCACTTGTACGCTGCCTGTCAGACCTTGCTCAAGATCAGTCGTCAGTGTTTCTGTAGCCATTCTGCTAAGCGAGCCATTAACTCAGTCATGCATCGGTGTCAGTTGTGCTTGCGTTCTAAGCCCGTTTACCATCACCAGATCATGGGCAAACTACCAGCTGATCGAATTATTCCATCAAGGCCATTTTCAATAACAGGGATTGACTACTATGGTCCTTCCTACATCCCTTCAGGGATCCGTGGGAAAACTGCTTCTAAAGCATACTTGGCCGTCTTTGTACGCTTTCCTACTAAAGCTGCTCACTTGGAGCTAGTAGCTAATCCCACAACCAAGGAGTCAGAGTCGCAACAATCAAAACCAGTAGAGGAGTCTACAAAAGGGCCATTACCAAATTCAGCATACTGCCCAATCAAAACAACTCTATTGAAAAGAAGGCTTTTCAAGGTGGCCGGCTTTGTTTAGTATCGATCTATGTTCTAATTTTTATCTCCAATTGCAATCTGTCATCTTTGCTAAGTATCAATGTATATTCTAATTTTAATTTATCATCTTTGTTAAGTATTGATGTATGTTCTAATATCTATCTCTAATTGCAATGTGTCATTCAAAAACAAATGCATTCTCATATCTCATGCAATCAACAACATTCCTAAGCCAGCGACGCCATAAAATAATATCATGTTTTCTTTCTATTTTTTTTGCTTCAAAGACTACCCCGTTGCGAAGCAAAACAAAATTCGTAGAATGCCACCCATCAATGCAGCACTCATCATTGTAGGAGCATTCGGTGCTCCCTATACGACACATTGGATTTGCAAGGCGTTAACCCTATACTGGCTCAGCAATGTCTGGCTTTTGTTTCAACATTGAGGTCACCGCCGCTTTGAATGTTGCCGTTTTGTAGCTCCTCAGCTACTTCGCAGCCGCGATAGTTCGCCGGGTGATTTTCTTTACAATTAATGCAAGTCGACAAATCGCTTCTTTTCAGACCGCACTCTTTCGACAAGTGTTTACCAGCACATTTTATGCAACGCAGTTTTTTTGGCAACAGTGTGATTGTAACCATGTCAACCCTTACACTGAGGGACGAGTCGAATCCTTTGTGGCACCGGTTCAATTTTAACGACAATATTAAGTTAATTCTTAATACTGTACATTTTTCCAATATTTTTCGACTTTTCAAAGCTAATCATGAAAAGTGGAAGTCCACGCTTTATTACGATTTTCCCATTTCGCTCGTGTTTTTACTTGTGTTTTAAGCCTTTCATCTTAAGATCTTGCAAAATGTCTTCTTTGCAGTACGAAGAATGCAAAGCGCGGGCTATTACTCGATGCGGCCTTCCCAACTTTTTTTCCTACGTGTACCATTGTATTATATGATTAAATTAAATGCTTCAAAAACTCAGGCTGTTTCTTTTACTAGAAAAAGATAAGCCTGTTTCTTACCAAGCAAAAGACTCGTGTTAAATAACGTGCAAACGGATTGAAAATCCAGAACTAAGTACCTTGGGGAACACCTCGACATATCATTAACGTTTAGTCTCCATATTCAAGAAATAATTAGGAAAGTAAATGTAACTATGAAATTGCTATAACCATTTATAAACAGAAAATCAAAAATTCGTGACAAAAACAAATTTATAATCTTTAAAGTAATTTTCCAAGCAATAATTTTCTATGGTTCGCCGGTTTGGGGTAACTGTGCACAGAGTCACCTCCGTCGATTACAAGTATCACAAAATAAGCTTTTCAAAATGATCTTGGTGCTTTTCGACTTGTGAGCTAAAAAGTAACTGAAAGACTGAATAAATTATTTAAGCGCTACAGCTGGTCGCCCAGTTCATCAGATAATCACTTGATTTCAGGTCTTCTACTTAATAGAAATCCTTGAGGGTTGTTCCTTATTGCCTTATAACTTATTTATTTATTTATATATACATATATATATTTTGTATTTATTTATTTATTTGTTTGTTTGTTTGTTTGTTTGTTTATTTATTTGTTTACTTTTTTACGAAAATCATTCATCTTCTCATTTATATATTAATATATGTTAAACTATTTGTTTGTGCACACTTACTTATTTTTATAACTGTTAAGTTATTTATATTTGTAAATTATCTTTATGTTCATATTTATGTTAATTTCATTATATTGTATTTGACGTAATGTAAGAACACGTGCACGCTTATCTGAAATCAAGGTCATCCCCCACCGCTCCTCTCATTGGTGGTTTTTCCGATTAGCTTTTCGTTCAGTATACATTATTTAAAATTAAAATATATAAATATTAGTTAAGACCAATATACATTTTCAGTAATAAGGTAGTAATAACCATATCTCTGTAAATTGTGCAATAGTAGTTTTAAGAATGTATATTTTTGCTGAAAATATCTATCTTTCTATGAAAAGTGGAAGTCTACCCTTTATTACGATTTCCTCATTTCGCTCATTTTTATGCTTTTCATTTTTGAGAAGATTTACTGCGTCTATAATTTTCAAGCCTTTCGACTTAGGATATTGTAAAATGTCTTCTTTGCAGCACGAAGAATGCAAACCTCGAGCTAGTAATCGATGCGGCCTTTCGGACTTATTTTTATACGTGTATCATTGTATTTTCTCAGCATTTTGAGAAACTGCTCGGTGGCTTTCGGGATCGGTTTACGTTAATTTTCCATGAATTATTATTCATTACTTTGAATTCCGATTTTAAAATTTCTTTGAGGAAACTGAATAATTTTTTATAATCAGCGATTCCGATAACGTTTATTGCAGGCGGAAGGCTTTTCCCGAGGCTTTTTCTGGAGCAATTCATTTTCTTTGCATTGTGTTTTTTAATGTTTTTTTTACTGACCTCGATTACTTTTTCTTTTGTTTGGTCGCCTCTTCGTATTTGGATCTATTTTTCGAGCTATTGTTTTAACTTCAGCCTCTTTTTTGAGCTGAGATTCCCTAAGCGATTTGTTCTCGGCTTTGAGTTGATCAATTTCGCTTTTTAGCTCTTGGTAGAATTTTTCGATTTTACTAAGCTTAATTTGGAGTTCATTATTTTCCTCCTCTAAGTTTTTACATTTCTTTGAGTCTCAGGTTATGCGCGCGGAGTCTTATGGCACCGTATGACTAATCTACGGGCTTGCTTTTGTCACAGATACCGTTGGCGGTGGTCTAGTAACCCTTTTACTATTTTTAAAAGGTTCAATTAATTGCAATAACCAGAATCCGTAGAGCATACCTCCGAAGAGTGTGGATTTTTCAGTAAAACTGAGCTGCCACCTGGGGTATTAAATCGTTTTGTTTTGTCCATCCAAAGTTTGTACACGCCACATCTCGGTATACGGAGGATGGACTTTAGTTGCCTGTTACGACAGGCATGCCTACCTCGGACATATTCTAATCTATACCCGAAGGGGGGCGGTTAGAATATACCCGAGAGCGATATATTGAAAAAAAATATTGGCTACACATCTTGTTAAACATTTTTTTTTTTGGTTTCTATGAACATTTTCGAAGAAATCAGCATTTTAGTATAAACGCCCACAAAAAGGAGGAGTGGCAAAAAACTTTATATAACAAACATATAAAGGAGAGCAGTGCCTACATATCTTGTGAAGGTTGTAATACTCTATCTCTCTAACTTTAGTTTTACAACGGGGTTTTCTAAATTGTGGGCGTGACAGTGGGCGAATTCAAAAAGTTTTTACTTCTAACCATTTCGGAGCCGCAGGAGTATGTGGTCCAAATTTCAGCTTAATTTTAAAGGCCTAAAAATTGCGTACGGACGGAGGGACATCGCTAAATAGTCTTAGGATTTGGTCCTGATCATAAATATATATACTTTTATGGCTCTGCGACGAATATTAAGGGGTTTTACAAACTATGTGTCAAAATTAATATACCCTTAGGATAGGGTATAAAAATAGCTAATATTGATTTTTCAAAGGATTATAAGATAATTATTTTCATATATGCCAAATGGTGTAGTGTTGTAATATTATAAGCATACTTCTCCTGTTTATTCAAAATATCATTGTTATATATTAGAAATCTAGTACCTAAATATAAAGTTAATGCAATCTAGGCTTAAGGATATGAAAATATGACATATTGTAAAAATGTACTATTCCTATCGATGATGTAAGAATTATAATGATTTCCTGTTCAAGTGGTAGAGTGAAAAAACGTGTTTTATTATAATCGAAGGACATCTTAAAAAAATATAATAAAAATTGGCGACGAGGAAAACTGCGTATATCATAAAGAAAGTAATTGGTATAAATCAAGCAAATATGTCCAACAAATAATAAAACGAGTAGAATTAAATAAGTGCACTTTCGGCTATGATGATAGGTGTGCGTCTAAAAAAACACGTTTTGAACCCCACACAACTAAGGTGCGAGTTAAGAAGCATTCATACAAGGATGCTGCTGTCTCGTCTTTAGCAGTTCGCATTTAGGAAGCGAGCAATGACAATAGCATGAGTGATGCAGAGTCCAAACACTGCAAAACTCATATTTTGAAGCTGGCTGCTGCAACAAATGCTTGCATTCGGGTGGAGGGCTTGTGTTAAGGGACGGAATCCTCATGGTGAAGACCTCATCACAGAAAACCTCTGAATGAATTAGCAGAATGGTGCCGAAAATCCCTTCGCTTAGGACTTCATCTTTTGAGGTCTACAAACCACCCAAGCTTACGCGGGCTACCTGGTCTCGACAAAAAATCCTGGGTTGTCCGTTCACAGAAGGAGAGTAAAAATCGCCACAATGAAGGTGGTAGTTCTCTTGTTGTGAGTATAGACATGACTTATACCACGTTCTTTATGATGAGCAATCTGAAAGACCTAGGACTTGTCTTATTGTATCGAAATCTTTTACAACTACTAGGTACGATCAAAAGCTTTTGCAGCCAAGATTTGGAAGCTGTTTCTATAACTTACCATGCAAATCATAATTGGGAAACCTTTGTCGCTGCATCTGCACTGCAGTGTCTTCGTAAAGAAAGTAGGAAGCTACTAAATCGGTATTTAAAAACCAACTTAGTGGAAGACTGGAATCTTTATCGATCGAAACAAAATTTTTTTAAGAAACTTATTCGCAAATCGACTTTCATTCTTCTCCTTAAGACTCACTTCCCGGGAAATCAGGTTACTTTGAGTTCTTGAGCCCTTCAAACGACGGTTGCTACATTTGAACCGACTAATACCACGCGGCGCAGCTGGTATATTGCATCGGGAGTGGTGACTGATGATGCTATCAAATATGCTATTGCATCTTTTGAGAGTTTCAAGTTACCTGGTCCGGTTGGAATTAATCCAGTTTTGCTGAAACAAGGTTTAAGTCAAGTTTTGCTAATGTTGAACAGAATTTTCACTGCGAGCTTGGCCTTGGCCTATATACCTTCCCCATGGCGTATGGTTAAAGTGCTTTTCATATCAAAAATTGGTAAGTCTGACTACACTCTAGCCAAAAGCTTTAGACCCATAAGTCTGTCTTCCTTCTTACTGAAAAGTTTGGAGAGACGAGTTGAGCTGCATGTGCGCAAAGTTGCTCTTCGATCACATCCTCTCTCTTAGATGCGACATGCCTATCAGCGAGGACAGTGCTCTTGACCGAAAGGAGTAGGCGTTGGGCACTTTCGTCGATATTGAGGGTGCTTTTGATAATGCGACCTATGACAGTATGTGTAACTCTGCCAGACAGCATGGTGTGGATGAAACTTTGGTGTTGTGGATTAAAGCAATGCTTATGTACAGGACGTTGGAAGCTGATGCAGATTGTGACAATTGCGTCATAACAGGGGTAAATAGGAGCTGCCCTCATGGTGGTGTTCTGTCTCCCTTCCTATGGTGTATGGTGGCTCTCTGCTTACGGCTCTCAATTTTCCTGGAAACTACGTTCAAGCTTATGCGGATGATGTTACCGTTATTTCTGTCGGTTCAAATCTAGGGGCTATCTGCTCTCAAGCGCAGAGATCCCTGGATTTGATAGATGTCTGGTGCACAAGTAACGCGCTTTTAGTTAATTCTCTTAAAACCACGGTTGTTCTCTTTACGAGAAGGAAAATCGTCACCAAGCTTTTGCTAAACACTTAAATGTGTTGGGCTTAAGCGATACCACTACCTGTCCTGCTTGCGGTGAGGAGGATGACACAGAAGAACGCATTCTCTGCTGTTGTCCGGCCTATGCTCGCATCAGGTGGCGGAGTTTCGGGGCTGACGTGGTGAGTGCCGAACATCTAAGCTCTTCAGAGTCATACAAGTCCTACAAAGTTAATCAAAATAATATGCAAATCGTCGAATACATTGTTAATTTGAAGGACAAAAGTGTAATTTTGGAGAATATCTACAGAGAGCGTTACGTGATTTGTTTGGGGAGTCCGTGACAATAATCTGCACTCAAAATTTGTCAAAGAATCAAAATTAACTGTTAAAACCGCTTGTGAAATTGCCATAAATTGGGAGATGGCAGAAAATCAAAATAGCATGATGGAATCCAGAAGTGAAGTCATTAATACATTTGCAATCCGTCCAGGAAGACAAGCACCAAGAGCTAATCAGTCAACATTTTGTAAAACTGTGTTCAAGAAAAATCAAGATCATAGTCGAAGCCATAGTGTTTCAAGTCTCAAACAGTAGTCGTCAAAATGTCATCAAAGGGAAAAGCGAGATTATTGCCTAACTGTCAGAAGCTACGGATTATTTAAATACTATTTCTACAAATGCAATCAAAGAAATCAGTCAAACAGCCACTGTTGAAGTCGTTAGGTGTTCCGATCATAATGGAAGTAGATTCTGGAGCCTGCTCTTCTGCAATTTCTGAAGATGAATGTATGTCTAAATTTAGTGTGCAGGAAAGATTAATGTTGCAGTGTGTTGCCGAATGCTTCAAATATCAATAAATTGAAACCAATATTCATCCATAGCGAACGTAAGGCCTTTGCTTGGTTGAAACTGGCTTGATGTCGTTTATCCAAACTGGCGTAAGTTATTTTCGTATGATGTTGCACCCCAAAATAATTGTTTAAAACATTTTAAAACAGAAAATGCTCAAGAACTAAAGGGTGATTTTTTAGCTGGTATGGTTTTGGCAACACTGGTTTTGACAGCTGACGTGTGTTTAGTAACTTGTGTCACTGTCAAACAGCTTCAGTTTGGTTTGCAATTTAACCATGGATCGTCTTACAAATGAACAACGCTTGCAAATTATTGAATTTTACTATCAAAATTCGTGCTCGGTTCGAAATGTTCATCGCGCGCTGCTTCCATTTTATGATCGGCATTCTCGACCTTCTGAGCAGTCTATTCGGAAGATTGTGACCAAATTTTGCACCAACTTTACTTTGTTGGACATTAAACCACCAACACGTTTACGTACTGTGCGTATTGAAGAAAATATTGCGGCCGTATCAGCTAGTGTGACAGAAGACCGCGAAATGTCGATTCGGCGCCGTTCCCAGCAGTTAGGCCTTTGTTACAGCACTACGTGGAAAATGTTGCGGAAGGATTTGGGCATAAAGCCTTTTAAGATACAGCTGGTGCAAGAACTAAAGCCAGGCGACCTACCACAGCGCCGAATTTTTGGTGAATGGGCTCTTGGAAAGCTGGCCGAGGATCCGCTTTTTTATCGAAAAATTGTGTTCAGCGATGAGGCTCATTTTTGGTTGAATGGGTACGTAAATAAGCAAAATTGCCGCATTTGGAGTGAAGATCAGCCAGAAGCATTGCAACAGCTACCAATACATCCCGAAAAAGCCACTGTTTGGTGCAGTTTATGGGCCGGCGGCATTATTGGGCCATATTTCTTCAAAGATGATGCGAATCGCAGCGTTACTGTCAATGGTGAACGCTACCGAGCGATGATAACAAACTTTTTTTTGCCCGAAATGGAAGTTCTCGACTTGCATGATATGTGGTTTCAACAAGACGGTGCCACATGCCACACAGCACGCGAAACAATGGCGCAATTGTGAGGCGAGTTTGGTGAACAGTTAATTTCACGTTTCGGGCCGGTCAATTGGCCGCCTAGATCGTGCGATTTGACACCATTAGATTATTTTTTGTCGGGGTATGCCAAGGCTAATGTGTATAGGGACAAGCCCGCTTCGATTGACGCACTGGAAGCCAACATCCATGCATTCATTCGTGAGATACCGGCCGATATGTGTGAAAGAGTATGCCAAAATTGGACTCAGCGGATGGGCTACCTGAGACGCAGCCGCGGTCAACATTTGCATGAAATTATCTTTAAACATTAAATTGCAAGGTTCAAACTATCGATTCAAATAAATATTTCATTCATTTTTTCGAATTTTTTGTGTTTTTTTTTTAAAAAAAGTTCTAAACCTCTTAAAAAATCACCCTTTAATAGAAATGAATAAACAAGAGTTCCCTTACATATTTCCTTCACTAGACCATTCCGTGGAGAATACTATAAAAACTTTTACTGCTGAAATTGTGCTTAAGTCGGAGTATCAGCCGATATTCCACTGTGCGTATTCAGTGCCTTATAAATTGCGTGATAAAGTGGAAGGCGTGCTTAAACGCTTGTGGATATGAAAGACTTGGATCCAGTAAGGTTTAGTAAATTCGCCTCGTCGATTGTTATTGTGTCAAAGCCAAATAAAGGCATTCGAATTTGCATAGATGCACAATTGACCATCAACCCTTATATCAAAACTGAACATTATCAGTTATCCAGTTAGGTTAGGTTAGGAGGGCTTATTTGCACCAGAAGCAAATTTCACTCGGAGGCCGTAAAGGCCCATTGTGAGTACCCTGTTTGTACACGCAAGGAAATGCAACTTACAAAACCACTTAGATCTGTTGAGGAAAAGTTTTAGGTCTGATAGAGGTACCCTAGCCACATCGTCCAAGCTTTCAAAGAACCGTGCTCCCATGCAGGATAAGCGGAGTTCTTGTAGAGCTGGGCAATAGCATAGGAGACGTTCCACGGACGCTATCTACTCCTCGTCTCTGTAGCTTCTGTAGAAGTCATTTGCAGAACTTTTTAGCCAAGTTTCCGATGACGCAGTGTCCGGTTAATACCCGGACGAGCATCCGGATTTGATCTCTGTAAAGAGAGACTAGGGATTTTGATCTTTCGATGTCGACAACAGGCCACAGGCTTCGGGTTATGACGCTACCGCTGGTGTTGTTCCATTGTTCCTTAGCGAGCTGTAGAATGACGCCGTCGATAAAAGTCTTAACGGTGTTAAGAGGTGGAAGCACTTCTCCGTCCGCTAGTAGTGGGTTCCGATCAGAGCCGTATCTGGCCAGTTCATCCGGTGATTGTCGTAAAAGGCGACTAAGGGGGAGGAAATCACATCTAGGCAATTTAAATATCCAGGTGAGCCTAGCAACATAACGGGTGATCCAAGTAGAGATACTCTTTTCAATAGCCTTTTTTGACAGATCACGTGTGAGTCGTGTCATGCTGTCATGTTATTTTTGTTTAGTATTATTTGGCATTTCATAATGGAAAGACTTACGCGTGAACAACGTTTACAAATTGTTCAACTTTATTATGAAAATTCACGTTCTGTGAGGAATGTGTTTCGTGCACTTCGCTCAACTTTTGGTCAACATAATCGGCCTACTGAGCGTACTATTCGCAACACCATCACCCATTTTGAGACCCAGCATTCATTATTGGATAATATTCGACCGAATAGACCACGTCCAGCACGCTGTGAAGAAAATATAGCGGCCGTAGATGCGAGTGTACACGAAGACCGTAGAGAGTCGATTCGGCACCGTTCGCAGCAACTCGGACTGACGTATGGAACGACTTGGCGCATTTTACGTCAAGATCTTAAATTGAAAGCATACAAAATACAGCTTGTGCAACAACTGAAGCCGCTCGACCTTCCCAAGCGACATCGCTTCGCTCTATGGGCTCTTGAAAAGTTCCAAGAAGATCCGACGTTTTCGAGGCAAATTTTGTTTAGCGATGAGACCCATTTCTGACTCAATGGGTATGTAAACAAACAAAATTGCCGCATTTGGGACGAAGAGCAACCTGAAGAGATTGAAGAACTGCCACTTCATCCAGAAAAAAACAACGGTTTGGTGTGGTTTGTGGGCCGGTGGAATCATCGGTCCATATTTTTCTCAAAATTATGCCGGTGCGAACGTAACCGTCAATGGCGACAGTTATCGTGCCATGATAACCGACTATTTGATGCCTGAAATTGAAGCTCATGATCTCGGCGACATTTGGTTTCAGCAAGACGGCGCCACTTCCCACACATCGCATCAATCAATGGACTTATTGAGAGAACATTTCGGTGAGCACATAATTTCACGTTTTGGGCCGGTCGATTGGCCACCAAGATCGTGTGATATCACACCGTTACACTTTTTCCTGTGGGGATATGTAAAGTCAAAAGCTTATGCCGACAAACCCGCTTTGATTCAGGCCTTGGAGGAAAACATCACGCGTGTCATTCGCCAGTTACCAGTCGAAATGCTCGAACGAGTGATCGAAAATTGGACTCAACGTATGGACCATCTGCGACGTAGCCAAGGCCAACATTTGATAGACATAATCTTCAAAAAATAAATGCCAAACAATGTTCTTTCAAATGATAATAAACATTCTCCATTAAATTTGAATTTTCTGAGTTTTTTTCCTTAAAAAAGTAGGGAACCTCGAAATGGATCGCCCTTTATTTAACACCTTTAAACTGAACCGCCCCACAAGTGTGCATGCAAATCCGCGGGTTGATACGACTGGAGATCACCGGTGTCATAAAGGTAAGATCAATCAAGATCTTATATCAGGAGCTTGGTGTGAAAGATTGTCAGTTCATAAGCTCCCCAAATCGGGTGCGAGCCAAGGGAAAAAGATGCATTCAAAAGATGCAAGAATATCCCAAAGGATGAGCTTTTGTTTGTTAGCGGAGATTTGAATGGACTTGTCGGAAAGTCTAACGAAGACTATGAAGACTGCCATGGAGGACTGGAATATGGCACCAGGAATTCTTTTGGTGACGACATCCTAAGCATGTGCAAGTCATACGGTCTGATCGTTTTAAATACAACTGTTTATTAAACAGAGCAGTGGCGGAAATGAAACCCAGATTGACCCAGGTGACAAGTTTCATGAAGCCTAGAGTTAAAGATTGCAAAGTGATCTTGGAAGAGGCAATAACGCGGCAACACCGTCTCCTCCTGACATAAATATTCATGGAGAAGAAGAAAAAAAATAAACAAACAAAGGTTTCTGTGAAAATCAATTGGTACAACCTGAACAAAAAAAAGACGGGTCATTTATAATCAACATGGAAAATTTCCTCCGTAATAGCACCAGCGAAGTTGAGGATAAAGAGTGCAGCGCACAAGATATGTAGGATTCCCTACAACGGGACTGCTTAGAGAAAGCTAAGGTACTGCTGGAGCCTCGAAGGGTCACTACCAGCACGGAAAGGAAACTTGGTGGTGAACAGAGGAAATTCAAGCAGAAATAAAGGAAAAGAAAGTGGCTTTCAAAGCTCTGCCAAAGTGTGTCTCTAATAATATAGTTGAAAAAGGTCGCCTTGAAGAAAGACGTTGCAAAACTATCGCGAAGAAAAAGTGTGCCCAAATTCAAGCAAATTTTACATAGGTGGCGAGAGTATTGCGAGCAATACAGAAGTGACCGACATAACAGTCGAAGAATTTGGGAGTGCGGTCAAGAACTCCAAGAAGAGAAAAGTGGTTGAGCCGGATGAGGTACCCAGTGAGTTCTGGAAAAAGATGGGAGACATCGGGCTCAGATGGCTCATGATTCTTATCTCCAAACTCATGAGAGGTGATCGAATGCCCAATCAGTGGAGGGAAAGTTATCTTCTTCCTTTGCACAAAGGAAAAAGAGATACCCGAAACTGTGATAATTACCGTTCAATTAAGTTCCTGTCACACACCATGAAGATTGTTGCCGGTAAATCAACCACAGATGCAATCCAAAGTATAAGGAGCATAATGGAAATGCATCGTGATTCCTAAAAGAGTAGCAAAAGTTGATCGAATTAGAAGTTCCAGAATCCGAGGAAGCCTTCACGTCAAAGAACCCATCTCGAAAAAGTTGGAGCACGACCGACTCAGTTGGTATTGTCATTTTCAAAGAGCGATCCTACGAACCCCGTCAAAAAGGCAAATTCTATCAACGTTTCCTTACAATCGCGTAAGAGAGACAGGCCTAAAAACACCTGGGTCACGCAAATGCAGATACCTCAGCATTTGATTGGCCTCAATGATGAAGTGATCCAAAATCGTGATGCCTGCAAATATTTTTGAGGTCGAACCGCGGAACCCCACCGGCGGACCAGACTGCAGTAAAGTGGGAGGGTTATGATTCCTGTAATCCTGATCATAATCTCGTTGTTAAATGGAGAGAAGATTAGGCACCACCAAAAGGTAATTCCTCAGAGGTGTATCACTTTCTGAACAACTCTTTCAAAATTGTAACAAGGTTCAAAACACTTGTAAGTAAGTGATAAGCTGTCAGAGCAAAGAGAACACGTTTTTATAAAATCCGAGTTTTAAACAAAAATCAAGAGACCTTTATAACATGTATATTACTTACGTAAATTAAGTTTTCAAGATTTCCTTAGAGTTCTTAATAATACACATTGATTTGTATGCAAAGTGGTGGAAGATAAGTTCCGGGAGTTGGGTAAACTCTCCAAAATGGACCCAATTTCCATGAATGTTTTACATACTGAAAAAAATACCACAAGCACAACCATTGTGTGTGCGAAGTTTTATTTTTTGATACGAATGGAGGGACCTACAGTTTAATGTCGATTCTGAACGCCAATTTATTTTTGAGAAGCTTCTCATGACATTTCTTACTCTTGGATGTTTGTCAGACGTTCGCAAGAGGTGGGGCAGCAAATAAAAACTTTCAAATGGTACAAGTCGGGATTTGAACCAGCGACCTCTCGCTTAGTGGTCCAACGCACTTAACCACTAAGCCACTGCACTTACATACTATATATGAAAAATGCGTGTACTTTTTATACAGTCATCAGGTATATTTATGCTTTTGTAATATTGCCAAGCATGGAGTCCCAAGTTCAAATCCGAGTAAGAACTGTCATGAAATGCTTTTTAAATTTGCTATTCGAGATCGCCATAAATTTAAAGGGCATTGGTGTCAATAAATATTGCCCATGCATAAATAATAAGATATCAAGCATCTAAGTATCGTATATATTCTAAATTTTTTAAAAGTATTTATTAACACAGTAATTTATATAACTTTCCCAAGCTACTCTTACTAGCTCTTGCAACCAATTGCTTACTAATTTTAACTGCAAATTTGTCAAGTTTCTATTGGTGTACGAAATACTTTTGCACGAGGTTGGATAGTGAGACCAAAGTATATGTTAAGCGCTTAAACCATTCTACACAAACTTTTTATTTTAAATATATTAATAATTCAATTTTGCCGGAGATGGATAGGGGCTACTTCTTGTCTGGCAACGAAGCAGATTTGGCCTAAGCTGGATCAAAGACGCTCTAAAAGTTTGATTACCCTTAAGAGATCGCATATTAGTGGTTCAATTGGTGTCAACACTGGATACTGTCTGAAAATCAAGCATGCAACAAGGCTTGGCCCCCTTTCAAACGACTTTTGTAGGAGCTGTAGGGACGGGGAGAAATCTCTATCTAGGAGCTTACTTCTATAATGATCTTAATGACCTAACTCGACCGACTCTATCCGAACCTCACCGAACTCAGACCTTTATCCGACCGCCATTTCAACCTAACCTGACCATGGATTAAAAGTGCTAATACTTGCCTTGAAGAAGCCTGTTATTAGTGAAAAATCTTTCAATAATATCGTTGAAGAATAAATCAGAACTTATTTTATAAAAATATCGACTTGAACGAATTGAACCTCTGAATTTCGTTAATTGCCTTAACCCTCTACTGCACGCACTATGATCCAATAAAACAAATTAATTTTTGTTAGTCATTTTGTACAATTAAGAGACTAAAACAAAAAAAAATTGTATAAACAAATTTTATTAAAAGTTATTAACTTTTGCCATATATGGCTGGTTGTGCAGTTACACATTTTTCAAAATAAATAAATATAGAATAGCCGTATCCCGATATTCCGGAGTTACGCATTTTTCAAGCAATATTCCATTTGACATATATGGCCGATTGTTACACATTTTTCAAATACCAAAAAATAAATAAACATAGAATAGCTATATCCCGATATTCCGGATTATTTGTTCGTCCACTGCAAGATGTTCTTCTTTTGGTATAAGAAGAAGTCGTTACGTTATATTATTTATAAGTGGCCTGACTTTGAAAAGATTGCCGTGTCCAGGTTGGCTAAATCTCACAAATTGATAATTATCAGCGAAATGGAGACATATTTGTATTTCCTCCCACCGCCTACATGACATGATCTCGTAAGCTACAGGCTTTCCTAATTCAGAGTTCCAATAGCGTTTAGTAGAATGCAACTTGATGAGGACGTGAAAAAGGATATACTGACAAATTGTTCCATTTCACTTAGACTAATGCTAACTGGCTTATTTGTGTTATCTTGCAATGCTTTTCTATTGGATTCTTAAACAATAATGTCAAACAGTTCTCCCGTGAAAAGAAAAGAAAAAAGTCAGCGGGGGTCTCTAGAGAGAACAGATCCTCTCGAAGCTCTTTGCTCCCTAAGAAGGGATGATCTCTGTCCATGAATGATGCACGAGACTTGTTCGTCCATTCTACCTTTTGCTTCTTCATAGCTTTCGATCTCAAAGTGGACAATGTTTTTCAACATCAGAATCGTACTCGATTTCATCGGTTGCAGGCACCTCCAGATGTTCTGTATAGTCCACCTCCATGTCCTGCTCATCCTCAGATTCGAGGATTTCATCCTCACTCTCATATCCATCAACAGGAATAACACAAAATATTTTTGCATAGAAAGAATTTGACGAGATCATTCTTTTCTCACTGCCAAAAAAGCGAAAAGTTTTTTATTAATATTTTTGTGAATGTTGGTGCAGTGGCTGATTGGTTAAGTGCATTGGCCCACTAAGCGAGAGGTCGGTGGTTCAAATCCCGACCTGTACCACCTGAAAGTATTTATTCGCTGCGCCACCTCTTGCGAACGTCTGACAAACATCCAAGTGTGACGTCGCCAATAACTCGCCGTGTTTTGAATTCCACAGTCACAGTTGATCACTTAACACTTAAAATTACTTAGCAATATTGAATTTCACTACAAAATAAAATATAACAGCCTTTAAATTACTCTCCATTATGTTTTAAAAGAGGCAAACCTTGTAACTCCCTAAAGAATGGTAAGATATATACATTTTAAATTTTATGTATTTCTAATATTTAGAATTAATGGCACGGCATACAAAAGATGTATGAAATAAATTGAAAGTATACGATTGGCAATTAAATAAGAGGTAAAAATCATTCTCCTTAACAATTTCCAAAAATGGATTTATGAGGTTTGCATCTTTAGGCGACGATAAGGCGAATCTAAATATTGCATACTTTTAGAAATTCCATTAGATTTTCTTTTATTTTTAATTAAACCCCAAAAACATTTACTATTGACTTATAACTTCGATTCCATAGAGTAAGCAACATTTTTTTTTTATAATGTTAAGAACATTAAAATCGGTTTCCAATTTACAGGAAATTACAATTACAAATTGGCATCAGATGAAGACTTGCGTAGAGATTTTTGGGCTTTGTTTTTTTTTATTACTTACGGAGGCTTAGTAGCATTTTAGTTTTAAGAACAAATTCCTTCCTTACGAGAACTAAGAAAATTGTTATAAAACTTAAACAAATCGCGAGAATAAACCGAAGCAGAAGGCAGTTTTAAATTATTATTTATGCGACTTACAATGTTGTTGAAATAAGCTTTTTTGAAGTTGTATTTATAATCGAATGACATATTAGATTTGGAAAAGTTCAGTATTTAAAATTCAAATATCAAAGCTACGTGATGTGCAGTATTTGGAAAAATTTGGAAAAAATTAAATATTTAGATATTGAATGGTTGAATGAAACAACAAGAACTCGTGATTGCAACCATGAATAATGAATAGGCTGGAATTACAGCTGTTGCCGTTGCAAGCCATGACATGCCAATTCCTTTGTGTGGTGCTGGTCCTTATGTTGGTCACATAACTCGAAAACACAGGAATCGAACCCTCACTTAGACTAGCACGCCACAAGCGCCACAAGCGCCACAATCTATATTTACAGACAAATTTAGAACTTTTTCTACAAATATTAAATCAATTACATCATCCAAACTATTTTTACAATAGTTAATTTTACTAATATTATATGTGGGATACTATTTAGCTTTAAATATAATAAATGCCATTATTCATGTGATCTTTATATATAGGGCCCTTTGGCGAAATATAGCTTACTATGATAAAAATATCTTTATTGCATTTAAATGATACCTTGAAAATTATCTAATCAATATTAAAAGTTGAATTATTTGATGTTGACAATGACAATTGAGAACAAGCATATAAAAAACACACCGATCACAGTATAACACCCCAGCATTGTTGTGATTTTCAGTTAGCCATGTTTCAGTAATAGCTAAGAAATCATATTGCTCCGAAGACGACGACAGTAATAATTGTTGCATTTTTGTGCGCATGCCACCAATGTTTTGGTAATAACTAAAGAAATTGTATAAATCTGACAGGTAAGTGAAATGAGAGCCTTTGGATAAGAGCAATGATGGCGATGGTGTTGGCGGTGGAAATGGTGATGCTGGCGGTAATGTTGAAGGTGATGATGAGTATGGCGCAGCAGAGTGCGTCGATCTTATAGAGAACGATGTGATGGTAGATGTTGTTGATGATGATGACAGCGGTAATGAGGTAGACCTTAGGTATGCCGCAAGAGTTAAAAAATGTTACACCTGAAGATATTAACTAAAATCATGGCACGGCATACAAAAGATGTATGAAATAAATTAAAAGTATACGATTGGCAATTAAATAAGAGGTAAAAATCATTCTCCTTAACAATTTCCAAAAATGGATTTATGAGGTTTGCATCTTTAGGCGACGATAAGGCGAATCTAAATATTGCATACTTTTAGAAATTCCATTAGATTTTCTTTTATTTTTAATTAAACCCCAAAAACATTTACTATTGACTTATAACTTCGATTCCATAGAGTAAGCAACATTTTTTTTTTATAATGTTAAGAACATTAAAATCGGTTTCCAATTTACAGGAAATTACAATTACAAATTGGCATCAGATGAAGACTTGCGTAGAGATTTTTGGGCTTTGTTTTTTTTTATTACTTACGGAGGCTTAGAAGCATTTTAGTTTTAAGAACAAATTCCTTCCTTACGAGAACTAAGAAAATTGTTATAAAACTTAAACAAATCGCGAGAATAAACCGAAGCAGAAGGCAGTTTTAAATTATTATTTATGCGACTTACAATGTTGTTGAAATAAGCTTTTTTGAAGTTGTATTTATAATCGAATGACATATTAGATTTGGAAAAGTTCAGTATTTAAAATTCAAATATCAAAGCTACGTGATGTGCAGTATTTGGAAAAATTTGGAAAAAATTAAATATTTAGATATTGAATGGTTGAATGAAACAACAAGAACTCGTGATTGCAACCATGAATAATGAATAGGCTGGAATTACAGCTGTTGCCGTTGCAAGCCATGACATGCCAATTCCTTTGTGTGGTGCTGGTCCTTATGTTGGTCACATAACTCGAAAACACAGGAATCGAACCCTCACTTAGACTAGCACGCCACAAGCGCCACAAGCGCCACAATCTATATTTACAGACAAATTTAGAACTTTTTCTACAAATATTAAATCAATTACATCATCCAAACTATTTTTACAATAGTTAATTTTACTAATATTATATGTGGGATACTATTTAGCTTTAAATATAATAAATGCCATTATTCATGTGATCTTTATATATAGGGCCCTTTGGCGAAATATAGCTTACTATGATAAAAATATCTTTATTGCATTTAAATGATACCTTGAAAATTATCTAATCAATATTAAAAGTTGTATTATTTGATGTTGACAATGACAATTGAGAACAAGCATATAAAAAACACACCGATCACAGTATAACACCCCAGCATTGTTGTGATTTTCAGTTAGCCATGTTTCAGTAATAGCTAAGAAATCATATTGCTCCGAAGACGACGACAGTAATAATTGTTGCATTTTTGTGCGCATGCCACCAATGTTTTGGTAATAACTAAAGAAATTGTATAAATCTGACAGGTAAGTGAAATGAGAGCCTTTGGATAAGAGCAATGATGGCGATGGTGTTGGCGGTGGAAATGGTGATGGTGATGCTGGCGGTAATGTTGAAGGTGATGATGAGTATGGCGCAGCAGAGTGCGTCGATCTTATAGAGAACGATGTGATGGTAGATGTTGTTGATGATGATGACAGCGGTAATGAGGTAGACCTTAGGTATGCCGCAAGAGTTAAAAAATGTTACACCTGAAGATATTAACTAAAATCATTGTTAGTTCAAATTAATTTTATATAATAAAGTATAGTCCAAGTTTTAAATTAAAAGGAAGTTAAACTTTACATATATCAAATTCATAACAGAAAGTAGCCAAATGGCTAAGTACATGAACAAATTAAAGCCCAATTCATCATACACTATATTATACATGCAGTAATTATTATTTATAAATTAATGTTCAATCAATCCAGTGCTTATACTTACTATTACTATTAATTAGTAGAGAATTTTCCTTTACAGCTGTTTTTCACGATTTTTAACACAGATAATCCAATTGACAAAATTAAGGGACTGTAAAAACGAAGTGTCGTGGACCAACACTGGTATCTCTGGTGTCCCCCGTTCCAGCCCATCAAAATAAGTGACCTCTAATCTGGAGGTGTAACCACTTTAAATGCCATAACTTCTAAGCAACAAAAAAGTTATGGCACATTAAACTTAAAATTATGAACATTTTCTGTTGCATGTTTTTATCTAAAATAAATTTTTCCAAGATTTTTACTAAATAATTTTTTTAAAATTTTTATCCTTGCAAATCTTCCTAATGATTATGTTCAGAAACTTTTAAAGGTACGTAGTATAGGTAGGGCACTTATTGAATTACCCATCTAATCCCTTTGATATTTCTCAGGACCATAAGGAAATATCAAAAAAATTGTATAAGTAATTCAATGGGTACACTTCATGCCATGTTTTTCTGACAAGAAATAACTTACTTCAAAATCTGTTGATCGTACGGATAAAAACGTTCTAGACATAATTTATAGGATACAAATTTCAGAAAAACCAGGCCACGAGACTGTCTGGCGTTCATAAAGTGGAAAAGAAGCCCCCGAGTAATCCCGAAGGATAAAAAGGTGTTTCAGAATAAAGAACAGCCACGGCCCAGGACCTCAACGTTATGAGAATTGAAGCAGCTATATTATTTTATTTATTTTATTTGTAATGCTAATACACATTAAGATACAATACCTTATAAGATAGTAATAAGATAATAAAGAACATTGAATGCTAGTAGAGTAATTATACCAAAAGAAATCTTTCAAAACTTAACTACACAAAAACAAAACATAAGGAAAGGCTGCAATCCGCTGGGGGCAAACAGTATGATATCCATCCATATCCCTATATGCAAAGAAAAAAACATTAAGAAATATTATTTTATTTCGTTCTATGTAATTTATAAAAAAAAATTTTTTTTTTGAAAAAACGCCCCCAGAAAACATTTAAACATTTAAACATTTTTTTTTCAGTTTCTATGAAAATGTTCGCTGGAAACAGCATTTAACTGAAAAAAGCCCACACAAAGTGGACGTGGCAAACAATTTTATATGACAGACTTATAAAGGAGGGCAGTGGCTACATATCTTGTGAAGGTTATAACACTCTATCTCTCTAACTTTAGCCTTAAAACGGGTTTTTTAAATTGTGGGCGTGGCAGTGGGCGGATTTAAAAACTTTTAACACTTTACCATACCATACTAGGGAGTATATACTCTAAATGTCAGCTTCCTAGCATAAATTTAAAGGCCTCAAAAGTTGATACGGACGGGCGGACGGACGGACATTGCTAAATATTCTAAGGATTTGGTCGTGATCATAAATATATATACTTTAATGGGTCTACGACGAATATTAGGGGGTGTTACAAACTATGTGTCAAAGTTAATATACTCTTATGATACGGTTTAAAAAGCAGTTTAATTCCATCTAAAATTTATTACTGAGTTGTAGAGAAAAAATTACGCAATTCCTGTTTAAATCTTATTTGCTAGTACCGAGATTAGTTCTTACATTTCCACAACCGGACTGAGTTGACCAAAAATTTACGTTCTGATGTAAGGGATGATTATTGGTGGTAAATTGACTGACGAGATCTGTACGATATTTCTGTAAGAATATTTTTGCTTTTTGTAATTTGTAATTAATTTTGTATTTCTGTAAGAATATTGTTTCTTTTTGTAATTTGTAATTAAATTTGAAACAACATAAGACTCAACTAGTGTTAGGCCCAATGTTTAATTTTATATATCTGTTAGAATATTTTTGCTTTTTGTAATATGTAATGAATTTGGCAACAACCAAAAACTCAACTAGAGTAAGACCCCATTTAAAACTTTAAATTTTCGTGAGAATATTTTTGCTTTTTGTAATTCGTTATTATTTCTGTAACGACGTAATTGTAACTGTTTATTATTATGGACACAATTTTAATCACAATGTCGAACCCAAATGTCTTAGTCAGACCAGCCCGCCTGGAAAGCCAATTGGAAATCTTTAAACGGTTTCTTTAGGAGTTTTAACTGTTCGTGGTGCTTCCTCGACAACGACGTGGATGCCGCTGCCGATATGATTGCAAATGTAATTCACCTGGATATGAAACGCTTTATCCCATTATATCAAACCTAAAGAAAGCGCGTGCTGTGACTTGAGCTGTAAAGAAGCTATCAGGGCTAAAGATGTAAGTTTTCGGTCATTTAAGGCCAACCCAACTGAGGAAAACCGAAAGAAGTTCAAACGAGCCAGAAATGACTACAATGCCCACATTAATCATATCAAATTCTCCTACGACCAAAAGTTGAGGCAAAAAATACTACAAAGTCCCACCGGTAGTAAAAACTTATGATATTTATTTACTTATTTCCACTTATTTCCAGCTGTCAGCTTTTCAGACAAAGCCAATCTGCTTGCTGCTCATTTTTCGGCTAGCTCAACGCTCTCAGATTGTGCTTTGACTACCCCTAAACTCGAGCGCGTAGAACACTCCATGGGATAAATCCATTTCCGCTTTCGTACTGTGGCAAGAGTATTTTAAAATCTGAACATTCACAAATCTGCTGGTCCAGAGTACTTCCCCTATCGTTCTGAATAGGTGTTCCTCTACGCTGGCAAAACCACTATGTAAGCTTTTTCATCTGTCCTATTCTTCAAGGCTCTTTCCGAGAAGGTGTAAAACAGCATTTTTTCAGCCCGTCCCAAAAGGCGAATCTTCCTCTCCCTCCTCCTACCGACCAATTGAACTTACGTCTCTTCCTTCAAAGGCCATGAAAACGCTGATAGATCGTCAGCTTATGAAATATCTTGAATCCCGAAAACTACTTAATGACCGGCAGTACGGTTTTCGCAGCAACAGGTCCACTGGTGATTTTATGACTTATCTAACCAAAAAGTGGAACCAATCTATTCACCATGGTGGTGAAAGCAAGGTCGTTGCGATTGATATTTCAAAGGCATTTCACCGAGTTTGTCAATAAATTCCGATCTCGACAGCGTACTTATGGGGTAAAGCCAACAGAGTGGAATTTAATTCTTCCAAAACGCAATGCTGTCTGCTGTTATTGAAGCAATAATTTCTGCTATTATCCATCGATGGCACTTCCATCCCTGAAACCGAACGACTTTTCATTCTCGGTATGTGTGTTAATGACAACCTTCGTTGGAATGACCACACATTCGATGTCGCCAAGAACGCTGCGAAATGGTTTAAGAAACGATGCAAGAAATATTTCATCCCTTCTGATGTGGCAACAATTTATAAGGCGTTTATTCGCCCCAAACTTGGGTATAACGCTAATATCTGGTTCGGTGCTCCAATTATATATTTGGAGCTACGTGACAGGATTCAAAGACGTGCGGCGAAACTCGCGAAATCATATCCTTCATTTCCCTAATGCCCGTACTGTGTTACTTCATTATAAGGGTATCCAAAATCCCTTTATATTATAAAAAAAGAAAAAATTTAAAATATCAGGAGAAAATGCCGCTGCTCCTCCTGACCCTCTTGCTCATCCCATTATTAACCACGTAGACAATAATTTAGTACAGTTTATAACAAGACTAGTTACCGAAGAGTAACAAGACTAGTTACCGAAGAGTAACAATTACAAATTTTCAACTCAATTATGAACCCAGCTTCACACATCAATATTCACGGAAGGTTCCAGACATTGTTAACAGTTTATGTGAATTTTTGGGTGTAGCTCAGGAGTTCAAGGTGTTGAAAAAAAGTGTTGAAAGAGTACTTAAGATCTACGAACACCTCAAGGGCAATCCAAAATACTATAGCATTTTGTCTGTTATTAGAAATAAGATATAAGGCTATGCGGATGCGGCGCTTGAATCGCACAGCACCCTTTTATATTGGGAACAAATTTCTAAATGCTTGACTTTGCATTACGCAGATAAGAAGGATCTAGGAACCCTCGAGTACCAGATGACGACTCTGGTACATTGTAAAAATACAATACCCGCATTCTACCAAGCAGTTTATCATCATGTATCCCTAATTCTTAAAAAACACGGTTGTATTAATCGTTAGAAAACATTACTCAATGTTATGGAGATGAGGCACTCTTCACTCTTCCAATTTTACAGGGCACTACAATATCATTCAAGGTATTTCCAACAAGCCTTACTACAACGGCTTCCACCAAACCAACGTGAACTTCCTCCCAAACCAATGGACATAAATCAGTCTATTAGAACTCTGAACGTAAATTAGCTGTATAGACCAAGAAACCAGCCAACTGCATAAAAGCAAGAGCACTCACAACAAGTTCATCAACCCTATAAACTGCAAAGAGTCTATCATAATAGAGAAATCGTCGACGAAGAACAAGAAATAGAAAAAATATGAAGACACAAAAAATTAAGAAGATCAAAGCCACGAAGAAACACTTACGGAATACAGTGACGCTCAAACAGATGAACAATATTTTGATCGACCGCAACAAGTTGATGACATATATTTTTTAGATTAAGGGGTTACATGGGTTTATTCGGGGGAAAAAATTATATTTTCAACAATTTGTTTTATATAAAAAATAAAATATTTTATTCAAACTTTTCGCAAAAAAAATTCAAACATTTTACTGTCTTAAAGATATACATTTGAGAAAGAATTTCAGAAATTTTCAAAGGAAAATATTCAAAACTCCGTCATATTCAAAAAAGGTGCGTTCGTTGACAGTAGAACTCGTGACAGGATCATCAGAAGTGAAAAAAGATTGTATTTAAGTTAAGACCATGAACTAAAGGGTGATTTTTTAAGAGGTTTAGAACTTTTTAAAAAAAAAAAACACAAAAAATTCGAAAAAATGAATGAAATATTTATTTGAATCGATAGTTTGAACCTTGCAATTTAATGTTTAAAGATAATTTCATGCAAATGTTGACCGCGGCTGCGTCTCAGGTAGCCCATCCGCTGAGTCCAATTTTGGCATACTCTTTCACACATATCGGCCGGTATCTCACGAATGAATGCATGGATGTTGGCTTCCAGTGCCTCAATCGAAGCGGGCTTGTCCCTATACACATTAGCCTTGGCATACCCCGACAAAAAATAATCTAATGGTGTCAAATCGCACGATCTAGGCGGCCAATTGACCGGCCCGAAACGTGAAATTAACTGTTCACCAAACTCGCCTCGCAATTGCGCCATTGTTTCGCGTGCTGTGTGGCATGTGGCACCGTCTTGTTGAAACCACATATCATACAAGTCAAGAACTTCCATTTCGGGCAAAAAAAAGTTTGTTATCATCGCTCGGTAGCGTTCACCATTGACAGTAACGCTGCGATTCGCATCATCTTTGAAGAAATATGGCCCAATAATGCCGCCGGCCCATAAACCGCACCAAACAGTGGCTTTTTCGGGATGCATTGGTAGCTGTTGCAATGCTTCTGGCTGATCTTCACTCCAAATGCGGCAATTTTGCTTATTTACGTACCCATTCAACCAAAAATGAGCCTCATCGCTGAACACAATTTTTCGATAAAAAAGCGGATCCTCGGCCAGCTTTCCAAGAGCCTATTCACCAAAAATTCGGCGTTGTGGTAGGTCGGCTGGCTTTAGTTCTTGCACCAGCTGTATCTTAAAAGGCTTTACGCCCAAATCCTTCCGCAAAATTTTCCACGTAGTGCTGTAACAAAGGCCTAACTGCTGGGAACGGCGCCGAATCGACATTTCGCGGTCTTCTGTCACACTAGCTGATACGGCCGCAATATTTTCTTCAATACGCACAGTACGTAAACGTGTTGGTGGTTTAATGTCCAACAAAGTAAATTTGGTGCGAAATTTGGTCACAATCTTCCGAATAGACTGCTCAGAAGGTCGAGAATGCCGATCATAAAATGGAAGCAGCGCGCGATGAACATTTCGAACCGAGCACGAATTTTGATAGTAAAATTCAATAATTTGCAAGCGTTGTTCATTTGTAAGACGATCCATGGTTAAATTGCAAACCAAACTGAAGCTGTTTGACAGTGACACAAGGTACTAAACACACGTCAGCTGTCAAAACCAGTGTTGCCAAAACCAAACCAGCTAAAAAATCACCCTTTAGAATTTGGACGAAGGGAAATAAAAAAAATTGGATTTTTGGCAGACCTTTTCACAAAAAAATGCTCATTTTGGTAAAATATGCTCAACATTTTTTTTTATATAGTTGTGATTGAGAAAAAAAATCTTTGGTCCAAATCCTCGTGAATTGCATCTCGAAGACCTGTGTAAAATTTCATCAAGATCGGTTGAATGATTTTCGGGAACTTTTGACAACCGACTTTGAAAACACAGTTTCGAGAAAAATGGTTTATAGTTTGGATTACCTCAAATAAACCTAGTGATTCAATTGAGTGCGCACCTTCCCAAGTTTGTATCACCCAAAATTTTATTCCGAATAACTTGAAAATTAAGGAGATGTTGTAGAAATTAATAAAACAATAAACAAGAATTTTTTTTTTTGTTGTAGAAATTAATAAAACAATAAAACAATTTTTTTTTTGAAGCTGTAACCCCTTAAACTACTCTTCGCTTCCTTATTTCGAGCACGTTGCAAAGAGTGGACAGTTATTTAAATTTCAAACTGATAAAGGCTCGAACAAAAACTGAACGAAAGGTGGTTTGAGGTACACTGAACTTAGAAGAGCACCGACGATGTTTGAAGTACAAAATGGCTTCCTGGTCTCAAGCTCTTTTTTGCTGTCTTCATCCACGTGAATATTGAACATTGATTGATTATAATTTTAGCTTTATATCACCGATATCTGAATTTATTAAATAAAGAAGGTGCAAATTTAATGTGTTTTAATTTAACACTACCCTTATATCATTTGACGGAAAAATAGGAAAAGATACAATTAAAAGCCTGAATGCGGTCGATTATATAAAATATATTTATATGAAAATTTATCAGAACACTTTCATCAAATTGAAACCGTAAATAGCGTAAATATCTGAACTTCTCATCTGGCGTTTTCCATCAATAACGAGAAATTCGAGTTCACTAGCCTTCTCTTTGGTTTAAAAAACGCTCCAGTAATTTTCTAAGGAGCTATCCACGATAATCTAAGGGAGCACATCGGAAAACGACATTGTCATCTTTGGAAAAGATAAGGCCGAAACATTTTAAAAATGAAAATTCAGTTGGATAAGTGCAAAGTTTTAAGTAGCGAAATTGAATTTTTAGGATTCATCATTAGCACAGATGGCATTAAGACTAACCCCAAAAAAGTGAAAGCCATTACTGAGCTACCACCTGCAAAAACGCTCAAAGGCTTGAGATGTCAGTATGTCAGGTTATCATCCCCGATTTATTCAAGATTATGCGAAAAAACAACATCCCTGATATCCATTTTGAGAGCGGAAGACGGACGAGTGTCCAGACACCTTTCTATAAATAAAGCAATAGATCTTAACTCTCACTCACCTGAACTTAGGCAAAGACCTTGAACTCACCACAGATGCATTCGGTGCTGTACTATGCAGTCGGTGCTGTGCTATATCAGTACAGCAAGCCCATAACATTTCTCTCGAGGACTCTGACAAAGACAGAAGAAAGCTATGCCACTAACGAGAAATATATGCTCGCCATCATTTGAACCTTAAACTTGCTTAGGAATTTCCTTATATGGACCACAAGCCATTGTCATATGCGCAGAGTAATCGAAACACATACCACAAGATGAAGCGATGGAAGGCAACCCTGGAGGAGTATAACTACGAACTCAAGAAATAACCAGGAAAGGAAAATGTAGTTACCGATGCTTAATCTCGACTCCCAAAAAAACACAAATAAATTCAATGACCATGACGCAATATAGTGATGAGAGTTCTTCGCATAACTTAATACCAGCAGTTGAAGTACCTATTAACGTTTTTAGATATCAGTTGATTTTAAAAATCGGGGACGCAACTAGCCACCAATTCGCGATTCATTTTCCAACATATCAAAGACACGTTTTAGGTCAACCCAGTTACAGCAACTCCGATATCATTTCCATTTATAAAAAATATTTAAATCCCAGTGTAATAAATGGCTTGCAAACGAAGGAAGAAATTATGGGCCGTATACAAAACATTTATCCCGAACATTTTTCTAAATCCGAAGTTAGTTGGTTCAGTGGTTGAAGACGTGGCTAATGAAACAGAATAGGAAGTATAACTACTTGAACAAAAATGGCAGCCAAAATCAAAAGATTTGTAAAATATTTTAGAACTTGCAGAGAAAATAAATATGAACGACACCCTAATAAACCTATTTTCGAACCAACTCCGGTCGAACTCTTCTTTGGCCGAACCCCTCAAATAACTCCCGAAGAACTCGATAAAACTAGACAAAAGAATATAGATCAAACCTACCAGCAAACCATGTAAGATATACCAGCCTGGAGATGTCATTAACCGAAAGAAAACGCGTGGTGTGACTTGAGCTGTAAAAGAAGAAGCTATCAGGGCTAAAGAGGTAAGTTTTCGGTCATTTAAGGCCAACTCAACTGAGGAAAACAGAAAGAAGTTCAAACGAGCCCGAAATGACTACAATGCCCACATTAATCATATAAAATTCTCCTACGACCAAAAGTTGAGGCAAAAAATACTACAAAGTCCCACCGGTAGTAAAAACGTATGGTCGTTTGTGAAAAACATCAATAACTTGACCTCTTCATCTGTTCCGACACTTATTTACTTATTTCCAGCTGTCAGATTTTCAGACAAAGCCAATCTGCTTGCTGCTTATTTTTCGGCTAGCTCAACGCTCTCAGATTGTGCTTTGACTACCCCTTAAACTCGAGCGCGTAGAACACTCCATGCGATAAATCCATTTCCGCACTCGTACTGTGGCAAAAGTACTTTAAAATCTGAACATTCACAAATCTGCTGGTCCAGAGGGTTCTGGATAGGTGTTCCTCTACGCTGGCAAACCACTGTGTAAGCTTTTTCATCTGTCCTATTCTTCAAGGCTCTTTCCGAGAAGGTGTAAAACAGCATTTTTTCAGGCCGTCCCAAAAGGCGAATCTTCATCTTCCTCCTCCTACCGACCAATTGCACTTACGTCCCTTCCTTCCAAGGCCATGAAAACGCTGATAGATCGTCAGCTTATGAAATATCTTGAATCCCGAAAACTTCTTAATGACCGGCAGTACGGTTTTCGCAGCAACAGGTCCACTGGTGATTTTATGACTTATCTAACCAAACAGTGGAACCAATCTATTCACCATGGTGGTGAAATCAAGGTCGTTGCGCTTGATATTTCAAAGGCATTTCACAGAGTTCGTCAATAAATTCCGATCTCGACAGCGTACTTATGGGGTAAAGCCAACAGAGTGGAATTTAATGCTTCCAAAACGCAATGCTGTCTGCTGTCATTGAAGCGATAATTTCTGCCATTATCCATCGATGGCACTTCCATCCCTGAAACCGAACGACTTTTCATTCTCGGTATGTGTGTTAATGACAACCTTCGTTGGAATGACCACACATTCGATGTCGCCAAGAACGCTGCGAAATGGTTTAAGAAACGATGCAAGAAATATTTCATCCCTTCTGATCTGGCAACAACTTATAAGGCGTTTATTAGCCCCAAACTTGGGTATAACGCTCATATCTGGTCCGGTGCTCCAATTATATATTTGGAGCTACGTGACAGGATTTATAAGGGTATCCAAAATCCCTTTATATTATAAAAAAAAGAAAAAATTAAAAATATCAGGAGAAAATGCCGCTGCCGCTGCTCCTCCTGACCCCCTTGCCCATCCCATTATTAACCAAGTAGACGATAATTTAGTACAGTTTATAACAAGACTAGTTACCGAAACACTACATATTCAGTGACGACAAATTTTTAACTCAATTATGAACCCAGCTTCACATATCAATATTCGCGGAAGGTCCCAGACATTGTTAACAGTTTATGTGAATTTTTGGGTCAAGCTCAGGAGTTCAAGGTGTTGAAAAAAAGTGTTGAAAGAGTACTTAAGATCTACGAACACCTCAAGGGCAATCCAAAATACTATAGCATTTTGTCTGTTATTAGAAATAAGATAACAGGCTATGCGGATGCGGCGCTTGAATCGCACAGCACCCTCTTATATTGGGAACAAATTTCTAAATGCTTGACTTTGCATTACGCAGATAAGAAGGATCTAGGAACCCTCGAGTACCAGATGACGACTCTGGTACATTGTAAAAATACAATACCCGCATTCTACCAAGCAGTTTATCATCATGTATCCCTAATTCTTAAAAAACACGGTTGTATTAATCGTTAGAAAACATTACTCAATGTTATGGAGATGAGGCACTCTTCACTCTTCCAATTTTACAGGGCACTACAATATCATTCAAGGTATTTCCAACAAGCCTTACTACAACGGCTTCCACCAAACCAACGTGAACTTCCTCCCAAACCAATGGACATAAATCAGTCTATTAGAACTCTGAACGTAAATTAGCTGTATAGACCAAGAAACCAGCCAACTGCATAAAAGCAAGAGCACTCACAACAAGTTCATCAACCCTATAAACTGCAAAGAGTCTATCATAATAGAGAAATCGTCGACGAAGAACAAGAAATAGAAAAAATATGAAGACACAAAAAATTAAGAAGATCAAAGCCACGAAGAAACACTTACGGAATACAGTGACGCTCAAACAGATGAACAATATTTTGATCGACCGCAACAAGTTGATGACATATATTTTTTAGGTTAAGGGGTTACATGGGTTTCTTCGGGGGAAAAAATTATATTTTCAACAATTTGTTTTATATAAAAAATAAAATATTTTATTCAAACTTTTCGCAAAAAAAATTCAAACATTTTACTGGCTTAAAGATATATATTTGAGAAAGAATTTCTGAAATTTTCAAAGGAAAATATTCAAAACTCCGTCATATTAAAAAAAGGTGCGTTCGCGTTGACAGTAGAACTCGTGACAGGATTATTAGAAGTGAAAAAAAATTGAATTTAAGTTAAGACCATGACCTAGAATTTGGACGAAGTGAAATAAAAAAAATTGGATTTTTGGCAGACCTTTTCACAAAAAAATGCTCATTTTGGTAAAATATGCTCAACATTTTTTTTATATAGTTGTGATTGAGAAAAAAAAATCGTTGGTCCAAGTTCTCGTGAATTGCATCTCGAAGACCTGTGTAAAATTTTTGACAACCGACTTTGAAAACACAGTTTCGAGAAAAATGGTTTATAGTTTGGATTACCTCAAATAAACCTAGTGATTCAATTGAGTGCGCACCTTCCCAAGTTTGTATCACCCAAACTTTTATTCCGAATAACTTGAAAATTAAGGATAATATTCTCGAGATGTTGTAGAAATTAATAAAACAATCCACTCTTCGCTTCCTTATTTCGAGCACGTTGCAAAGAGTGGACAGTTATTTAAATTTCAAACTGATAAAGGCTCGAACAAAAACTGAACGAAAGGTGGTTTGAGGTACACTGAACTTAGAAGACCACCGACGATGTTTGGAGTACAAAATGGTTTCTTGGTCTCTGGCTCTTTTTTTTTGTCTTCATCCACGTGAACATTGAACATTGATTGATTATAATTTTAGCTTTATATCACCAATATCTGAATTTATTAAATAAAGACGGCGCAAAATTTGGTTTTAATTTAACACTACCCTTATATAATTTGACGGAAAAATAGGAAAAGATACACTTAAAAGCCTGAATGCGGTCGATTACATAAAATATATTTATATGAAAATTCATCAGAACACTTTCATCTAACTGAAACCGTAAATAGCGTAAATATCTGAACTTCTCATCTGGCGTTTTCCATCAATAACGAGAAATTCGAGTTCACTCGCCTTCTCTTTGGTTTAAAAAACGCTCCAGTAATGTTCCAAGGAGCTATCCACGATATCCTAAGGGAGGACATCGGAAAACGATGACTGATAAAATTGTCATCTTTGGAAAAGATAAGGCCGAAACATTTTAAACATGAAAAATCAGTTGGATAAGTGCAAAGTTTTAAATAGCGAAATAGAATTTTTAGGATTCATCATTAGCACAGATGGCATTAAGACTAACCCCAAAAAAGTGAAAGCCATTACTGAGCTAACACCTGCAAAAACGCTCAAAGGCTTGAGATGTCAGTATGCCAGGTTATTATCCCCGATTTATTCAAGATTATGCCGAAAAAGAACATCCCTGATATCAATTTTGAGAGGGGAAGACGGACGAGTGTCCAGACAGCTTTCTATAAATAAAGCAATAGATCTTAAAGAAAATTCAATTAACTCATTCAACCAAATTAAGGAATCTTTATCTTCAAATAACTAACTCTCACTCACTTGAACTTAGGCAAAGACTTTGAACTCACCACAGATGCATCCGACTATGTAGTCGGTGCTGTGCTATATCAGGACAGTAAGCCCATAACATTTCTCTCGAGGACACTGACAAAGAGAGAAGAAAGCTATGTCACTAACGAGAAATATATGCTCGCCATCATTTGAACCTTAAACTTGCTTAGGAATTTCCTTATATGGACCACCAGCCATTATCATATGCGCAAAGTAATCGAAACACAAACCACAACATGAAGCGAGGGAAGGCAATCCTGGAGGAGTATAACTACGAACTCAAGAACTAACCAGGAAAGCTTTATCGCGACTCCCAAAAAAAACACAAATAAATTCAATGACCATGACGCTATATAGTGATGAGAGTTCTTCGCATAACTTAATACCAGCAGTTGAAGTACCTATTAACGTTTTTAGAAATCAGTTGATTTTAGAAATCGGGGACGCAACTAGCCACCAATTCGCGATTCAATTTCCCACATATCATAGAAACGTTACAGCAACTCCGATATCATTTCCATTTATAAAAAAAATATTTAAATCCCAGGAAGAAATTATGGGCCGTATACAAAACATTTTTCTAAATCCAAAGTTAGTTGGTTCAATGGTTGAAGACGTGGCTAATGAAACAGAACAGGAAGTATAACTACTTGAACAAAAATGGCAGCAAAAATTAAAAGATTTGTAAAATATTTTAAAACTTGCAGAGAAACTAAATATGAACGACACCCTAATAAACCTATTTTCGAACCAACTCCGGTCGAACTTTTCTTTGGCCGAACCCCTTAAATAACTCCCGAAGAACTCGATAAAACTAGACAAAAGAATAAAGTCCAATTTATTTAAAAACAAGAACAAGATTTAAGGTATAATAACCATACCAGCAAACCATGTAAGATATACCAGCCTGAAGATATCATTTATATAAAGCACAACAAAAGAATTGGTTTCAAACTTACCATCCAAATTTTGAATTTCTCCAACTCTCAATTCGTTTCAAAACACACCGGACAAACGAATATATAGAACGGGAATTTCAAATTAATCCATGACGAACAACTTTTGACTAAAATTTCACCGATGCTTTAACTTAACGCAACAAAGAACGATTCCCTTTTTCTCTACCATTCCCATGAGCACGAGTTAATAAAAAATTTGATATCTAAGCTCAAACAAAAAAAGTAAGAAGATCTCTAGATTTTATAGGATCGACGTGGAAATGGATCGCTGGTAATCCCGACCACAACGATGTTATTACAATCCAAAAGAAAATGAACAATCTAATTATTAACTCCAACAATCAAATTAAATAAATAAATTGCATAACGAAAGAATTAGTAACATATCCAAGATTACGAATCAGATCGAGTTAATGTTAAAAGCCAGTAAAATTGTCAACAGAGATGTAATATTAAATAATCAATACAGGTTTAAAATTTTAAAAGAAGATTTAGAAAGCATTAATTCATTCAATTTAATGATTTTATCAAAAGAAGCAATAAGTTCACCTGCTACCATAGAAGAAGCTTTAAATTTTGCAGAAATAAAAATAATTACTTAAGCAGTTTCTATACTCTATATTGTTAACATTCCTATTACCGATCCATCCATGTATGATCAAAAATTATTATTAAAACCTGTTAAGAGAAATAGAATAGCCATCGAAATAAATTATAAAGAAGTTGTAACAAATACAAATAGTAAGCAAGGTTTCAATTTGCAACAGATATATCATTGTAGATATTGTAAATTTCACATGCATCCCGAATTAATTTAATAGTAAAATAGCAACATGCAACTCAATCAGTAGTCAGCATATCTCTGCGATCGAAGAGAAAACAAGCGGAATTATCCTACTAAACGGAACTCTCCAAGTTGAATCTACGCCTAGGAAGCTTACCGGCACCTTTCTTATCAAATATGCAAAAACTAATGTAACAATAAACAACAGAATTGATCTGCTCAGAGACGAAAGTGAAACCTACGCATTCATCACCTACGGAACAATCATCATCGTTTGCATACTCATTGTAGTCCTTACAATCCGTAAAATCTTGACCAGACCAAAAAGCTTAAACAAGCAAAGATGGGGAACATTGAAAATCCCCCGCTCATCAAGAACACACCGAAATCAGATGATCTTATCACTCCTCGAACAAAGTTCTATGACCTTCCTCACTTTTAAGCGATGGAAGACCATCGCATTTAAAGGGGGAAGAGTTAACACCAAACCAATCGAAGAGCCACCAATAGCAATTGCTGTGTCAACAACAATAGGCCGACAAAAATGCCGGTTCAATGCTGACCAAACAATTTATGATTATAAAAGCATGTAGAGCAAATTAGCGAATTTAGTCTTAAGATTGTAATCATATTAAAGCGTTCAATAAAGAACAGGCATTGTCTGAAAAAATATTTTTTTCTGAAGTTTGGCTTATTTTTCTTTAAATTGTATTCTCTGCATTAAAAATATATGAACGGATATTTAAACAAAAAAAAAACAAAGTACTAGGAAAAAACTAGGAGCAAAAGCAGAGATGGGTACTAAATATTTCTATTGAGAGGCATTGGTCTGTTTTAAAAATGTTATAGAGTCACTGCAAAAATTATTCATTTAATTATTTTATATACAAATATAGATATCTGTTAACATATGTAGATCTCAACCGAATATAACAGCACAAATTTTAAATATTTTAGGTTAGGAAGTCTATTTTTTTTGTGTATCGCATGTACCTTACGATACTGTTTCAATGGTCTTACTGTTTCACTTTTTACATATTGCTATAACTGAGGACTAAACTAGCGACCACAACAGCAACTTAAGAAAAGACTGCGAAACAATAGGTCATAAGTGTGTCTTCGAATACCATATGAACTTAAAAAGACTGAAACTAAATCTAAATTGACAACTGAATACATGCTTGATTTTAAACAAATTTACCGTAAAAGACTAGAATACTTTCACGATCTTATACTTGGACAAACACTTTAAACCAAAATGATCATGACGAAAGGGACAGAATTTTTATTACTATTTCCGGCATCCGGATTAAGGTGCACGTTTCAACGGATCATTGGAGCGGCAGTTTTTGAACTCTTGGTACCAGGACCTTCTCTCCAATAGATAAGGACATACGTAGCTCAAATATTAGACAGTGGCAATACTTTTTATGGTGTAAAGTAAAGGCGTATTAAACAATTTATAATTAAGTGCATAGATAAGTATTTCTTATTAGTATAATTGCAAGCAAATCTACATTGTATAATAATACAGTAGCAACCTATTTATATAAATTGAACTATTCGAATTTTTTTTATAAAATTAAGTGTTAACTAAAATATAACTGAATATTAGACAATAATTGGAAACACAATTTTGTAAAGGTAAGTCCAATTTTTCGAAGGCAATCTTATAGGGTTTCTATTCATGTCACCATATATAAAGAAAACTAAATTACAATCTAAAAGAGTTACTTTTATAAATAGAACTAGTTTCGGTAAATATACTATGTTAATTAAAATAGATTTAGGGAACATTTTTAATTGTAATTTGATTGATTTAGAAAGTTCCGATATAAATTCTACTACAATAGGTACAAAAAATTAAATACGACTTTAAATTCGCGTTCAGTTATTTCTACTAAAATGATGCCGAATGTTGCTATGGATGTGTTTAATTCATTAAGAATTCCAGATGCAGTTAAGGACATCCCAACATTTGACGGTAACCCGCGTCTTCTTTTTGACTTCATTAGCAATGATGATGAAATTTTGGTTCATATGTAGTAAGTTATGGGAACTAGCTACGGACAAATCAATCTACGGGCAATTCGGAACAAAATCGTAGGTCCGGCGTATGAAGTATTAAATACATATAGTACATCCATTAATTGATTGAATTAACAAATTATTTAGTGCTTCATTACGCCGACAAACGTAACGAAACAAGCCTAATACGTGACCTTCATCAGTTAAAACAATATCAGGATAATGTAGAAAGTTTCTATGCAAAATTAGTCAACATATTTTCAACTATAATGAATCACGGTAGGTTGCATGCGCAAAATGTAAATGTGATTGAAGTGAAGATCTTACTTTATAATGAGATGTGTTTGAATGCATTAATATCCGGTCTTAAAGAGCCGTTAGGTTCGACAGTAAGGTCGATGAGCTTTGTATAGAGAAAAAATGTATTTTATTTTAAAAAATCCTCTAAGTATCTTTAGAATTCCAGAGCACAATTCAAACCAAACAAGACCACCAATAAGATATCCACAGAATTTCATTCCACCTGTCGTGAAAAATTTTCATCCACCTCCAATACCACTTATTCCTACAAATGTGCAATATACCCCATGGAGACATGACTCAAACAGTTCGATCCCTCCGTATTCGGTTCTAGATCTTTTCCACAACCAAGACCACCAACACAACCACCACCTGAACCTATGGATGCAACTAGTGGCAGTGCTACTAGAAATTTTCGAAATACTTCACAAGCATATAGGCAACAGTATTTGTTAAATGCAGAATCATGCTATCGTGGGTGTAGTGTGGCTTAGTGATTAAATGTGTTGGACCACTAAGCGAGAGGTCGCCGGTTCAAATCCCGACCTGTACCACCTGAAAGTTTTCTATTCGCTGCCCCACCTCTTGTGAACGTCTGACAAACATCCAAGAGTAAGAAATGTCATAAGAAGCTTCACAAAAATAATTTGCCGTTCGGAACCGGCATTAAACTGTAGCTCCCTCCATTCGTGTCAAAAATATAACTTCGCACACACAATGGTTGGAGAAGCTAGGCTTTAGGTCCTGAATGGGCCGTTTACGTCTAATATTTATTTATTTCTATTTTTTTAGAATCATACTATCATAACAGCAATAGAGACTCGAGACAGCAAACGCTCTATCAATCGCATAACAGTTACTTACCGCAAGAGGATAATTATGCAATTGAATAGTTGCTGTTACTGAATGTCAAAATAACCTCTTACCCCAAGATCATTACCAGTATTTAGACACTTCAAATACACCTTATGAAGCCGAAGTTGACAACTCACATTTTTAGTTAGTAGCCTTGGAACACCCATAGGATACTTGGATATTAAGAACTTTATCTCCGGTAGCTTACTCTATATAAATGTAAATAGTTTGAGCAGCACTAACTTGAAATTTTTGGAAACTGGTAGCAATCGATCATTCATAAGCCCAAAAATACTGACATATATTAAGCCAAAAAAAATTGCACCAGTTCAAATTAAAACTATTTTTAACACCAAAATTGTTGACGAAGAAATTGTTTTGCGAGGCCTGCCTGAGTTGCAAACGAAAAAAAAATTACCATTTTTTATTTTTAAATTTCACAACTATCAACTATCGTCAAAAGGTTTGATTGGATTTGACATTTTGCAAGACCTGGGCATTGTTATTGACATTAAGGATTCTGTATTAAAAAACTGAAAATCTCAATATTCCTTTAAGTTTCAAGCCAAATCTGATGTCCAGAACATATACCATTCCAGGCCTCTACAAAATGGTTTGTTTATTGCCATTTTATGGAATCTAGCTACTCACATAACTCCTGACTTGGTAATTCTGGAAGGTTCATACAATGCCCATCAATGGTACTCATACATAGAAGTTATAAATACGTCTGATTTGGTACGGAAATTTGTAGTTGAACATCCGGTTAAAGCTGAAGCCGCTACAAATGCTTCTAGCGACGTATATACCTTCTCTATACAAAACAATCATCATTTACAACCAACACCATTAATCCATTAATCAGAACAGGGCACTTAAATAAAGAGGAAGAGAAAGCTATACGAAGTCTATGCAATAAGTATCAGGACATTTTTTTAATGAGGGCGATAAATTGACATTTTCAAATAATATTAAGCACGAAATTAAGACCAAAGATTATATACCCATTTATTCCAAAACCTATAGGTATCCCTACATGCATAAGGAAGAGGTACAGAGGTACATAAGCAGACAAATAGTTCCTCAATCAGGGTATCATTCGCCCCAGTTTTTCTCCCTGATCTTCGCCCACATGGATCGTTCCCAAGAAAAAGGACGCAAGTGGGAAGCAAAAGTGAAGACTGGTAATAGATTACCGAAAACTGAATGAGATAACTGTAGACGACCGGTATCCTATTCCTAATATAACAGAGATTTTGGATAAATTAGGGAAGTGTTTGTATTTTAGTACGCTTGACCGTGCGTCTGCATTTCATCAGATTGAGATCAAGTCAAAAGATACATCAAAGACTGGTTTTTTGTTAAAAACGGACATTATGAGTTCGCCCGTATGCACTTTGGTCTTAAAAATGCTCCATCAATCTTTTAAAGGGTTATGGATAATGTCTTGAGGGACCTACAAGGCAAAGTATGTCTGGTATATACGGTCGATATCATAGTATATTCCACTTCTTTGCAAGAATACCTTGATAACTTGAGAGCCGTATTTAAAAAATTAAGGGAAGCGAATCTTAAAGTGCAGCTTGATAAATCTGAATTTTTGCAAAAAGAACACGCATTTTTGGGCCATGTTATAACACCAGAAGGGATAAAACCGAATGACTAAAAAATAAATGCTGTAATAAAGTTTCCCATCCCGAAAACTGCCAAGCAAATTAAGTCATTCCTTAGCCTCCTTGGTTACTATAGAAAATTTATCAAGGACTTTGCAAACTTAAAGAAGCCCTTAACTGAATGCCTTCGTAAGGGTAAAGCTATCATACTCAACTGTTTTGAATACTGCAAGACTCTTTTATGTAACGACCCAATCCTGCAGTATCCCGATTTTCATAAGCCTTTCAACGTTACTACCGACGCAGTTACGTTGCTATTAATGCAGTGCATTCGCAAGGTTGCTTGGAATCAGATAAACCAATAAACCAATTTGTTACGCAAGTCGGACCTTGTCTAAAACCGAACAGCACCATTGAAAAGGAGCTCTTGGCAATAATCTGGGCAACTAAACATTTCCGCCCTTACCTATACGCCAGAAAATTCAAAATCGTGACAGATCACAAGCCGCTTACCTGGCTATTTTCCCTGAAAGTACCAAACTCCAAACTTGTCCGTTGGAGACTCAAATTGGAAGAGTTCGATTATGAGGATGTGTATAAAAAATGTAAACAAAATGCTAACGCCGATGCATTGTCACGCATCGAAGGGATCAGGCTGGATTTAGAAAATTCAGATATTTTGTCTGTGGAACACCTTATTGGCGAATCCGAAAATATATCTACAGTACATTCAGGGCAGGAAAATGTAGACGAAGGAATTCCGATATCCGAACGTCTAATCAACGAGTTCTCAATCCAAATTATTATAAGACAAATTTGTTCGAGAACAGAAATTTCTGCCAAACTCAAAATTATATTCAGAAGGAAAAAAGATATTTTATAGAACATTGTGATCCTAGTAACGAGAGTGTCATAATAACAAGTTTGAGAAACTACTTAAATTCTAAACGATTTACCGCTATCCTTGCAGACTGTACATTCCGAACAATCCAAACAGTTTATTCGAGATTTTTCCAAAGGTCGCGAATTAAATTAGTAAGAGCACACATAATGTTAAAGGATATCACAGAAAGAGACGACCAAGAAAGATTGTTACAAATTCTCATCACAGAGGTATAAACGAGACTATGGAACATCTAAAAAAAATTTCTACTTTCCTAATATTCAGCATATTATTGTAAAGGTTATCAGTAATTGCGACATTAAGTATAAATATGACCGCAATAGGGAACACTTAAAATTTGAGTTAACAGAAATTCCATCTAAACCGCTTGAGATTCTTCATATCGACATATATTTCGTATACAAAGAGCACTTTTTAACAGTCGTCGATAAATTAATCAAATTCGCGTGTGTTTATTTGTTGAGTGCTAGAACTAATATTGAATTAATAAAGTCCTTGCGGCATTACTTCTCTCACCATGGTTTACCAAAAAGAATAGTGTCCTAAATTGGAAGCGAATTCACCTAAACTTTGTTTAGGGACTCCTTTAAAGTTTGCAATACTGATCTAAATACAATAAGTGCAAAAACGTCTACTGGATAAGCTGATAAGCCATCAGCTTATAAAATATCTCGAATCCCGAAAACTTCTTAATGACCGGCAAGTCCACTGGTGATTTGATGACATATCTACATATATAACCGCATTTGACAGAGTTTGGAATCAAGCTCTCTTGTCGAAAATGCGTGCAATTGGGATCGATGTTACCCTTCTTCAATGGATTAGAAATTACCTTTCGGACCGTTCAATACAAGTTGTTTTGGACGGTTTCAAGTCTGCAACTCACCAAATAAATGCTGGTGTCCCTCAAGGCTTTGTTTTGTCTCCGACTCTCTTTCTCATTTTTATCAATGACCTTCTGTCTGTCACTTCTAATCCAATCCATTCCTTTGCTGATGACAGTACCCTCAGCTTTACATATACGTTTCCTGGGCAACGCCCCTCATCTTCGGGCGTTGAACTGGAACGGCAACGTATGTTAAGCTCATTGAATTCCGATCTTGACAGCGTTCTTAAATGGGGTAAAACCAACAGAGTGGAATTTAATGCTTCCAAAACGCAATGCTGTCTGCTGTCATTGAAGCCATTCTCTGCCATTATCTATGAATGGCACTTGCATCGCTAAAACCGAACGACTTTCCATTCTCGGTATGTGTGTTAATGACAACCTTCGTTGGAATGATAATATATTTGATGTCGCCAAGAACGCTGCGAAATGTCTAGGCTTCCTTAAGCGATGCAAGAAACATTTCACCCCTTCTGGCTAGAATCTACAAGGCGTTTATTCGCCCAAAACTTGAGTACAACGCTTCATTTCCCTAATGCCCCCACTGTGTCACTTCTTTGTAAAGGTATCCAAAGTCCCTTTAGTGCGCGCACATTATAAAAAAAAAAATTAGTTTGGAGATAAGAATCATGAGCCTTCTGAGCACGATGTCTCCCATCTTTTTCCAAAACTCACTGGGTATCTCATCCGGCTCAACCGCTGTTCTCTTCTTGGAGTTCTTGACCGCACTCGGTCAATACTTCAATGTCATGGGCTGCTCCTAGAAAATACAGCCGGTGAAACTGCTCGTTTAAGAGTTTCTCGCAATGCTCTCGCCACCTGTGTAAAATTTGTTCGTTGTCCACAAGTATTTGGCCTTGCGTAATGTTAATGAACTTCGGCAAACGAATTTCCTGAGCATTATTTCTTCTCTGTGCGGCAATTTTGAAAATTGTTGTTCCCTTGTTCGGGTTTTGTCGAAGCTCGTGGGTTACCTTATTCCTATCAGCAGGCGAAGAAGATACCTCCTCCAACTCCTGATAGAGACTCTCCATACACTTAGCTTGAATTTGGGCACACTTTTTCTTCGCGATAGTTTTGCAACGTCTGTATTCCACTTCAAGACGAGCTTTTTCAACTATATTATTAGTGGCGCACTTTGACCAAGCTTTAAAAGGCACTTTCTTTTCCTTTATTGTTGCTTGAATTTCCTCTGTCCACCACCAAGTTTCCTTTCCGTGCTGGTAGTGACCCTTCGAGGCTCCAAGCAGTACTTTAGCTTTCTCGAAGCAGGCTCGTTGTAGGGAATCCCACATATCTTGTGCGCTGCACTCTTCATCCTGTTATTATATGTTATTCATATGTTATTACGGAGGAAATTTTCCATATTGATAATAAATGACTAGCATTTTTCTCCAATTGATTTTCGCGAAGGTTTCTTGTTTTTTTATTTTTGTTCTTCTTCTCCATGAATATTTCTGTCAGGAAGAGACGGTGTTGCCAGGTGATTCCCTCTCCCAAGAGAGCAATCTTTAGCTCTAGGCTTCATGAAACCTGCCACCAAATGGTAGTCAATCTGGGTTTCATTTCCGCCACTGCTATAGTGACCAAGTGAACACTGTATTTCTTTGATGAACACTGTATTTAAAACGATCAGACCGTATGACTTGCACATGCTTAGAATGTCTTCACCAGAAGAATTCCTGGTGCCATATCCTAGTCCTCCATGACAGTCTTCATATTCTTCGTTAGACTTCCCGACATGTCAATTCAAATCTCGGCCAGCAAACAAAAGCCCATTCTTTGGGATATTCTTGATGAGGTTGTGGAAATCAAGCCAAAATGCATCTTTTTTCCTCTGCTCGCACGCGATTTGGGGAGCATATGAACTGACAATATTCCACACCTCGCCTTAAATCACCAGTTTAATGCCGCAAGGATGATACCGACACCATTCTTTACCGTAGTAGAACATCTTGTGTGCTTTTATCTTAATGTCCAAGAAATGCGCCTGATTTCCGGTGTTTCGCCATTTTGTTTCTTGGACACACAAGATGTCCAATCGCCTTCTTAGCATCATCTCTTCCAGCTCGTAGCTGCGACCACTCATAGTTTCACCGTTCCAACACGCGACCCTTAGGTTTCACCTAAGTCTTTGCATTATTTTGCTATCCCCCGCGAACCGAATGGCTCTGACCCGTGAATATCTGCTCGTCCCAGGATCGCAACCATGCGAAGCATTAGAAGTGCCTGGCGGGGTAGAGTTTCTCTGAATGTGAATTGCCATAATGCTAGCTTAAGCGAGTTTGTTTGTTCACCAAGTACCTGCTCCTGATATAAGATCTGGATTGATCTTACTTTTATGACACCGGTGATCTCCAGTCGTATCAACCCACGGATGCACACTTGTTTAAAGGTGTTAAATATGTTGCTGGGCTCACCTGGAGTCGCCTTTTACTACAAGCACTTGTTTAGTATTGTTTGGCATTTCATAATGGAAAGACTTACGCGTGAACAACGTTTACAAATTGTTCAACTTTATTATGAAAATTCACGTTCTGTGAGGAATGTGTTTCGTGCACTTCGCTCAACTTATGGTCAACATAATCGGCCTACTGAGCGTACTATTCGCAACACCATCACCCATTTTGAGACCCAGCATTCATTATTGGATAATATTCGACCGAATAGACCACGTCCAGCACGCTGTGAAGAAAATATAGCGGCCATAGCTGAGAGTGTACACGAAGACCGTAGAGAGTCGATTCGGCGCCGTTCGCAGCAACTCGGACTGACGTATGGAACGACTTGGCGCATTTTACGTCAAGATCTTAAATTGAAAGCATGCAAAATACAGCTTGTGCAACAATTGAAGCCGCTCGACCTTCCCAAGCGACATCGCTTCGCTCTATGGGCTCTTGAAAAGTTCCAAGAAGATCCGACGATTTCGATGCAAATTTTGTTTAGCGATGAAGCCCATTTCTGGCTCAATTTCTTAAAAAATTATGCCGGTGCGAACGTAACCGTCAATGGCGACCGTTATCGTGCCTTGATAACCGACTATTTGATGCCTGAAATTGAAGCTCGTGATCTCGGCGACATTTGGTTTCAGCAAGACGTCGCCACTTCCCACACATCGCATCAATCAATCGACTTATTGAGGGAACATTTCGGTGAGCACATAATTTCACGTTTTGGGCCGGTCGATTGGCCACCAAGATCGTGTGATATCACACCGTTAGACTTTTTCCTGTGGGGATATGTAAAGTCAAAAGCTTATGCCGACAAACCCGCTTCGATTCAGGCCTTGGACGAAAACATCACGCGTGTCATTCGCCAGTTACCAGTCGAAATGCTCGAACGAGTGATCAAAAATTGGACTCAACGGATGGACCATCTGCGACGTAGCAACGGCCAACATTTGATAGACATAATCTCCAAAAAATAAATGCCAAAGAATGTTCTTTCAAATGATATAAACATATAACAACTCTGTACAATCCACAACGAAACTAACTCCTTTTGAGCTTCTTACAGGTCATATAAATATAAGCAAACCATTTCCATCGCCACTAAAAAATATAACAGAGCAAGAGTTGCTTAGAAACTATGCAAATCTTACCAAAATAATACACAGTCAAAGTCTCAATAAGAAACAAAAATATATACATAAATAGACGCAATCAATCACGTATGGATCCTACTGATTATAGCACAAATGAAATTATTTTTGAATTAGACGACAGACGAAATAAATCAGCCCCAAAGTTTAATAAACATAATGTCACAAAGAGTAGTAAGATTACCGTTAAGACCAATCTGCGAAAAGTACACAAAAAACAAATAAAAAAAATAAAAAGTAAATAACATTCTTTTTGTTTTTTAATAAAGAAATAAAAGTATCTTTATGAAATCATGTATTTATTATAAGTAATAAATGGTAATTTAAGTTAATTGAAGAAATCGTCTCATTTTTTATTTAATTATTGTATTGTATTCAGAAGATATGGAAGTTTTGACTTATTTAAGTCCAACATAAATTGGCAGTACAGGGAAGATAGGGATGTTCCATTCTCATTCGCACTCTTTTGTTTTCAGTAAGGTGCTATTTTAACAAAAGCCCTTACAGGGTTTCCATACTAAGGATTTTAAATCAGCAAAGAAAGAACCCTGTTGGGTTACCATGCTTTTTTTCAGATTGAAATTTTCATTTTAATTGTTTTGTCTATAAAAAATAAAACAAAATTATCTTTATGTTATGATGTCAGTTCTTCAGATGGGCAAATTAAAAACTCAGTTTAATTTTTAAAACCGTATGAAGAGATGAACTGATATATAAGTGATGTTTTCATTACGTCCTACATTTTGCAGTATTTTATCCAGCGACGTAAGTTCGTTATTTGGAAAAAACTGATGCACAATTTGCCTGATGGGACACTTATTGAAATCATCTACTTTTCTTTTAAATCAGTTTGGTTTTTCTTTTTTTGTGGCAAAATGTGGCCCATTTTCGTTAAGAAATCTATAAACTGTTCGTTTACCCAGAAAAAATATCACCTACTTGATTCGCAGTTACTGTTTCATTTTTCAAATTTTGATGAATTTTTTCGTCGCGTCAAAATGTGTTTTTCTTTCGGCACTTAAGTCTTTGTATGAATTTAAAGCCATTTCTAAGAAACAAAACAAACATACATATTTTAACATATTATCCACACATTAAAAGAAATGTCAAAAATCAAAACAAGACCTCCACGACAACACTTATTCTTAAGAACTTTTTTTCAAAACTCTAAAACCTAAAGCTCTTCAACAGAAACCCAAGAAAAAGAAGCTCAACGAGTTACCAAACGGATATTGGTAACTCTGAATGCACATAAATTAAATGGGCGTTGAAAGCAGCAGACAAAGGCCAGTGCAGACTCACATGTGCGCTGAAAAAGACGTGATGGATCTACGTCAGATGCAATTGGAAATTCACTGGATGGTAAGCACTTTATGAGGGGTTTCTTTCAATTTAGTTTGGTAGAAAAATATGGCTCGCTAATGATTTCTAAAAGGGTTCCCCATATCCGCATCTGCCAATTTATGCTGGGCAGAGTATAGTAGGTACTATTGCACCCTATAATATATGGACATTACTCCGTAGATAAATATTAAACGATAAATATCTGTAAGTATTTATAAAATGTTTTTTTAATTGTAAGTATAATTATTATTTTGTAAGTATACAAATACACAAAAAACCTTTCACATAGTATTATACACCTGGTACCTATACACTGAGCTACTATCTTATACTACACTAACGAACTTCAGATCTTCAGTTCATACTTCGAGGGGAGGAGTTACGAATGGTGCATCTCCACAGTCACAAAACGAGATATTGGCTTCAATAAATTCCGCTGCTTGATACCAATCGATTTGTTTATAGGCCCGGCAACATGAGCTGTCACAGCTACCAAACATGTACCAGCAATTCCGTTGCCCTATATACAATGCTGATACGATCTGGCTTATCATCAAGCATCCGATGCGAACAACATTAGCAGAAGCAGATCAAACAACATTATCGTCAACGAACATTATTTATCAAAAAAAATTATGTTCAAATCAAATTGATTTTTGATGTTTTTTTTTGTCTATCGCGAGAAAAACGTAACTCGTGCCGTTAAAAAAGTGATTTTATTTTCCTAAATCAAATATTTGGATTAATAAGAATATTCGCCTCCAAAAATAAACCCAACTTTAAAAAAAATCCGAGGATTTTTTTGGAAATCAAAACAGATTTCTGCAAATTTTCCAGCCGATATAGTATAATAATCACGTATCAAGTAAGAAAGATGAAATATTTGATATGTTTGCTGACTTCTTTCAATCAATATATTCAAGCACTGAATTATTGAAACCTAATAATATTTCCTCCAATATAAATCCAAACTGTGATATCCGGTACTTAGACTGACTGAATTTGCAATCGTGCAATATATAAAGGCCTTAGATGATAACTGTGATCATGGTCCTAATGGTGTTCTTGGCATTTTTGTAAAATCTTTAATAAATTTCATCTGCAAACTTATTTATTCAACTTGTCGCTATCCAGTGGAGTCTTTCCATTATTGTGGAAATCGACGTTCATTGTCCCTTTACAGAAAATTGGAAACAAACATAACTTGGAGAATTATAGAGGAATAGCTAAACTGTCCTGTATACCAAAACTTTTGGAGAAAATTATTTGTAACTGTTGTAACGTTTTTGCTGATGAACAACATGATTTTTGTCCGAAAAAGTCAACTGTGACAAATTTAATTCAATTTACATCCCAGTGCAATGAGAATATTGTGAAAGGTTTTCAAAAAGATATCTTTTATGCGGACTTTAGTAAAGCGTTTGATAAAGTGAATCATGTTATTCTGTTAACAAAAACTTAAATTATATGGATTCCCTAAATGGACCTTGAAATAAATTTCATCTTATTTAAGTAGTTATTTAAAAATTCATTGTCAAAAAATATAGTTGTTTATGCTGGTAGTAGTCACTTCCTCAGGGTAGTCACTTTGGCCCACTCTTGTTCCTTTTAATGACCTTTGTCTTCGTGTTAGTTATGCTAAGATTTTACTTTTTGCGGATGACTGTAAGCTGTTTTACTCAAATTGCAGCCCACAAGGATATATCTTCTTGCAGCATGATATTGATGTTTTGTGTGAATGGTGTAATTAAAACTACATGTTTCTAAATCTTAAGAAATCCATGACATTCACAAGACGTCACAACCTTAATCAACTTATTTATTTTATTGATCTTGGAGTTATCTTTAGCAAGTAGCTGGATTTTAACTTTCATTTGAATTTTATAGTGAGCAAGGCAAGAAGCCGATTGGGAGCCATAAAGCAATTTTCTAAAGAATTCAGAGACCATTATGTAACAAAAAGCCTTTATTGTTCTCTTGTCCAGCTTGTTTTAGAATACTGTAGCCATATATTGAAAACGCATTTCCGTCTTGTCTTCTAAACTCCTCTTTTCACTGTCTGTCTTCGCTTCACATAATAACTCTTTTTTTCAGATTATTCGATTTATAAACTTGTTTCAAGGAAATATACTGAAATTGAATCAATTGTAGGTAGACACAATCCAATCTGTCTATTTCCCCTATGGAATTAATATAGAGTCACTCTTGCAACTTTTTACCCTTGAACACATTTTTATATTGAAGAAGAAGATGCGTCTTTTTTGTTTTCATTCATCACATTTGATAATGCGTAATTGTAACTGGAGTGGTTTTTGAGTCCTAAACATGTTTTTACAGAGAGAATAATGGAATCTCAACATTTGACAATCTTTCAACATTTAAAAGAGCGAGAAATTAATCTATTGATATAATAATTAGACACACATATATATTCTGTATATCACTTATTGGCTTTGGTTTGGTAGTGTTGGTTTAGCTTGCGCCCAGTTGCATGAGGCTTGTATTTCTGAATGCAAATTAATTTAGCAATATTCATGCTGCTATTTTATGTATCTTTTAAAATGAAGAAATTTCGAGTTTGTCTGGTTGTGAGAGTTGTGCTGCCACAGTTGTTTATATTCTATGTATACGGACTTTTCAGGAGATTTTAATTTTTTGAACTTCTTCTGTAGGTATATCCTTTACACTTATAACTTTTTTAATGCATCTCTCCGGATCCCCCATAGTCGTAGGTACTCTTGTTCTACTTAGAAAAATTTAGTCAGGTCATTTATACCTAGGCCAATTCAAAGCTGTTCGTATTTTGTATTATTATTTTTGTTATTATTTATTTATATTTTATAATTACTATTATTTTTATGTGATCTATGGGTTTTTAAAGCTGCCTTGATGCATCAGAAGTTTAATTAGATAAACTCGTGTGAATTTCTTCTCCCTCTCATTCTTCTGTCGGGATCAACATAAGACATTGAGGATATTAAGTAGGTTGTATGCCATTCAACAGCTTTCCAACAAAAATGTCAAAGTCGTGTAAGCCATTAGGATGAAAACCATAGTTTCTCTCTTTATTTCTAACAGCGATCAGTTTGTCATCGTAATTAATAACAGAATTATTGCACGATTATAAATAGGAGTTTGATGGTACGGGTGATCCAGCAACCTGAGTGAGAGAGGCACAGGAAAATGAATATGTCTACCCTAGAAATGCCGCACGTCACTGGTGGGAATACTGTCCTGGCTATGAATCTGGGATATCAAGAATGAAAGCATATGGCAGCAGTTTCCTCTTTTTGCATTGCGTGGAATTCGACTTCCATCCTATTCCTTCCAGCCGCTTAAAGTTACTAAATCTTCAAACTTTGGAAAAAAGAAGATATCTAACGCTATTCTTGGGTTTTGTGTTCTGGCCGGTAGCATAAACTGCACCTATATTCTTAAATTACTCAAAATTAACACCAGACCGAGAAAAACAGGAACCCGGATTTTATATACCAGAGTACGTCTAGATGTAACTATGGTAGCAACGTACTCATAAACAACCTGGCGAGGGATTTCAATATATTTAATCACATGCTGGATTTTAACCTTACAAATAATTAAGTAAATGAAAAATTAAGAAATATGTAACACATTTATATATATTTTGTACTTAAAATGTGAATATTGAATACCTGTGATTAGGTTCGTAGTTAAACAAATAAATATTTCAAGGAACGGGAATTGTTGAACCGTCTTAGCTGATGCTGATTAAAAATATTTTACATATATATAAAATATGTTTTTTATCAAAATTGCAGGAAATACGCTTTGGCAAGTTCTGATAATTAAGATTTCCTTAATTGTGGCAGTCAAATAGTTATTTTTTCTTAAGGCTTAAATAGAAAATTCAAGGTTATGTGGGTGGAAAAAAGTCGTGCACACTTTCAAGCCAGTTTGCACTTACAGAATAATATTTCAAGCTTGATACACATAATACCATCAAATTACTGGAATGGTTGGGTGCCGGTCAACAAATTCTAATTCATTCTGAGATGAAACATTATTGTACAGTAATCTGTACACCTCCTTAACAAACATCAAACGCTTACCCCATATGTAACCAGCTAAAATTGTAATTCAAATTAACAGCTTATATTTTGCTACTAAAATCTTATATAATACATAATTAAAACATATACAAGTTAACCGAGTTTACCTTCGGAAAGCTTAACATCGCTTCCCACGATTCGGCCATGACAACATCCAGAGAACATCCACCTGGAACCCGAAACCTGCACGCGCAACAGACGACATCCAGCGCAGAGCAAGCTCCTGAACACGAAACCTGCCCTAGCAACATACGACAATAGCCATAATCACTGATGCCACATATGCCAGTGCATATGATATTTTTCGTAATAAATTGAAGACTAAATTGTAAATTCTTTTGTTTATTATATCGTGGGAGAATCGTGGGATATTTAAAACAACGGCGTGCGAAAAAAGGGAATTTGTGGGTATCACTATGGGAAAACGTGGTTCCAAAGAATGGGATCACTGACTCTAATATGCTTGTCAATTGTTACGGAAATTATTACTCAATTTTTTTTTTTTTACAATTTTACAAACTTTCTTCTTGCATAATAATACAGTCCGCTCATCTGCTTCCATTGTATCGAACATACTTGGTTCTGCGTATTTTGCTGCTGACCACACAACCATAAAACATCTTCCAAAATAATACATTTAATCTGTGATGAATTTGATATTCACTTTTCATCAATCTAGTTCGGTTTGGTAACATTTTTGAACTTAAATCAATTATTCGATTATTATAACTACTACTAATGGACTATGGTATGGTTGTTACATACATTAGTATACTAAAGGTGTTTGGGGTGACATCTCTGGGCATCTTTTTATTTTTTGCTTTATCGTGCTTTATCGGTACCTGCCATACATTTTTTTTGGAGAAAATCACTTATCAATTATGGTTCCAAAGATATTGGTTTTTTTCAACTAGGGATACTTGGGATAGGCCCTAAATTACTGCATACTCAGTTCTTGGAAAACAAATCTCTAAATGGTGATTTATTTGACCGCCAATATCTCGAAAACTAACAAAGCGAAAGCACAAAATTTTCATACTTCGATTTTTGAAAATAATTTTTCTAGCATTTTTCTTATATAGGTAACGATTTTCTGAAATTTAAAATATGTTCGTTTTCTCAAAAACGGCTTCTACGGTGCTAATATTTTCTTGTATTCCGAGCAACTATGTTAAAAAGGTCCAGTTTGCGAAATTACATCGAAATCGTAGGTGTCGTTTTTGAAAAAATAATAAAATAATTTTTCAAAACCCGAAAAGGGATTGAAATAAATATATTACCATTCATTTTCGATTAATTTTCCCGAGAAAGTTTCGTATGATGCAGTCGTGGACTTTGGTTTTTTTGAAATGGATATCTGTGGTCTAAAATTTCGCTTATATCCTATATTATTAAATTTATTCAGGTGAATATTAAATCTTTAAATTAACTTAATCGTGCGTAGCTTTATATCTAAATTATCATCTGTCAAAATTATCAGCAAGACCTCTTTGCTATTTGTATCCGGTTTCGTCGTCATCTTTATACCATATATGAGTACATAGAGAAAATGTTTCGGCAGATACGAGTATCTGATAACCACACATATTCCAACGAATCAATTGGATTTTTAGCTCCGGCCATCGTTGGTTTTAAGATTCTTTTCCAGGACTTATGGAGAGCAGGGATAAAGTGGGATGAAGAAATTCCTAATGATACAACTGAGCGATGGATATGTAGCGAGCTTCATCTACTGGAATCTAAAACATTACCTTGGACTATGTGGAATAATAAACTCAGATACATGCGTTTTGTGATGCATCACTGGATTCTTATTTCGGAGTGGTATACTGCCGAAGTAAAGGTTGTTGTTTTTTATGTTGGTTTTTCGAATAGAGATAAAACTGACATTTTGTGGTCAAATCTGGCAACTCTAATGTAATTTATGTTCAGTTTGGTTTGCCAATTCATCATGAACAGGTTGACAAATGAACAACGCTTGCATATCGTGCAAATTTATTTAGAAAATAATGGTTCAGTTTGCGAAGTTTACCGCAACATTCATTTTATGGTCGACATAATCTTCCATCACAGCAATTAATTCGGTTAACCATGGATCGTTTTCGCACTACGTTTACTCTATGTGATAATACGCATCCGCAGGGACGCCGAACAGTGCGCACCGAAAAACAATTGCCGCTGTAGAGCAAAGTATTGAAGAGGACCCGAATTAATCGATTCGATACAGGATCTCTTCTTACGACCTTACAAAATCCAGCTTGTGCAAGAATTAAAGCTGCGGGAGCATGCAATGCGTCGTGATTTTGGCGTATGGGCTGAAAATGAGATTGATATCGATGCTGATTTTCATCGCAAAATTTTGTTCAGTGATAAGGCTCATTTTGGGTTAAATGGCTACGTCAACAAGCAAAATTGCCGCATTTGGAGTGAAGAGAATCCACATGAGACTCTTGAAACGTCATTACATCCACAAAAACTGACTGTTTGGTGTGCTCTATGAGCTGGTGGAGTCATTGGGCCATACTTCTTCCGAAATGATGCTGGGGAGTTAGTTACCGTTAATGGAGACCGGTATATAGTTATGATAACCGACTATTTCGTTCCCGAATTGGATAACATGAATGTGGATGAGATGTGGTTCCAACAAGACCGCGCTACATGCCGTCACAATCGATTTATTAAAGGAAACATTCGAGGAGCGTATAATTTCGCGGAATGGACCTGTCAATTGGCCACCAAGATCGTGTGATTTGACACCATTGGATTATTTTCTTTGCGGATATGTGAAGTCGCTCGCTTACGCCAACAAACCAGAAAAGTTAGGGGACTTGGAAACCAACATTCGTGGCGTTATTGCCGACATACCCTTTCACTACAAATACTTGAAAAAGTGGTTGAAAATTGGCCCTCTAGACTTGTCTTTATTCGAACCAGCCGCTGCGGCCACATGCCCGAAATCATATTTAAACATTAATGGCATAAATGTATCCCTCCAATAAAGCCAAATTGATCTTGTGTTTTATTTCAATTCGCAGTTCTATACCTCTAAAAAAAAACCCACTTTATAAACATGAATGGATTGGTAAATGTTTCGTTCGTGGTTGCACCCATCAAAGTATTATCTCTTTTTTGACTTGAGCTCTGCACAGCCACTCTTTTAATTCACCTTGTCAATAAACTTAAGATATCTTTACAGGAAAAAAACATTAAAGTTTATGCTTGAACAGATTCGTCTATTGTACTACACTGTCTTGTTGCACCTCCCAAGAAGTGGTCAGTATTTGTGGCAAATAGGACTCCCGAGATGCTTACATCAATTCCTCGCTAAGGTTGAAACCACGTCCGTTCGGCCAACAACCCAGCTGATATCGCAACTCGGGGCGTTTCACCGTCTGTTTTACAGGTAAATTAAATGTAGTGAAAGGGTCCTTGTTGGCGCTGGGAGGAAAGGATTCAGTGGCCAGTATCAAACTCATGTATCAAGGACGTTTCTGTACCAGAAGAAGGAAGTGCACCAAAGATTCAGGTGCTATTAACTTACACAAACACATATAATGTTTTTAGAAGATATCGTTCTCAATTCATGAAGCTGGTGGAAATCTGTTTGCGTCGTGGCATTCGTTTTACGTTTACATTACTTTACGTTACATCATTACTAATTCTTTATCGACAAAAGAAATCTCCAGTGCTAAAATCCAACTCATAAAATATGCGCAACCTTATTCTCCCCTGAAATCAGTGCTCTCCAAAATGACAAACTCTTGTCTGAAAATAATAAGCTAAGATCTCTTGCCCCATTCCTGGATTCAAATGAAGTCCCCATTTGCCACCCGATGCGTGCACACGCATTTTGAAATCGGTCCGCAGTCGGTTTGCACAAACAAAAAAAGACAACAAACAAGTGAGTAGAAGAAAAAAAAAACGCTAATCGCGCGCGATTTACGAACGTACATCATGCTAAGCCAGCACCTCCAAAGCCACCACGAATGACCGGACGCAATTCTTAGCGGTCATCACCCGTTTACATTTATTACTTCTTTTACCTTTATTATTCCAAATTCCTAGAATTACTGTATTCTAATTTAATTTTCCAAGAATGTAAATTAAACATTATTATACCCTATCCTAAGGGTATATTAATTTTGACACATAGTTTGTAACACCCCTTAATATTCGTCGTAGACCCATAAAAGTATATATATTTATGATCAGGACCAAATCCTAAGACTATCTAGCAATGTCCGTCCGTACGCAATTTTTAGGCCTTTAAAATTTAGCTAGGAAGCTGAAATTTGGACCACATATTCCCTAGGGCTCCGAAATGGTTAAGTGTAAAATTTGTTTGCATACGCCCACTGCCACGCCCACAATTTAGAAAAAACCGTTTAAAAGCTAAAGTTAGAGAGATAGTGTGTTACAACCTTTACAAGATATGTAGGCACTGCCCTCCTTTATAAGTTTGTCATATAAAGTTTTTTGCCACGCCTACTTTTTGTGGGCGTTTTTGACTAAAATGCTGTTTTCTTTGAAAATTTTCATAGAAAGCGGAAAAAAATGTTTAACAAGATATTTAGCCAATATTTTTTCCAACATATCGTCCATACAAAGTTTTTGGCCACGCCCACTTTTTGGGGGCGTTTTTTCAAAAAAATTTCTTTTTTTTTTAATTAATGAAATAAAATTAAATGCTATCCATCATCTTCTTAATGCTTTTTTCTTTAGGGCATATAGGGATATGGATAGGGTATCATACTGTTCGCCCCAAGCGGACTGTAGCCTTTCCTTATGTTTTCAATTCAAATTGTCAATTAAGAAATTAATCATTCTAAGAATTTAAATTTTGTAATTAATTTTTAACTTAAAGGTTTGATTATTATCAATAAATCAGAATGAAGTTGGTCAGTCAAGGTAATACGTTGTTTTTTTTTAATTCTGCGAGACCTCGATCCCGTAATTGGCGCAGTCGTCCGGTCAAGTTAACAGTCGAATTATTTTTACCTCAAGTGCTTAAGTAAATATCGTTATCTTACTTAGAACAATCACAGGTGTGCTAAAAAGTGAATTAAAAGTGCTGCAAAGAACAAACCTGTGAGTGAATATCATATGATATCGGAAAATATCGATATTTTAGCAGACACTTCACATACCCGCGTGAAAAAGAAAGGAATAAAACAGTATGGCGAGATTAAGATAGTGACTGAATATCACTCTTAACTCTATCGAAAGCATATCGATATAAAAACATAAGGAAAGGCTACAGTCTGCTTGGGGCGAACAGTGGGATACCCTATCCATATTCCTATATACCCCAAAGAAAATGATGGATAGCATTTTATTTCATTGTATTAAATTTAAAAAAACAACTTTCTTATGGCCGATATATTGGAAAATATATTGGCGAAATATATTGTTAAACATTTTTTTTCCGTTTCTATGAACATTTTCGAAAAAACAGCATGTTAGTGAAAACCACCCACAAAAAGTAGGCGTGTCCAAAAACTTTATACTACAAACTTATAAAAGACGGCAGTACCAACATATCTCCTGAAGATTGTAACACTCTATCTCTTTAACTTTAGTTTTAAAACTGTTTTTTTCTAAATTGTGGACGTGGCAATGGGCGTATTCAAACTTTTACACTTAACCATTTTGGAGCCCTAGGGAATATGTGGTCCAAATTTCAGCATCCCAGCTTAATTTTAAGGCCTAAAAATTGCGTTCGGACGGATATTGCTAAATAGTCTTAGGATTTGGTCCTGATCATAAATATATATTTTATGGGGCTACGACGAATATTAAGGGGTGCTACAAACTATGAGTCAAAATTAATATACCCTGAGGATACGGTATAGTAAAGCCAATACAAATAATTTTTGTTTGATCAAGAAAAGAAATAACAAATTATGTATAAATTTTATTATAAGCTCTTAATTTTTATCAAAAAACAATATATTTTCATTCTGATTACTTTCAAATGCTAACAAACAAATGAAATGTTTACAAATTAAAATGTTTTTTTAAACAAAAAAACTTCTTAAATTTTCCACATATACAAAACGTCTACCAAATCTCTCTAAAAGTGAAGACCCTGTTGCAGAGTTGTATAAAACTACTCTCAGTGAAAGCCTAGGTACTATTCTCGAAGAAATCGTTCCGACTCACCTTCAAAACACTTCCCAAATGACTTCTAACCAAGATTATGAGATTCCATCGGGTTCCAATGTAAACCAAGCTATCTTTCAATCTCTACGCATACCCGATGCAGTAAAAGATCTTCGATGGAAATCCTCGCATACTGTGCAAATTTTAAAATAACGTGGAAGAAATCCTATTGTATATGAGAGGAGTGGATGGAACTCCGTATGGGCAAATCATCCTTCGGGCTATTAGAAACAAAATCACCGATCAGGCGAACGAAGTTTTAAATATGTTCGGAACGCCCCTGAACTGGGATGTTATAAAAAATAATCTTATCCTCCATTATTCATATAAGAGGACAGAAACGTCGCTGGTGAGGGACTTATATAACCTCAGACAATATAACAAAACTATGGAGCGTTTCTACAGCGAAATTATTGGAATACAATCCACCCTATACATGGAAAAGACCAAAATGTAATTTTTTCAAAAAAAAAAAAGAGCTTTACGCTGAAATGTGTTTAAACGCATTTTTAACGGGTTTAAAAGAACCCTTGGGCTCAAGCATAAGAGCAATGCGACCGGATTCGATCGCAACAGCCCTTTCGTTCTGTATGAAAGAACAAAATATACACTATATGCAAACAAAACCATTTAAACCGAAGTATAGGTTTAACTCCTAGGGCTTCACTTCCAATTCGCAAAATCATTTTTATAATAGAACAATATTCAGAATCAATACTAATCCAAGAGTCCCTTTTCACAATAGAACATACCAGAACCATCAACGAACTTACGTACCTAACACATTCACCCAGAATACACCATTTAATATAGACATATAACAGAATCAAAACACATTTAAAACCCATAACTCTAATAATTTGTTTCCATTAAACCAAACCAACCACAACCAGAACCCATGGACAGATACAGTGGGTTATCTCATATAACTAACTCACAAAAAGTCTTTAAAACAAGCCCAAGTATGCGTTCGAACTTTAATGAATTTGGACACTCCAACCTTAGAAGCCGATTCGAAAATACTACGCAACAACAAGAAATAAATCAACAAAGAGAAAACGTAACCGAAGATTTTCATAACACAGAAGATTCACCAGATTTTCGAGTACATGCCTGGAACAACCAATGGCATACTTAGATATCAATAAACATGGACTAGAATTAACATATATAAACATATCATCCCCTTTTGGAAGACCTCTAAAATTTTTAATAGACACTGGTATCTCGGCATCATTCAGAAGCCCTGAATTCATTAACCCAGCAGATAAAACACAATTTAATTCAATGACAATAACAACAGTCCTCAATCGACATACACTAAACAAGCAAGCCCAACTACCCCTTCTCATAGAATTCAACCAACCAATTCAATTTTTTTCTATTCAAGTTCCATAACTATTTTGATGGACTTTGGGGTTTAGACTTCTTAACATATATCGGAGCCAAAACGGACCTAGTAAACAACATCATTCATACAATTAATGCCAGAATTTCATTACAAACAAAGCCAAACCTCACTTCATGCAAACACAGTATTGCCACAAACTCAAAAATCTTACTGAAACTTCCCTTAGATATACTCACAGGTATACCACCAAATATTAGCGAAAATTTCTATATTCCAGAAGGAATGTACCATGTTAACGAATGCTATGGTATAGTAGAGGCCATTAATTAATAAAGAACAACCGCTTAAACCGGTTGTACTAAAAGTCTCAATTTATTGATATCAATACATACATTTTGAATATACTGAAAATGTTAACCCAGCAAACATTGCTGAACTATTCCGTACTGACCACCTTAATAGGGAAGAAAAGAAAGCGGTTCTAAAAGTATGCAAGAAGTACGATGATATATTTTATAAAGAAGGACAAACTCTTACTTTTTCTAACGACGTTAAACACAAAATTGCTACAACAGACGATATACCGATCTACGTGAAGTCATATAGATATCCATTCGCCCACAAGGAGGAAGTGCAAGCACAAACAGTGAAGTTGCTAAGCCAAGGCATTATCCGCCCTAGCTACTCTCCTTTGAGCTCCCCTGTTTGGATTGTACCCAAAAAATAGGATGCGAGTGGAAAGCAAATATGGAGGATGGTAATAGATTTTCGTAAATTTAATGAAAAACTATTTCAGATAAATACACCCTTCCGAATATAACCGAAATCCTAGACAAACTCGGCAAATGTATGTATTTTACAACTTTAGACCAGATAGAGATGGAGAAAGAAGATACTCAAAAAACTGCCTTCACGGTAGAAGGAGGTCACTATGAATACGTCAGAATGCCCCTTGGTCTGAAGAACGCTTCTTCAACCTTTCAACATGTAATCGATAACGTTCTGAAGGAACTTGTTGGTAAAATTTGCCGAGTTTACTTAGATGATATTATCATCTTTTCTACTTGGCTTCAAAAGCATATCGAAAGTCTCACACTAGTTTTCGAAAAATTGCGTGAACATTACTTTAAAATCAGTCAGAATTTAGGCAAAAAAAACCGAAGGTATAAAACCCAACCCTTCAAAGATCCATGCTATACAAAACTGCCCAATACCCCGTACTCAAAAAGAAATTAAAGGATTTATAGAACTACTGGGATATTATAGAAAATTAACCACGCCACTGACAGAATACCTAAAAGAGGGCAGAACAGTGCAGTTGACATATCGATATGTGAAAACATTCGAATTATGCAAAAATATGCTTACTAATGACCCAATCTTACAATACCCAGACTTCTCAAAACCATTTGTACTAACGACCATTCGAGCAACTTTGCACTCGGCGCAATCTTGTCACAAGGGCGTATTGGCAGCGATCAGCCAATATGTTATGCTGGTAGCCATAGTATGGGCTACGTAATATTTCAGGCCGTACCTTTTTGGCAGAAAATTCTAAATCATAACAAACGGTAAACCCCCCTCACCTGGTTTATGAGTCTAAAGGAGCCCAATTCCAAAGTTATAAGATGGCGCCTAAAGTTAGAGGAGTTCGATGACCAGATAGTGTCCAAAAAAGGAAAATTAAATACTAATGCCGATGCTCTTAGTCGTGCTCAAATTGATAATCTAATTCTAGAATTAAACTTAAGCGATAACGTCTCAAACCAACATAACATGTGGTACTACCATACACTCTGCGGACGAAAAAAGAGACCATGGAATTGAAATATCAGAACAACCGCTCAACGAATTTAACATTCAAATAATTTTACTCAAATCATCGGAACCACCGGGAGTATCCTTAGAAGTACCCTTTCGAAATAAACAACGCCGAACCATACGCGATTCAGAATTCACCGAAGCAAAAGTAATGGAAATATTTAAAAAATATTTACTTCCGAACAAACTCACTGCCATATTCTCTGACGAAGAAAAATTTAAAATGGTACAGCTTGTCTATTCCAAATATTTCGCTAATAATACTACATTTAGAATAGTAATAAAAAACATAGTTGCAAAAAACTACTATCAGACGTAAAACAGAATGACGACCAAGACAAAATAATTAGTGACAATCATAAAAATAACAATCATAGAGGTATAAACGAATCATACCTTCACCTCAAAAGAGACTATTACTTTCCATACATGCACAAGAAAATTCAACAAACCGTCAATAATTGCGAATTATGTCAAGTATCTAAATACGACAGAAGTCCTCCGAAAATCAAATTTCAAGTACCAGAAATTTCACTTAGAAATTTCAGACAAATTAGAAAAAGTCCATATTGATATTTATTGTATTAATCATCAACAAATCCTAAATATGATTGATAAAATATCAAAGCTTGCTTCGGCATATACCCTTCCAGCTAGGAATATTATTTCCATCCTTAAATCACTAAAGAATTTTATAAGCCTTTACGGCATGCCCAAAAAGAGTTATTGTGACTAAGGTTCCGAGTTCACGGCCAATATCTTCAAAGACTTTTGTAAACAATATCAGATGAATTGCACTTTACCTCCTTTCAGCAGAGTTCTAGTAACTCACATGTAGGGAGATTACACTCTACATTTACGGAAATATATAGAATCGTACTTTTTACGCGAAAAGAAGCCAATCTTGGCTTAGAACATGACGAAATCTTGTCTGAAACAATCATAACCTACAACAACTCTATTCATTCTACCACCAAATATACCCCTTTTGAGCTTTCCTTCCGAAAAACGAGCACGAGTATTTAAAGAAACTCAATGAATATCAAGAAAAACTCTATCTTTTAATAAAAGAACAAGTAGAAGAATAAATAAAATCAAGAAGAGATAGGCTAAATGAATCAAGAAGTGACCGCGAAAACTGGGAAAATGATGAAATAGTATTTAGACAAGAATGTAGAAGAAATAAGATAACGCCTAAATTTTCTCGGCATAAGGTCAGAAAAAATAATAAGATTACCTTAATAATCGCGAGAAACCAAAAAATGCATAAAGCTAAAATAAAACATGAAAAGAAATATACACAAACTAGCAATACTAACAATAATTAATATATTTTAGAGTTACATTGATAACCACCCAAATTCTTCAAGTACACGACTTGACCAAGAATCAAGGTATCGCCCAGCTACTACTTGGCAAAGCAAGACATATTGAGCGCTTTGACAATCTCATGCATATAGTTAATTTAGAGGATTGCCATAAAAACGTCAGAAATATTGGAAACACCCTCAGCTTGAAAAGCGTAGTTCATTAACAAATCTGATAAAAACAAGAAACCTTAAATTAACAGAACTAGAAAACTTACTCAAGTCACTAACACACATTAAAAGCAACAAAAGAAGCTTATTAACGAACTAGGTACAGCTATAAAGTTTATAACAGCCAACATGGATGCAACTGACGCAGACAACTTAAACAGACAAAAAAAATTATTACACAATAACGAACACACTATTGCTAACACACTTTCAAAACAACACACACTAAACACCCAAATGCTAGAAAGACTGAAAATCGAACAACGCACATTAACAACGAACAACAAACTATCGAAACCTTTATAACAATAAGTACACAGAAAATTAATAGTCAAATTAATTACAATATAGACCTTTTAAGGTTGTTTTTTTTTTAATTCCGCTAGACCTCGAACTCGTAATTCGCGCGCTTATAAAAAAAGTGTATTGTGTTTGGGCACTCCATCTGGTCCTATTCCCTATCGTTTGCTGCTGCTTTGCTTGGCTATAGCAAGTGTCGTATGCTGTCGCGTTGTGTAGATTATTTTGTTTGTAGACCAAAACAATTAATTGTATGGGCATAACACCTGCAGTGATTTGTTTTGGAAAGCTGACATCAGGATCTACACGGTACGCTTAGTCAGCTCCGGAGTTAAGTTTTTTCGTGTTTGCTTTTTGTTATGTGTAGGAGTGTCAGAATAGGCTTGAGCAATAGTCGTGGGTTAAGGGCAATTTTTTTTTCGTTGTACGCCCACGCGAATCTCGATAAACCAGCTGTTTTGGCACCAGGTTAAGCACAGGTCAACATTGATTCTGATCTAATGGAGCCTGCCTGTGTGTAACTTAGTGCCATTAGTCTTTTTTCATCGCGGTCTCGCCGTTAATATACTTAGTGATGTAGCCTACCTACTTCGTTGACTACTAGGAGTTTTAACTGGTCGTTGTGCTTCCTCAGCAATGACATGGATGCCGATAGGGTTACAAATTTAGTTCACCTGGGTATGAAACGCTTTATCCCTAACAGGATAAAGTGTATCAGACCTAAGGAAAACGCGTGGTGTGACTTGAGCTGTAAAGAATCTAAGGCCAACCCAACTGAGGAATACCGAAAAAAGTTCAAACGAGCCAGATATTACTGCAATGCCCACATTAATCGTGACAAATTCTCCTACGACCACAAGTTGAGGCAAGAAATACTACAAAGTCCCTCCGGTAGTAAAAACTTTTGATCGTTTGAATAATATTAAAAATTAGGCCTCGTCATCTATCCCGACACTCATTTGCAATTACACTCCTGCTGTCAGCTCTTCGGATAATGCCAATCTGCTCGCTGCTCATTTTGCAGCTAGCTCAACGCTACCTGATTGTGCTTTATCTCTCCATTTTCGCACTCGTACAGTGGTAAGAGTTCTTCAATATCTCAACATTCACAAATCCGCTGGCCGGTACTTCCCCTTTCGTTCTGAAGAGGTGTTATTCGCTGGCAAAACCACTGCGTAAGCTTTCTTTTCTGTCCTATTCTTCAAGGCGCTTTCCGAGAAGGTGTAAAACAGCATTTGTCCAGCCAGTCCCAAAAAAGGGGAATCTTCTTTTCCCTCCTCCTTCCGACTAATTGCACTTGCGTGCCTTCTTTCCAAGGTCATGAAAATGCTCATAAATGGGTAGCTTGTGAAATATCTCAAACCTCGAAAAATTTTTAACGACCGACAGTACGGTTTTCGCAGCAACAGGTGATTTTATGACATATCTAACTGAAAAGTGGAACCAATCTATTCATCATGGTAGTGAAAGCAAGATCCTTGCGCTTGATATTTCAAAGGCATTTGACAGAGTTTCGCATCAAGCTCTTTTGTCGAAAATGCGTGCATTTGAGATCGATGTTACCCTTCTTCAGTGGATTAGAAATTTCATTTCGGAACGTTCAATTCAAGTTGTTTTCTACGGTTTCAAGTGAACAAAATAAATGCTGGTGTTCCTCAAGGTCGACATATTTTTTTATGAATTTTGAACACAAACTTAATGTAAAATATATATTGGTGATAACATTTTTAAATTTTGATAGTAAAACATGACATTTAAGAACGCGGGATTTAAAAAAATATAGTAGTAAAACAGAAGTGCTCAGACTTTTTCTGACATGTTAGATCTCTGCCATCCACTAACTTTTTCTTAATATATTCTCTTTCGATAGAATGAAACTAGAAAAGTATTCCACTCTAAAAACAATACAAAAATAAATCACGAGTTCAATTATAGCAAAATTTTTCCGTATTTGACCAATGGTTGGGTTTCTCGTATTAAATTAAGAATGACGAATTTATAATTCAACAAGTTTTCAAATATATATTATATTATATTCAGTTCAACAGAACAAAGAACAAAAATAAAACAAAGCAAAGATGTACTTACATTGCTTCGCTGTCAGGTCCTTATTTCGTACTTACTCTTGCTATCACAATATCCTATATTTTTTGTCGTTGAGTTTTTCTTAATAATTATGATGCTAATATAATACAAAAACACTCGTGTTTCCCGGTGTATATGCATACTATTATATCGCATGAACACGCAATTTTTGTTTAAAAAATTATAGTTCCCCAAAATAAAGGTATTTGGTATTCTTTATTTTAAATGACTTGCATATATTAAGAACTTAAAAGTACATAATCAAAGCCTGTTTTTTATTCTTATAGGTACTATTATTGTGTCCTATTTGGGAGAAGATAATTCCCTTTGTACCCTTCCACACAATACAAATATATTCTCTTCTTTATTTTTGTATAGTCTTTCTTTACGCACAATAACTTGCAACGGAAATTGTACACCAACGTTTGCTCAGCTTTTTAGGGAAAAAAATCTGTCAAATCGCGTATGATGGGATAATGTATTCATTTCCCCAAAAAAACATACATGCGGCTGACTGTAATCAGAAAAATAAAGCAAGCGATATCATATATAGAGATATAACAATCACGGTAATTCAGTTCACATTAAATTTAATAATCGAAGCCGTTTTGCTTCTTTTAACATAAACTTACGTTTAAAGTTAAATTGTGATAATATGTCTGATTACTCAAGTAATTGTTTCCTTTTTAATAAGACATTTATTTTTAAAAAACTTTATGTACAATTAATATTCTTGTTAGTAAGTATTCCTCTAATTCTTGTTATTTCAATGCGTAAATAAAGCAATCATCTAGAGCTTTATTGATTATCCAATACTTAAACCACTTATCGACAACGATAATCAATAGCATAGAAAGTTCACACTTTTATCGGAATACTATTCACGCGTTTTTTCACGACTCACTGAGCACTTTTGAAAGCATAATAGTGAAATTTAATTAAACGACCTACAAGAAATTTGCAATTATTTATATTTTCAATGTACCATTGGCTGTACTGAGTCCCCAATAGTGTTCCATGTTTTTCATGTCGTGGCCACTAAAAACTGCAAGCAATTTTTTTTTTAATTTTTAATATGAATTGTTTATATATTTTAATAGATGATATATACATTTCTTTCTTTCACAAATTTCGCGACGACAGCGGTGCCCACAATGTTAACGTATCTGTGGTCATTCGAATAATGGATGGTAAATATATAATAATGACTGCAATAGAGTAGAAAAAGCATCGTGATCAATTGTATTGTGTAGAAGTATATTGAGTTCGGCTTGTGTACAATGTTGGTACAGTGCCTCTATAATAGTAGTTTGGCTTAATTAAGATCATCGTTCTGACAGACACCGGGGATGGTCAACCTAAATTGAGTAAATTGATTTAAACGAATTGTTTTCAGTGGCATATGTGTGTGCTTGAGGTTTTTTAAAAAAAGGTATTATGTACTTATTATACACATAGGCGGCCAAAGGTAGGCGCCAAGATGGGCCTGGCCCTTCCCCCCTCCATCCCAGAATTAAAGGAAGTTATTTATTCAATCAACTATGTACTTCGTTTTTTGAGAAAAAAGCTGCATCGTGTCGTGATGATTTGGAATTAACTCCTTGTAGGTACATGCACATTTTTTTAAATTAAAATGTGTTCTGTAGTATGCGTTTATGTGCTTCCTATGAATAAAAAATAAACTTATCAAGAAAATGTTTCATTCGATTTTATTTTGGATAGAACCCAAAAAACATGCGGTTTCGGTTGAGTGATTTTCTTTTGAAATGTATTTGGCCGACGAGTCGCACGACGTGACCTGACATACGAGTTTTTACTGTATGGAAATGCTCGCAAACTGCGTAAACTTAGAAGCTGTACAGAAATGCTGATTATATGAATTGCTTGTAGACTGTGTAAAATTACGTTAGTTCTAAAGCAGAGTTTAAAAATTTGAGGAAACTTTCTCTCCATGTTCTTTAGGTGGAAGTTAAATGCGCATGCGGCCCACAACGCATAACTTTGCAGCCAAGCCCGGTTGTTTATTATTTTTAGCTTAACACTCACACTCTCTTTACGAACCAGGGTTAATATGAGAATTTTTATTTTACCATATCTTGGACATTTTTTATCCAATTTGATTTTTAATGGCAGCCAGTGCCTAAATATTTGAAACATTTTTAAAAATTAAAATTAAACTTTAATTTTTTCATAGTTATCACACTAATGGGGGATTCCCCATACTAATGGGGAATAATATTAACCTGGGTTAATAAGCTGCTGATTAAGAGGCAAGAATTGTCGCCCATGTTAGAGTTAAGTTAATTTTTTTTAGGCTTCTGACTCGCCGATACTATTACAAGAGCTAGTAAACAATTTGACTAATGTGTTTTTCCAAAATTAAAATTTTTTTTGACTACTAATTTTTTAACTAAAAATCAAGAAAATAACAGTCTGGCAGGCATTTGGTAGTTGCGTCACTATGTATCGGATTTTTTTAAATTGCCAAAATTGAGCGAGAGAAAACTTGCTTTTACAAGTTTACTATGTGTTTAAAAATATTCGTCTAGCAGTGTGGTTGGAAGTGCTTTCCAGACGAGCGAATAGCCACTGCTTCCATTGGTGGAAGGAATAGAGCACTGTTTTTTGAAGTACAATATCTTTGTGAATAATTACCCCATCGATATGAAATACACACCGTTTTAGAGCCCTAAGCTTCTAGTTTATAAATCTGCTAGCAGAATAGATTTGCTTTGCTTATTACCGCAATTATAAGAAAAGGAGTAAAACCAGAATTTTCTATGCCCTTAATGTCCTATTTTAAAGTCCACAAACCTGAGAAAATTTTCTTAAATAAAACCAATACATTACTCAGATATCATCGATTATCGCACGATAAATCTAAGGGCAGTTTTAGAAACTTGAAAACATTTTCTATAAGATGCTTTCATACTTTCTTAAAAATTATTATGTACTGTAGCTCCCAGAAATAAACTGATAAAGCCGCCAAATTCTTCCTATCCTCTCTTGTTTAATAAAGAACTTCCAAAGCCTTGATATTTCCACTCCTTTATTCAATTTTGTTTTATTTTTCTAGTCTCCCACTTAATGTTTTCAATGGGTGTATAATAAGTTATGTATTTTTTGATATAAATATTTCGTAAGTTTTTTTTTGTTTCTTTTATTTTTCTATAACGAGATGCAGATTATTTATTTATCACTCTGGCGACTAAATTTGTTTAATATAGGGGAATTCAAAGAGAACATTTAAGTGTTTAGCAAAAGCTTGGTGGTCCGAAAGAACGCCTACAAGCAGCCTACAGTCGATTCTCCTCAGAGATAGAAGAAAAGGTGCTGACCTTATGCAAATGTCCGTGCGCAGTAGTTTGGTCTGTCTACATCCACCGCAGGTGGTCAAAAGGATGGATGAATGATTGCGATTATATGAGAACACAAGCGTTCTCACTTTAGCAAAACACCATCAACTCCAACTTCTCAACTCCCCGTGTGGACTGCTGGGTGCCTAGTACCTCGACTGGAGATGGGGTAAGCAACCCCTGTGGAAGGTCTTTGGTGGCAGCTGACGAGAGAAGGGGGAGGAGTGCCAGCTCACTAAGGCACTTGTCCTGTTTCCGGACGGCGGCGGACGAATTCTAAGGATGGATCAACGGCAGCGTCCACAGTTGCAGTTAGATGGAACAAGTGATCTCCCTATATGAGTTGCTTCGATTTATTTGAAGCCCAGGTCTATAGGGATATCCAACACTAAGCCAGGATGTTAGAAAAGAGCTGGTGGCGGATGAGCCCTTGATAGGTCAACGGCAGCATTCACATCTCCAAAGTGGGTGACTGGCACCGGAATTACGGGCCTACTATCCTAGGGTCAAGAACAGGGCCTGGCCCTCCAGGTTGGGGGTTGGGGGTTGTGCCGTCGGGGTAACTTCCCGACCACGTCAAAAACATCTAGTTATGGGAGAGACAATGGCAGCCTCGGATATAAATGTACCTCAAAGGCAAATTAGACCCGGAACGTTAACGGACATGCGAGTGTGTGCCTGGAATGTGCGGACACTCTACACTCCACGTGCTACTTTAAAACTTGAGTCTGTCCTCTCGCGGTACAAGGCCGACATTACCGCGATCCAGGAGATACGATGGATAGGATCAGGTACTATCAAAAGACAAAATTGCATATATATTACAGTTGTAACAGAAGATTGCACGTGTTAACATCTTCTGTGGATTAGTTGGTCCTCCACGAAGCGACAACATATAACGGCTACCGACTAATTTACTTTGCAGCAGCTTGTAATACGGTTCTATTACGCTTGTAGCACTAGGTTTCCGCGACTACGAATCCACACAGCAACCTGGCGCTCTCCAGACGATCGAACCGCCAACCAAATCGACCATGTGCATCGATGCGAGGCACGCATCCAACATCTTGAACATGCACACTTACCGAGGGGCAGACGTCGACTTTGACCATTTTCTTGTTGCAGCTAGATTCAGAGCTCGACGGTTAAACGAGAAGAAGCTGCGAACTGAACAAAAGAAGTAATTCGACGTTGGACAACTGAGCACATCTCCAGAGTCGATAGGGCCCACAAAGAGCCCTACCACCACAGACGCCAACAACCAATGGTCTCAGTATCGCGATATTATCAAGGAGGTAGCCGAACCCTCCCTAGGATACCAGTCACCCCGGAGAAAAAGCCCGTGGTATGATAATGTGTGCGTATACCTTAAAAAGGTGACAGAAGATGCACACATTAGAACGCTGCAGAGAAAACAAGGGCATCAAGGGATGAGTACCGAGCCAGGAGAAGGGAGGAGAAGAAGATCCTGCGTAGGAAGAGAGAGAGCATGCAGTCTCCCAGTACAATATCCGGAAGTTCTATAAGATAGCCAAGCAACTGACTGCTGGCTTTAAGACCGGAACAAGGCTCTTCGTAACAGCGATGGAAACCTAGTCACCGAAGCGCAGGGAAAAGTAGATGTATTTAAGCAGCACTTCCATTAGCTGCTAAACGGACAAAATGTAGAGAGAGTGATGGGGCAAGAAAAGAACCCACGTCCAGTCAATGAAGAACCAGTCCCTCCGACCAGTATGGAAGAGGTTGGCTTAGCTATTAAAAAACTAAAGAACAACAAGGCCGCCGGCTCTGATGGTCTACCAGCAGAGCTTTTCAAATACGGAGGTGATGTTATGGTTGGGCGCATGCACCAAATCATCAACCAAGTTTGGGTGGAGGAAAGCATGCCCGATGACTGGACCATCAGCTCCATATGTCCCGTCTACACGAAAGGCGATCCTATGTCTTGCAAGAACTATCGAGGCATATCCCTGCTTAATGTCGCATATAAGATCCTATCCAACGTGCTGTGTGAACGTCTCAAACCTTTGTGCAACACACTAATCGGCACGTACCAGTGTGGCTTCCGGTTCGGCAGATCAACTGTAGACCAAATCTTCGCACTAAGGCAAATCCTGGAAATGACCAACGAGTTTCAAGTCGAGACACATCATCTCTTAATCGCTTTTACAGCATTCATCGTCAGGAGCTTTTTGTGGCGATGGCCGAATTCGGGATCCCATCAAAACTGATCCAGATGTGTCGCATGACACTAGATAACACGCGATGCGATGTGCAGTTTGGCAGCAGCTCATCTGAACTCTTTCAAACATGCACCGGATTTCAACAAGGAGATGCACTGTCGTGTGATTTCTTCAATCTTGTTCTTGAGCAGATAGTGCGCTGGGCAGGTGTCAACACGGAAGGCACTATCTTCAAAAAAAACAGTCCAGTTAATACTGGGATCCTTTGAAATAAAAATCTTTCGACGGATATTTGGTCCTGCGTGCGAGGAGGGCGAATGGAGGAGAAGATACAACCGCGAACTCTATGAGCTGTACCAAGATGTAGATGTAGTCCGAAAAGCTAAAACTCGTCGACTTCAATGGCTCGGCCACATCGAGCGAATGGACAACAACGCTCCAGCCAAGAGGGAATTCGAATCCCAGCCCCAGACGACAAGGAAGACCGGACCTCCGTTTTAAAGACCAAGCCATCGCGGATGCCAGAGCGCTTGGTCTGGACAACTGGAAGCAGCGTGCTCGGGATCGCAGAGGGTGGAAGGCTGCCGTATCTCAGGCAGGGCGTATCTCACGGATCGGGAGCCCGTTAAGTAAAGAAAGTTAGTATATCCACCGCCATCGCGCCACCGAATCTTGTGTTCACGAGAAACCCAAGAATCGATAGAAGACATAACTAGAGATGCAGGCAGACCCAACACAGTGTTCACCAGAAACCCAATAATCGATAGAAGACATGACTAAAGATGCAGACAGACCCAACATAGGTTCGGGTCCTGAGAAAACTTCTTCTGAACCTTGCCTAGCAAGCTCATCCGAGATCTCATTTCCCTGTATGCCAGTGTGACCTACTGCCCAGACAAGATTCACAGTGTTCAGTCTCCCCACCAAATTCGGAGAATGCTTGAGTTCTAGCTCTAACTTGGACGAGGTAAGAGGGTTAAGCAGAGCTTTTAATGCAGCGTTCCACAAAGACTCCAGCACCAGACCACTGTCCGGGTTTGGAGCCTTCCGTGAAAATAAGATGGCAGTCAATCTATGGTTCAGAGTCTGACCGAAGCCATTCCCTTACCTTACCTGTGGAAAGTTGACGTGGTAGTTAGTTCGCAGAAGCATTTCTGGTGTCATTGCATCAGACGGCATATCCGTAAGACAGGGGTCAAACGATAATTCTCGAGCAAGTTCTTCAAAATTCCAGTGCGCATAGTGCCAAACTCCACCTCTCTTTAAGCGAAAAATAGTTTTTAACGTACACCCCATGATATATAAGTCGATGGGGGAAGAATTCATCAAATTCAAATGCTGGAGCAAAGCCCGAGGTGTTAGGAAAGGCTCCTGTGCAGCCGAGAGGTGCCGTTATTTGGAGTTTGGCCATAGAAGCAGTAACACGTTTGATGCGTATGAGAGTGGCTGTCTAATCATGGCCGTATAGATCCAAAAGACCCGTTTCGGAGACAAGCCTCATGTCTTACCAAAAGCGCCTTTACATTGCCAGAAAGTCGACAGTGCTTTATCGGGTTCTCAATTCGACATGTTTGGACCAATAAAGTTTTTTATCGAGGATTACACCCAGATATTTGACTCCATCGGATATAGGGATGGTGACACCTTTAAACACGAGATGTGACAGACTAGTGACGATTCTCCTTCTCGTAAAGAGAACAACCGTGGTTTTAACAGGATTCACTGAAAGCCCATTACTAGTGCACAAGACATCGATCAAATCCAGGGATCTCTGCGCTTGAGAGCAGATAGCCCCTAGATTTGAACGAAATAACGGTGACATCATCCGCATATGCTTGAGTGCAGTTTTCAGGAAAATTGACAGCCGTAAGCAAAGGGTGTACCTCCACACACCACAAGAGGGGAGACAGAACACCACTTAAAGAACAGCCCCCATTTACCCCTGTTTTAACACACTTGCCACAATCTGCGTCGGCTACCAATGTCCTGTACATTAGCATTAATTTAGTCCACAACACCAAAGTTTCATTTACAGTATGCTGTCTGGCAGAGCTATCCAAGCTGTCAAAGGTCGCATTATCAAAAGCACCCTCAATATCGACGAACATGCGCAACGCATACTCCTTCCGGTCAAGAGCACTATCAATTCTACCAACATTGTTTTGAAGCGCAGTCTCGCAGGATTTTCCGCGCGGATAGGCATTTTGCATCTCAGGGAGAGGATGTGATCGGAGAGCAACTTTGCGCACATGCAGCTCAATCAGTCTCTCCAAACTTTTCAGCAAGAAGCAAGACGGACTTATGGGTCTAAAGCTTTTGGCTAGAGTGTAGTCAGACTTAACAATTTTTGGTATGAAAACCACTTTCAATATACGCCAGGGGAAGGTATATGGACCAAAGCCACGCTCGCAATATACGAGCTGTGCCGCGTGGTATTAGTCGGTTCAAATGTAGCCACAGTCGTGTGAAAGGCTGAAGAACACGTAGTAACTTTATTTCCCGGGAAGTGAGTCTCAAGAAGAAGACTGAAAGTCTCCGCCTTTGTCTCATTGTACGTGCCATGAGGTTTAAGGATAGCATTCAGTTTACTTGGTCTGTTCCTTTGGAGGACTTTAACGAGCCTACTAGTTGCACTTAGAGATTCGACCTCTTCACAAAACTTTTACTTTTTTTTGTTTCGATCGATAAAGATTCCAGTCTTCTATTAAGTTGGTTTTTAAAGGACCGATTTAACAGCTTCCTAGTTTATTTACAAAGACACTGCACTTCGGACTTCCACCAGGGTACCGATTTTTTGCGGCGGGGCTTAGAAACAGGGCACGAAAGTTCAAAGCGTTGTTAAGATCCTGAGCAGACCTCTCCACTCCCTGTCCTGATCTAAGTTTGAGTGGACTTTTGACAGAGTTGGCAAGCTGCTCTCTAAACTGTGGCCAGTTTGTTTTCCACGGGTTTCTACTCCCTTGCGAAGGTGAAAGTTTGCAGTAGATTTGAAATTCGATATATCTGTTATCTGATAAGGTGCTATCTGGCGATACCTTCCAATTTATGATGGACTTCAATTGCCTATTAGACAGGGTAACTTTAAATTCTTACTGTCTTCCGGCTGTACCAAGATAGGTTGATGACCTTCATTTGTTGATGGCAATATCAGACGATGAAATGAAGTCCAAGAGTCGATCTTCCCTCATGTTGCATTTGCTGCTGTCCCAAACAGTGTTCTGAGCATTAGCATCGCAGCAGAAGACATGACCCAACCTTTTGGATTCACAATACTCTACGAGCTCTACAACAGCCTTTGGGTTAGAGAGTCATAGGAGAATTAAGCCGATGAAGCGACAAAGGTTTCCCAATTATCATTTGCATGGTAAGTTATAGAAACAGCTACGAAAGCTTTTGATCATAGTAGCTGTAAAAGATTTCGATACAATAAGACAAGTCCTTGGTCTTTCGGATTGCTCATCATAAGTAACGTGGTATAAATCACTCAAGCAACCAAGACCACAGATGCGATTTTTCCACACCCATAGTTCCTGAACTGATATTATGTGTAATTTTGTTCTACTAGCCACAAGCCTGCTGCTTGAAAGGGCGGTAGCAGCCTTGCAGTGCAGTAGGTTAATTTGAGTAAACAAGATGGATGAATACTCTCGGTTACACCCAGAATCCTGCCAAGATCCACATAGGGACGCATGTTATACCTAGATGTGATGGTCTCATCAACAGCCATATCTATACTCTCAATAAGAGAACTAGCACCTTCACTGTTGGGATATGCGGGTATCCCGATGAAAAAAAAAGAAAGTAAAAAAAATTGTTCCTTCAAGTAACAAATACTTTTTATTTTCAGGCTGGTCGACCTGATCACATGGAGCTTACAAAAACGAAAGAGAAAGACTTCTGTAGTTAATTTGAAAAATCGAAATTTACATGGTAATATGGCGATTTCCGAGCTGCCCAAAGCAATCTAGTAGCAATTGGGTTGAGTTTAAGGACCGTGTACATTTGCGCATGAAATTCTATTTTTGGTGTTAACATTACCGGCCCCATTGCAATATTACTGCAAAGATCAAAAATTCCTTCTTTTATTTAAGCTTCTGACTCAAGTTTTTAACCATCCGCATACCACATTAGGCCATTTTGGCATTTAGGTGGGTTGTTGCCAACCCATGCTTCTCTGTTTGTGATTTCGGTAGAGAAACCTTTTTTTAACATTGTGTTTTCGTTGTTCTATCTGTTACCGCACAGATCATGTCTAGTTCGGGGATTTCCGAAACCAGTTGCATTAGTTCAATGCTTTTACGAATGGTTTGCTCCTTAGTTTGTTTCAAACTTGCAGTGCTGCATATTGCCACTTTTTTATGAAAATGTGTTTTGGTGTAAGTCCTATTATAGCTTCTATGGTAGCTGTGGGACAGGTTCTCATGGTACCGGAAATACCAATGCATGCGACCCGTTGTACCTTGTTTAGTGGCTTTATCGCAGACTTTTGGGTGGTTTTCTTCCACCATATAATAGAAGGGTATGTTATAATGGGCCGGATCATTGCTGTATAGATCCAGTGGGTGATTTTTGGGGAGATACCCCAGGTTTTTCCATACATGCAGCGGCAGGCTCAGAAAGCATTTGATGCTTATTTAGTTTTGTTATACAGGTGCGAGTTCCAAGTCAGTTTTTTATCCAAGATTACTCCCAGATACTTGACCTCGTCGGAATACTCTATGAGATTATCATTTATAGAAATTTGGTTTAGATTCAAACTTCTTCTCTTTGTTTACCTGATTTGGGGATAAATACCACATTTACCTCCCTCCAGGATTGTGGTATATATCCCAGTTAAAACTGAACCTAAGTAGGGCAACAATGTTAGGCAGAAGGAGATCCAGGCCTTTTTGGAGCAATGGAATTGAATCTTTAGAAGGAATGTTAAAGATTCTTTCGGGTCTCGTGTGGTGGCGCCATCAGGTATGATTAGCAGCCGCATACAGTTTGATTGATCTTTTGGAGGTGTCCTTTGGATATGAGATACTGCTGGAAGCTCTTCGAGTCTTTCACAGAGGCTTTTCCAGGAGGCTCTTTTAGATCCACACAATTCCTGGTTGTATTGGGTAAGAAAGGATCTGTATTGGTCCCATTTACCGGTGCGTTTAGCGCTATTGAACAATTTTCTGACCCTTTTACGGGTGCTCTCTATGTTCTCGTTCCACCATGGTACGCACCTTTTTACCACAGTAACCTTACAGCTGTTTGTAAAAGATGAAATGATAATGTCATTTAGCAGACATTGTGCATCTTCCGCATCGTTTATATGTGATGGGTTTTCTGATCGCTAGATTTTCCCTATATTTTCTACAGTTTGTGAGTTTATTAATGTAGCGAACTGGCGCATGTTCGGTGTTGAGTTTGAGTTCGGTTTGGACCTTATATGCATATGATCCGATAGAGATGCATCATCGGACACATGCCAGTTATCAACAATATTCTGCACTAACGAAGATGAGAGGGTGAGATTTAAGACCTCTTCTCTGATCGCATTTCTGAAAGTGGGCTTATTGCCTTTGTTTAGTACTACTAAATTATTGCTATACAGGTATTCTATTAAAGTCTCACCTCTTTTATTAGTACCTCGGTATTCTAGTATCGCTATGAGATCTTTAGTCACAAAACCTTGAACAGGAAAAAATTTTAAATCTTTTGCAACAAAAAGAGCTGCCCTTGTTCTAAAATTTCCTCTGGCGAAGATAAGCTCTCTGGTTTTACTATTTAAACCAAATATTACCAATGACTTCTGGATACGTCCAAAACCGATGTTCCCATCGGCACATCGTTGGCTAGAGGTGTCTGAGGCACCCTTAGCGCGGTCCAGGTTGGCCGACGTTTTGGGTTTAGGGTGGACGTCTTTCTTATCCTGGCCAGTCCTTTGACCTCTGAAAGCCGCTTCAACGTGCTTTCGTTAATAGCAAATACCATGTGGGCTGTTTCACGCTTATCGGTATTGTATTGAACCCTTTGTTTTGCCCATCAAGCATAGCCAGGATACGCTAGTTCGCCACTCCGTTACTTTGTGGAAAGAAACCCCTGATGACATGTGGCTTTGGAAAATTTCTCCTTGAGTGTCACGAAGTTTGCTTTTACCCAGCCCGCGGTGGGGATGTCAGCGCAGGTGAACATCAGCCAACCAGCTTTAAATGTTATCCCGCGGACGGATGGTTTAGTCTCCTCATCACGTATTTCCACCGTGATGTCCAGAATCCTCTCTTGTATCTGAACCATATTTACATTATTGAGAGGATTATGATCGAGATCGGCCAATTCGGCTACAACCCCCAATCTGACAAAGCATATTATATTAACATATGATATGATATATTAACATATGATGCTTTGTCGATGGTTGTCTCGCCAGATCGAGCGCGTTTTGCATCAGACTTCGGAGGGGAATAGTTCTCGGATCGCATGCGCTTCACCTCGGAAACCATCGACTTTTTTGGCAGTTAGCCTTGCTTGTATTTGTCTTCCCCATTTTATAGCGCTTGCTTAAAAGACAGAAGGATTTGCAGACATTCTGGTCAACGGTCACGAGTTTAGACACGATTCAATTCGTGCAAGAAGTGTAGAAAATTCTTCGAATGTGAATTTTGAGGCACCTGCAATCTTTTTAAAGTGACTCTTAAAGCTTTTAACCCCTGCCTCCCATAATCAGCCGATATGGGGAGAACCGGGGGGAATGAATTTCCGCTGAATTTGTGAGAAATCATTAGATATTCCCTTAGGATACTCCATTAGAGCCCCATGGAAATCACGCATCAAGGTCTTGGAGGCACCGAAGGCTGGTATCCCTCGCCGAGAAACAAATCGGGGAAAGGATGCCGGAAATGCCATAGTCGAAAGGTCACTGACCGCCTCTAAATGAATTGCTTTAGTGGCAAAGCAAACGAATAGACAGACGTATCCCTCATTAAGTCGACAGCTACGGCCGTAGTAAAAGTCAAGACCGGTGTTGATAAAAGGCAAGCTAAGAGTAGTTCTCTGAAAAGGCAAGGATTTCATTATTTTGGAACACAGCTCCTTTTTGTAAAGAACACAAGGTTTACAGGTTCTTATAGTTTTCTTAACCAAATTTTTGAGCTTTGGTATCCAGAACTTGGATCGAATAAACCCTATCATTAATTGAATCTCGCCATGTAAAGACAAGGTATGAACATAAGCAACGAGTAAAAATAGAATCATACGGAAGCAGTGTCGGAAAACGTTCATTATACGGCAAGGTAGATGATGCTAACCGACCATGGGATCGCAAAATCATTTCATTATCCAGAACGGGTATAAGGGAAAGCAAACTACTCTTAGATTTCAATGTCTTACCCTGGTGTGAGTCGTCATAATCTTGACGAAAATATTTTCTTTGTGTAAGAATAATTAAACGGCTTTTGGTGAATATATTTCGGCAGGCAAAAGTTGATGCGAACTATATACATCAGCCGGTATTTTCCGGTGTTGTAGTTGTTGGAAAAAACGAAAAATATAGCTAACAACGCGAACAGCCTTATGCCATGTTGAAAACCTGCGCAAAATGGATTCAAAATCTTCGATTAAAACGTTGGCATTTGTTTTTAGAATTTTGTACTCCATTATGGCTTCATCGGGAGCAGATAGGTCGAACGATGGCCAGTCTGGTTCAAGAGTTTGCAATCAATTTGGGCCATTCCACCACAGATTTTTATGCTGTAAATCCTTGGGAGTGATGCCTCGAGTTGCTAAATCAGAAGGGTTTTGAGCAGAGCACACATATGTCCACTTCACGGACAGAAATTAGCATGTATCTCGGAGGTCCTGTTGGCAACGTAGGTCTTCTAGTTACATGGAGGTTTCGCCAGCCAGGCTAGGACTATGGTTGAGTCGGTCCATAGCCTTAGTTCATTACCCTGAAGAAATTCAAAACAGCGGTACAATAAACGAGCCATTTTAGAAAGCAAAACTGCTGCTTGCAGCTCCAGCCGAGGAAGTGAGATTGCATTCACTGGGGCAACCTCCGTCTTGGACCATAGCAGATGTGAAGAAAACCTTGTGGAACTCTGTTGTATTCTTACATAAAGAGCAGCCGCATATGCCTTTTCAGAGGCATCACAAAATCCATGTATCTGGAAGTTCGACCATGGGGAATACTGAATCCAGCGAAGAATGCTAAGGGTTTCATTGTCAGAACAGCTTTCACTAAATGATTGCCACCGTAGCAAGGTGGATTGCACCAAATCTTCGTCCCATACCGTGCCGTCCTTCCAAATTTGTTGCATAGGAAGTTTTGCATAAGATAGGAGCTAGCCATCTAATGTATTTAGAACACGGTGTCTTGGAAGATGGTCGAGTATGTCAACTAAGCTAGCTTTCTGAGGTTAAACCCTGCAGAAGAAAATGCAGTTATAAGCTGCTGTTAAGCTTTCTTAGCTGTCACTAAATTATGAGCCCCTGAGAGGACATCATCAACGTAGAATTCCTTGGCTAAGATACAAGAAGCAAAAGGAGCCGAATTTTTAACATCTTCAGCTGCAAAGTGCGGATAGCTAGATAGGGTGCCCAATTTACCACAAAAGTCACGGTCTTGAGCTCATAATCCTAAACATCCTCAGTAGAACTTTCACGAAATAAAATACGTTGAAAAGGTATATCGTTTGGGTGAATGAGAATTTGTCGGTACATTTTCTCGATGTCGCTATTAAAAACGTATTTATAAAACCTCCAATTAAGTATTAAAAGCGTAATATCTGTTTGAAGAACTGGGCCCGGATATAAAAGATATAAAAGCGTTAAAAACTACACGTAGCTTAGTAGTGGTACTTTGTGTTTTGAGTACTGCATGATGAGGTTAGTAGTATGAGCTAACTATACCTTCGCGCACCATTTCATCGCTACTAGTAGTACCCATATAACCTAGCGCGACATACTCGGAAAGAACTGTTTGATACTCATATCGGAGCTCGGGTTTCAAACTCAAAAAGTGTTTCATAGCAATAGCATGTGAACGTCCTAAGCTGATTGCTTCGAAAATGTTTCCTTAAAAGGTAATCGCACAATGTACCTGCCGAACGAATCTCGAGCCGTAGTGGTCTTATACAAATGTTCGCAATATTGTTCTTCGGATGATAGAATTTGAACTTGAGGAACTTCTTCTTATTTCCAAAAGTTCTCTAACTCTTTGCCAACCGATACTTCATTAAAATAATTCAGAAAGGTTGAATACGAAACAATTTGGCGTATGGGTTTTTTCCACATGGACCCAATAAAACCCACCCAAAAACAGTATTCTGGGCCATACAAGAATTGAAAACATTAGCTTTAATGCCATCTAAAATAATAAAAGGATAGAAATCGGCTCCGATTAGCATATCGATACTAGAGCTTTTGTTAAAGCAAGGATTAGCAAGGGGAAAATCAAATTTACGAATATTTTCAATTTCCAGCGAATAGGATCAGCAGAGTAGAAAAGAGCATAACTTTGAAGAAGACGCTGTAACCGTGAAGCTCATCCCCGAAATCTGAGCTTGAACTGACTTTATAGGCAAGCACAGACGCCGTTGAACGTTTTCATAAATAAAGGAGACGTCGGAGTCTTGATCTATTAGCGCGCGTAAGTTAAATTCAGAATCTTTATACCGAATTATTACCAATGAGGTTGCTAAAAGAACTTTGTGTTGGGTCGTCGAAAAATACGATTTGAGGTTGGTTGTATACTTGCGTATACTTGCTTTTGCATTTGTTAATTTGATGATTAAATGCCAGGCAGTTAAAACAAAATCTATGTTTACGGACTGTGGCATAACGATCCTCAACAGACATCTTCAAATACGGGACACTGGCGCAATGAATGAGATTCCTTGCAGACAGGGCACACTAATGTCATGTTGCGATATGATCGAACGTTTTTTGTGCGTTGTACATCGCTAGCCTTAATTGCTGTCGGCTTAGTTGCTTTGCAACTGTGCTTCTTTTCAGAAACACTTTCAAGTATTTTAAGCGGTTAGAAAGAAAATCGTTCATCTATTGCCATGAAGGAATTTCAGTTGGATTTTTAAGGGATTCCTCCCAGAGCGAAAGCGTTCCTTCTGGAAGGCGTGCTGCATACAGGTAAGTGATCATGGCACTCCATGAGTCAACCTCAATGTCGTATGACTTTAATGCTATCAAAGCATCATTAAAATTACTTTGCAAACGTTTGAGCTCCTTACAAGATTCAATTGATAAAAATGGTTGATAAAGAAGTACCTGAATTTGGTTGTTTACAAGAATGCGCTTAATCTCATAGTGATCCTTTAAAGCGTTCCACGCCAAAAGAAAATTGAAATCAAATGCATTGAACTTATTCACAATGTCAAAGGCATCGCCCTTGGTTTTTGCTCCTAAATGAAAAAACTTTTAAGCCATGCTCAATTTCAAGTGATTGATATAAACCGCAGTGGACATGTCTCTAAACGACGGCCACTCTAAATAATTACCATAAAAGACATAAGTGTCACACGGTGGTACATTGAAATTATTCGAATGTGATAAAATAATATCACTATCTGAATTAGATATGCGTTTATGTAACTGTTCTTTTTCAACACGGTTGTTTATACCCTATCCCAAGGGTATATTAATTTTGACACATAGTTTGTAACACCCCGTAATATTCATCGCACACCCCTAAAAGTATATATATTTATGATCAGGACCAAAATCTAAGACTATTTAGCAATGTCCGTCCGTCCGTATCAACTTTTGAGGCCTTTAAAGTTATGCTAGGAAGCTGAAATTTGTAACATATACTCCCTTGGGCTTCGAAATGGTAAAGCGTTAAAATTTTCAAAATACGCCGACTGCCACGCCCACAATTTGGATAAAACCGTTGTAAGGCTTAAGTGAGAGAGATAAAGTTGTACAACCTTCACAAGATATGTAGGTACTGCCCATCTTTATTAATTTGTCATATAAAGTTTTTTGCCACACCTACTTTTTGTGGGCGTTTTTAACTCAAATGCTGTTTTCTTCGAAAATTTTCATAGAAATCGAAAAAAAATGTTTAACAATATATTAAGCCAATATTTTTCTCAATATATCGCCCATACAAAGTTTTTGGCCACGCCCACTTTTTGGGGGCGTTTTTAAAAAAACAAATTTTTTCGATAAATTTCATAGAATGAAATAAAATGCTATCCATCATCTTCCTAAGGTTTTTTTTCTTTGGGGTACATAGGGATAAGGATAGGGTATCATACTGTTCGCCCCAAGCGGACTGTAGCCTTTCCTTATATTTTTTAAATATAACTAAGAACTCAAATCCGACAATTCACTTGAACACATATAAGTGTCCACACAACCTTGGTACTTTGACCGAACTGGCTGGTGTCCCTCAAGGCTCTGTTTTGTCTCCGATTCTCTTTCTCATTTTTGCCAATGACCTTCTGTCTGTTACTTCTAATCCAATCCATTCCTTTGCTGAATGGAAAGAAAGAGGGGCAAAAGGGGCAACGCCCCTCACCTTCTGGCGTTGAACTGGAACGGTAAAGTATTATCATTGAATTTCGATCTTGACAGCATACTTAAATGGGGTAAAACCAACAGAGTGAAATTTAATGCTTCCAAAACGGAATGCTGTCTGTTGTCATTGAAGCGAACACCTAATTCTCTGCCATTATCTATGAATGGCACTTGCATCGCTGAAACCGAACGACTTTCCATTCTCGGTATGTGTGTTAATGACAACCTTCGTTGGAATGACCACATATTTGATATCGCCAAGAACGCTGCGAACGCTTCCTTAAGCGATGCAAGAAATATTTCACCCCTGCTGATCTGGCTAGAATCTACAAGGCGTTTATTCGCCCAAAACTTGAGTACAACGCTCATATCTAGTCTGATGCACCAATAACATATTTGGAGCGACTTGACAGGATCCAAAAACGTGCGGTAAAACTAATTGGCAATCGAGACATCGCGAAATCACTTGACACTCTCTCTCTCTCTGTTTTTCCTTTGCATTATAATTTACAAACATTTAAAACCAACGTACATCGGTTTCTCCCATTCTCTAATCCTTTATTTCCCTAATGCCCGCACTGTGTCACTTCATTATAAGGGTATCCAAAGTCCCTTTAGTGCGCCTACATTATAAAACAAAAAAAAAATATATAATACGAACCTTTACCAAAATTAAGAAAAAACCATAAGGAAAGGCTACAGTCCGCTTGGGGCGAACAGTATGATACCCTATCCATATCCCTATATGCCCCAAAGAAAAAAGCATTAAGAAGATGATGGATAGCATTTTATTTCATTCTATTATTAAAAAAAAAGGTTTTTTGAAAAAATGCCCCAAAAGTTGCTTCCTATAAACATTTTCGAAGAAAACAGCACTTTAGTAAAAAACGCCTATAAAAAGTAGGCGCGCCAAAAAAATTAATATGACAAACTTATAAAGGAGGGCAGTGCCTACATATCTTGTGAAGGCTGTAACACTCTATCTCTCTAACTTTAGCTTTAAAACGGTTTTTTCTAAATTGTGGGCGTGGCAGTGGGCGTATTAAAAAAAATGTTTGCACTTGACTATTTCGTAGTCCTAGGGAATATGTGGTCCAAATTTCAGCTTCCTAACTTAATTTTAAAGGGCTAAAATTGGCGTACGGACGGACATTGCTAGATAGTCTTAGGATTTGGTCCTGATCATAAATATATATACTTTTATGGGTCTACGACGAATATTGAAGGGTGTTACAAACTGTGTGTCAAAATTAATATACCCGTAGGATAGGGTATAAGCAATTTGAGAACCCCTGCCTGGTATGTGGAAGCCAAACAGCACTGAAGAATGATGGTGTGTGGTACACGTACATGAGATGAATTCCAGTGTGGATTCTTGATGACAGCTCGGGAAAATTATGTTGATGTAGTGGTACGACTTGAAAGTGGTGTATGAAGTAAACGTACATGCGATGAAATGAGGTTATGTGCGCACTTATGTATTTGTAGAATTGCGCGTGTGCCTACAATTTTTTTTAAAGATATTCGGCCCTAGCGAGGTATCCGTCGGAACGGAAAATTCTCCGATTTCCTACGATTCGGAGGGTTTTTGCTTCGAGGTATTCTTCGGAACATTGTTCCGACAGAAAAAAAACGCACAACTAATGATCTGCGTTGCAGTGCGATGAAATGCATTTTCAGTGACATTTGTGACAGTTGCATACCATTTTTTGTACGATCTCCTCCGACAGCAAGTGGTGGCGGAATTTTTTCCGATTTTCGGATAAGCAGTTAAAAAGTGTAAGCAAGTAAATAAAAAAAATTAAAACAAGTATTAAGTATGAAATATCTCTGTAAATACAAATATGGGTCGACTTATATCGGTACATAGGGTCTCCGACAGAGTATGCGTTGCGGAGAATTTTCCGTTCCGACGGATACCTCGCTTGGGCCGATTGATCGAACAGATATATTTTGTGGCGGATGAATATGAATTGGTGGACATGACGATGATGATGACAATGACGTGGTCGTGATGATGATGTGGCAGCGATGAAGATGACTATGTGGTCGGGGTGATGATGTGGTAGCGATGAAGATGATGACTATGTGCTTTTGGTGTTATGCAAGATGATGTGTTCGTGGTGGTGTGGTGACGATGGCGATGGTGCACATGCAATATGATTGCGATGATGTTGATTGTGGCGCACAAAAATGTGCCGATATCGCTTGTTGTGATGAAGATGACGTTCCCCTTGTGGTACTGGCGTTGGCGATATGCATAGATTAACAACTGGCAAAATTCGGAAAGCCATGAAAAATAGTTTGTTGTTCTCTCAATCTCAGTTGACTTGCCTTTGCCTCGTCGTTTTCAGCTTAGTGCCTTCATTCTTTGGGTGCTTATGAATAGGAAATAAACAAACATGAAAGGTTTGTATGAAATAATTTTAAGCATGGAAGTTTGTTGTCGGTGGTGATTTTAATGCAAAACACACCTTCTGGTGTTCGCGATGCATTTCACCAAAATTAAAAATTCTCTATGAATCCGGTATGCAATACCTAGTTGATACTAGCGTATCAACTAAGTGGGACTCCTTTAGAAAAGACTGCGAAAATAAAATCGATCTTATCAATTTATCGGATTCATACAAAGTTCAGCTTGGTATAATACTCCTTATAAACGGATAACAAAATCAAAAAGCGAAATAACCGAATAGGTTAAGGAGAAAAGAAAAGCGCGTAAAAAAATCCGCAGCATAAAACGATATTAAATAATCTATGCAGCACTTTAAAAAAAAGATTCAGGACTATAAAAATCGTGAAGTTTCTTCATACCTTGAAGTTATCACCGCGGACAAGAGTTCGAACTACTCGTTGTGAAAAGCTATAAAAAGCATCAAAAAACCAAAATCGCAAGCGCCTCCTATTAGAAAAAATAATGGGGAATGAGCGAAACGAGACAAAGAAAAAGCCGTCATTTTTGCCGATCACTTAGAAGAAACGTTTATGCCCTTTGACGGTCAAGAGCTAATCGAAGATATGGCCTTAGAAGGGATACCTGACAATTTTAAAATTAAAAGTGTATTACTGGCTGAACCTTGCTATGAAATACAAAAATTGAAACTAAACAAAGCTCCTGGATACGATTTAAATACGGGACAGGTCCTAAAAGAGTTCCCTAGGAAAGCACTTACTATGTTTGTTTATCTCATAAATGCTCCGTTTAGGTTATTATACGTTCCACGACAATGGAAAGTAGCTAAGGTCTAATGGTCCCAAAGCCGGGAAAATCCCCTTATGACAAGAAATTGTATGGACTAATATCTCTTTTACCAATTATGTCAAAAGTATTTGAAAAAATTTTGTTAAAACGGATACACCCGATTGTCGAAGAGCGCCGATTAATTCCTGATCACCAATTCGGGTTCAGAATTAAACACTCTACAATCGACCAGGTTAATCGAACAATGAAATTGAGAAAGCCCTTGAGGAGAAAAAAATATGCTCTAGCGTTTTTCTCGACGTCTCCCAGGCTTTTGATGAAGTATGGCATACGGGACTAAAACATAAGCTTAAATTAGCCTATCCCAAACAAATATATGAGATATTAAGTTATTATTTAGCGGACAGATTAAGCTATCAACAGCGTTTTTGAGTGGACAAGGACTTGGCGTATTGTCCTTAATGAAACAAAATTTACGCATGTTAATTTTTCTTACAGAAATGTAACTATGCTACCCATTTTCATAGACTCCGTACAAATTCTGTACACAAATGAAGCTAAATATTTGGGAATGACACTTTATGCGAAATTAAAATGGAAATCGCACGTTAAAAAGAAACGGGAAGAGCTCGTTATTAAACATAATCAAATGCATTGGCTGCTTGGTCGGTTTTCCAAACTCAGCATACAAAACAAGCTGCTTTTATATCGGGTTTTTCAATAAGAGCGCTACAAAAGTTTTTTTAAATAAAACAAAAACGGTTTTGGATATTAATGAAATTCTTTATTCCTGTGAAAGTACGTTCGAAGCCATTATGTATGGAACTCGATTTCTTTTGCACGGCCACCACGGGCACGTTTGCAGAAGTCCATACGCTGAGCCCAATTCTCGACGTTTCTCAAGCTTAATCGGCCGATACTGCTGCAATTTCACGTTCGATATTCAATCGTCGCTAGCTTGTTGTTGTAGACCATTGACTTGACGTAGCCCCACAGGAAATAATCTAACGGCGTGAAATCGCACGACCGAGGCGGCCAAGCGACTGGACCATTTCCTGAGATAACATGTTCTCCAAACTTGGTTTCCAATAAATTGATTGTGACATTCGCTGTGTGGCTTGTGGCGCCTTCCTGTTGGAACCACATGTCAAGTTGTTGCTCAGCCCAATTCACGAACATTCGACGCATCTGTTGGTCAAGCGGCTTCAGTTCTTGCGTCAATTTAATCTTGTAAAGATGTAGGCCGTACATTGTATTTTCGCAAAATTCGCTATAACGACGTCACAGAGATGCCCAACGCTTGAGAACGACGTGTGAGGGACACATTTGGGCTCTCTTCAACTGAAGCCTCAGCGGCAGCAATATTCTCGACACTACGGGCACTTCTTTGTCTCACTGACACGGGAGCATTTTGTACTGTGCCTGTGGATTCAAATTTTTCCACTAGACGCTCAATTCTTGATCTGCTAGGATAATTATGACGACCATAAATTGGACGTAGCGCTCTTAACGTTGAGGCCACTGACTCCGAATTTCGGTAGTAAATTTTAATAATTTTGACTCGTTGTTGGCTCGTATATCTTTCCATCATGAAATGGCAAACCTTACTGAAAAGAAATGTCAAAAGAGCGGCAAGAAATATGGCGTCGTTTGCTGTTCCTGTCGCTTTACTTTTGTAGCGTCCCTGTTGAAAAACCCTGCACAAGTAAGTTCTGAAACCGGTTTGGACGTATGGTATACAATTTTGGGGTTGTACCAAAGCAAATAACATCAAAATTTCAGAAACTTTTCAAAACAAAGTGCTAAGAAGAATTGTAAACGCCCCGTGGTATATCAGAAATAGTGATATCCACAGCGATTTTGATGAAGCAACCGTCGAAGATGTAATAAAATTTTTTGCCCGTAAGCAACAGACTCGCCTTCGCGGTCATTGCAATAGCGAAATGATATATATTTTGAACGATTCAAATTTACTACGCCGGCTTCTACGAATAGAACTTTGAATAAATTTGAAATAGCGCAATAGCGTTTTTAGCAGTACAAGCAGGTGCCTCTGATGGGAAGCTGCCTGGTAAATGAGAATATAAATTATTAAATCTAAACTACTAGATAGGAAATAACCTAGTTCTAGTATAAAGTAATTTGCAGGGAGGTGTTTTTATACCCTATCCTAAGGGTATATTAATTTTGACACATAGTTTGTAACACCCCTTAATATTCGTCGTAGACCCATATTTTTTTTTCCAAGGGTAGGTGGAAAATCTTCCATAAGACACTTTGAGGAACGATTCCCCGGGACTTATTTCCCTGCGCCTATTCTCTCAGCCCCCAATAAACGTCATTGAAGTCACGGATTATAGAAAATTATATAATCTGCTTAAGGGAGTTTTAAAATCCGCATACAAAGTCACATCTATGAGTAATAATATGTGGAAAATAAACGCTACCGATCCCGAAAGCTACCTGCGCAGTCTCTCATAAGGTTAATGCCGAGAAAATAAAGCCAGTAAGTACACATCGAATAATTGCCCGAGGCCTACATTCTTCGTGCTGCAAAGAAGACGTATTGCAGGACCTTAAAATAAAAGGCTTCAAAATAATCAACGAAGTTAACCTTTTTTAACAAAAAAGCAAAAAAACGAGCGAGATGAAGACGTTGAACCGTGGACTTCCGTTATTCACCCGGCAAACTATCGCGCCTGCGAAGTAGCTAAAGAGCTACAAAACAGGCGTGATTTACTAAAGAAAATATCTTTAAAAACAGCTGAACAACGGAAAAAGGCTAAAAAAAACTCTCCCAACTGCCGAAGAGAAGACTTAGAAAGTCGTCGAATTCTGGACCGAAGATTAAGCAGTCGCGAGAAAAAAACATTATCGAAAAGTCATCACATACTCGACTAAAAATATATGCTGAAGCCGCGTTACAAGCGAACCAGCAAAGTGAATCAGCGCCTGATCCGGTTACTCACGTTTTTTCCACAATTCTTGCTAGACTGGAAGTAGGGAGTCGGTTGAACAAACGAATGTTTGAAAAATTAGACGAGCTCAAACATAAATTTTGAAAATCACATCATTGGAGTATGCTTGATTTCCGAAACCCATCTGACGAAGGAACCAAGCACAAACATTAAAGGATACAGTTCCTATCACGCGTATCACCCTTCGGAAAGGGCTAGCGTGTGGAGCGTCCTTGTTTATAAAATAAACCATTGACCGTTCAATGAGCACAAAACTCGGACATGATAATATTCAAACAATGCTGATTCGTGTGAAAATTAAGGGCCAAACTTATGATATTGCGTCTATATATATCCCTCCAAGAAAAAATATAGACAAAAATGTATCTTTGACGAAGACAAAGAAAAAGCCGACATATTTTCCGACCACTTAGAAAAAACGTTTAAGCCCTTTGATGGCCAAGAGCTAATTGAAGAAGCAGCGTTAGCCGGGATAGCTAACGATTTTAAAATTAAAAGTGTATCACTGGCTGAGCTTGTGTAATGAAATATAAAAATTTAAAACGAACAAAGCTCCTGCGACGCTTAAAAACTGACCACAAATTCGGGTTCAGAACTAAATACTCTACAATCGAGCTTAGAGCTTTAGAGCCTTATAGCTTTCCAGTGTTCTCTTGATGGAAACATAAACTAAAATTAGTATTGCCAAGACAGTTATATGAGCTACCTAGTTCTTATCTAGCGGACAGATAAGCACGTAGGAACTCTGAGTTCAAAGAAATCGAGGCAGGAGTTCCCCAAAGAAGGGTTATGGGTCCGATTCTCTTTTTAATTTATACTCGAGATATTCCGCGAGAAGATGGCACAACTGTAGCTCCGTTTGCGGATGATGCAATGAATAAACTCCAATGGGATATCGATAGCGTGTTTGAGTAAACAAAACTTGGCAACGAAACAAAAACTACGCACGGTAATTTTACTTACAGAAATGTAAATATGCTACCCATTTTTATAGACACTGAACAGATTCCGTACGCAAATGAAAGTAAATATTTGGAAATGATAGTAGATGCGAAACTTAAGTGGAAATCGCCCGCAAAGAAGAAACGGGAAGAGCTCGTTACGAAATATAATCAAATGCATTGACTGCTTGATCGATTTGCCAAACTCAGCATGCAAAACAAGCTGCTTTTATACAAGCAGGTTTTAAAACCGGTATGCAACTTTGATGGTAGGTGGAAAAAAAGGCGGGATAACGTTAGGCCCACGGAAATTATATCTGCTTCAAACGGACATTATGATGATGTGTATTTAGTATGTGGGGATAAGGTCCAGACTAATTTCGCAGATACGGCTCTGATATGAACCCTCGACTAGCGGACGAAGAGGTGCTACCGCCTTTCAGCACTGCTAAAACTTTTATTGACGGCGTTACCACAGAACTGGCTAAGGAACAATAGAGCAACACCAACGGTTGCATCATAACCAGAAGTCTGTGGCCTATTCATAATATCAAAGTCCCTAGTCTCTCTTAACTGCGGTCAAATCCGGTTGCTCGCCGGGGTATTAAGCGGACACTGCATCATAGGAAAAATGGCTTAAAGGGTAGTGATCTTTGTAAACGATTTCTGCAAAAGCTGCTAAGACGATAAGTAAATAGAGTCCGTGAAAGAGAGGTGGAACATCTTCTATGTCACTACCGACATCTACAGGAACGCCGCTTATGGGAGAACGGTTCCTCGAAAGTCTGGACCACTTGGCTAGGGTACCTCTTTCAGATATAAAACTATTCCTCAACAGATAGAAGTGGTTTTGTTAGCCACATGTCCTTATATGTACAAGCAGGGTACTCACAATGGGTCTTTAATGCCTTTGGGTGAAATGATCTAGTGCAAAACTGCCCTCCTAACCTAAGAAAGTACGAAGGTTACTCAATGAATTGGTGAAATCGTTTATTAGTAGTGTTAAAGCTCACTACTATACTTTGACCTTCCAATTGGCTAGTAGTCGGCTTGGCTAGTAGTCGGCAGTGATTATTAATAAGGCTCATAGGCTTTTTGACGAAATAACTAAATTTGACTTAAATTTTTTCCTTTTTTCGAAGCCATAACATCCGATTTGTCATCCCTGGTAAACAGTTTAAATCTGATATTTTTGAAGTCTCTGTCAATATGGTTTTGAAAAGTATTTTTTTAATTTAATTCTATAATTTCATAACACTACCATTCACACTTTACAATTAATACAATGAAGCAAACTGAAGTGCTCTCTTAGGTGACACAAAACAGTTGCTGGGGTTAAGTGAATTTAAAGAAAAAATCTAAATCGATAAATTTTTTTTTAAGAACTGTACAAATTCTGAATCTCTAGCTTCGAGTAATTTGTTTGTAGAGTATTTTAGTAAGTCATTTACAGACTCCCTTCTTCAAATTGATAAACGTTATTTCAGTTAATTAAATAATTTTTCCCAAATAACCTTTAGTAATCTTTCTTCGGAAACAATTTCTAAATGTGTTTCTTTATATTTATGACTACTCATCCGGTCCCGACGGGATAGCACCGATTATTCTTAAGAAATGCACTATCCCCAGTAATTCTCTGAATTGTCCATAAGTACAAGCAAATTCCCCAATTTATGGAAAAGTACGTATATCACAACTGTATTTAAAAAGGGTGGAAAGGGTTATATAAGTAATAACAACAAAATTTCAAAGCTTTCGCGTATTCAAAAGCTTTTGATTGTGTTGCGAGAAAAATAATACTTCTATGTCGCAATGTAATCTGTAAAGAAGCATGGGTTTGTACAAAACCGTTACTCTGTCACAAATTTGTTATCCTTTCGAGCACTTTATCAAACTTCTCAGAAAATACTAATGAAGTCGATTGCATAAGCACTGACTTCTCTAAGAATGGGCAAAGGGAAGGCTGTGATCAGTTATCCCATAAAATAATCAAATTTAAGCTCAGTGCTTATAGTTGACCACCGCTTTTCTTCAATTTGATTAACTCATATCTCAAGCAAAGGGATTATCGACTCAAATTTAGACGTTCGTTATCAGAATATTTTCCTGCTCAGTCGGGTGCTCCCCAAGGAAGACATTCGGGACCTGTATTGTTTCTGCTAGATATTAATGATGTTAAATCATGTTAAAACATAGTAATATTTTTTTATTCTGATTATATGTAAATTCTGAAATCCATCAACAACCAGGATGACAGAAATCTTGTCCCAAAGGATCCCAGTATTAACTCTCTTTTCCTGCTTATCGTCCAGCATTGTGCGCCGTATAGCAGAACTGGAAGGATAAGGGTTCTGTAGAGCAAGCACTTTGTCCTTCGAGTTAGGAGTTTTGAACCCATTTGTTTTGCCAAACCGAAGTAGCAGCGGTTTCCTAGGGTAATTCTTCCACGGATCTCCACTAAGATGTCATTTGTGGAGTTGATGTTTGCCCCCAAGGTAGATGAACTCCTTAACTACCTCGAAGTTGCTGCTATCAACAGTGACATTTTGTCCTAGTCTGTTGCGTTAAAAAACGCCACAAAAATTTGTTTCCCCTCCAACCCTTCCACTCCCATACCCAATCCACTTTTGCGCCCTATCCTCTCATTTTTATTTCCGTCATCCTGCTGGGAAATTGGTTAACTGGCCGCCTCTGATTGACCTTTAATCCCAATCAAGCTGGCTCGTTTCCATGAGACCCGGAGGATGACAAAAGCAGGTATGGAGCCCAACGGCGTGTTGGCATCTCGACAACGATGGGTGGGGGAGGACGATCCCTTAGCACACCCCAACGTGATTCCAAACGGGTCGGGATGAAGACCCTGTTAGAGCCAGACAGACTGTTTGTCTGTACAACGATGGGTGGGGGAAGATGAGAAATAATGATCTCTCCCCCAACGAAACAATTCGATCTGGCAGATGGCCCACACATTAACATCAACACCAAAACCACAAAACCAACAAAACATTAATATACAACACTATAACTGAGGGCAGGAGCCCAAATACAAAACACACTGTCAACAACTTCAACAACATTCACCAACCACTCACATAAGAAAATCTAACGAAGACTTCCATGGCCAAGAGCCCAACAATTAAACATGTATGTAAGAAATAGCACGCTATACTGATTCCCCTTCCCCAAATCTGCGCGAAAGTCCACCGGGTTAGAATAGTTTTTCGGTCATTGATTTACACTCCTCCTCAAAGACTCCTGGGGTTGTACTAAATTGGGACACTAGCAAATATTGTCCCAAAACTAAAATACGTCTTCGTTTCTTCTTTCTTTTTCATTTTTGGTTTACTTCGGTATTGTTTTGCTATTAACTTTTATTCGTTGGGGACATTTTCGCGTTTCAAACATTTCTCGATTCTTTCAACCTTTTATCTTGTCGAATTGTTTAAGTGATTGTGAACACGTCCTCTTGGGGAAACTTGTGTGAATGTGATCATCGATTACTCATAGTTGCAGCGAATTCGAAAGAGAGTATGAGACGGAGGCGGTGGCACAGTCCAGTAAAGTGACAGAGTGCATACTAGAAAAACCCGCAGTGGATTCCGTAATTTCTGAATGTGGGGGTATGAAAGATAGAGTGAATGGTCCATCACGGACAAAGAAACCTGGAAGTGGACAAACCGACACTTCTTGGTTGACCATCAAAGGTTTTGGTAGACTTGAGAAAATAGAGGAAGTTTTCTTGTTTCAATATAGTTTTGCGGATTGCGCTTTTTTTTTTTTTGTATATATATTTTTATCTGGGATTCCTGATCGGGATCAGAATCCAAAACAAAAAAAAAGAGGAGAAAAAGAAAGAAGACGGCCGACAAAGGATATAGCGGCAGGACAGGCAGCTGATCCCCAGGGGTACAAATATCAGGATTCCTAGAGGAGCAGATTTTTTTTGTAAAAGCTAAGTATAGTGCTTTGGTGTTTAAAAAAAGTTTCGTTTAGTTAGGCATTTTATATTAAGAACCCGGTAGGCTTTAGTCACGGTCAAATCCCGGAAATCACGGGACACGCGCCCCTTCATTTTGTCTTCTATTAACTTTCGGGAAATAGCGATAGCGGGCTATTTCAAACGGCGATATTTTCTTTTGTTGTTCCGCAATCTAACGTCACTTCAATAAATTGACCGTTGCTCATTCGAGCTCTATGACGTTTTGAAAACCTTGCCTTTTTTTATTTCATTCCTTTTTTTAGCAATCAATCATCGACTTCTTCTTAAAATGGTTTCAGAATTCCTTTTTTTTCAAAGATTGTGTGGCGCCCGTTTTACCCACCATCACTTTACCTTTTCTTCATACCTTTTCGTTTCAGAATTTTCTCCTTCCCTAAAATTATTTCCATCTCCGAACCCAACCCAGCTGAGCAACCGGGACGGTAGCATTCAACAGGCTATCTGTTGCACTTCTCTTTCGGCGAATTCTTGTTGACGTTTCCCAATTCCGCCAGTATTCGACTACCCCCGAAATAAAGTGCAACAAGTCGGTGGACAGATGATTGTTTGTTTGTTGATAGCATATAAATATTTAGTCTTGTCCTCATTCACTTCAAGGCCAACTAGTTTCGCCTGTTCTTCAATAGCCGTGAAAGCCTCTATCACGGCACGCTGGGATCAACCGATGATATCTATATCGTCCGCATACCCCAGCAGTTGGACTGATCTGTTGAAGATAGTACCTTCCGTGTTGACACCTGCCCTGCACACTATCTGCTCAAAAACAGGATTGAAGAAATCACACGACAGCGATTTGGTCTACAGTTGATCTGCCGGGCCGGAAGCCACTGGAACGTGCCGATTAGTGTGTTTCAGAAAGGTTTGAGGCGTTTACACCATACGTAGGATAGGATCTTATATGCGACATTAAGCAGGGATATGCCTCTATAGTTCTTGCAAGACATAGGATCGCCTTTCTTGTAGATGGGACATATGGAGCTGATGACCCAGTCATCGCACATGCCAGCAGCCAGTTGCTTGGCTTTCTTATAGAACTTCCGGATGTTTTTTCGGTCGCGGGACTCTTCGATCTCCTTGAGCTGGGAAACTGCGTGCTCTCTTTTCTTACTACGCAGGATCCTCTTCTCCTCCCTTCTCCTGGCTCGGTACTCATCCCTTGCTGCCCTTGTTTTGTTTTAGTGTGTGCATCTTCTGTTACCTTTTTCCGGTATACGCATACATCATCATACCCCGGGCTTTTTCTCTGGGGCGGCTGGTATACTGGGGTGGTTTCGGCTACCTCCTTGATGATGTCGGGATACTGAGACCACTGGTTGTTGGCGTCTGAGGTAGGTGAATGCACGGTGGAAAGTTTTTCACTCAGGCACTCATTGTAGGCTCTGGCGACTCCAGATGTGCTAAGGCGTCCATCGTCGAATTTCTTCTTTTGGACAGTTCGCAGCTTCTTCTTGATGGACAGTCGTGCTCTGAATATAGCTGCAACAGGAAAATGTTCAGAGTCGACGTTTGCCCCTCGGTAAGTGTGCACGTTCAAGATGTTGGATGCGTGCCCTCGCATCGATTAGCACATGGTCGATTTGGTTGGCGGTTCGACCGTCTGGAGAGCCCCAGGTTGCTGTGTGGATCCTTAGTCGCGGAAACCTAGTGCTACTTATCAACGTATTACAAGCTGCTGCAAAGTCAATTAGTCGGTAGCCGGTATCTGTTGTCGTTTCTTGGAGGCTGTGCTTACCAACTAATTCCTTGCCGACTTTAGCATTGAAGTCCCCGAGTACAATGTTGACATCGTACTCCAGACAGGCTCCGTAGGCTCCGTCCAAGAGGTCATACAATTCCTCCTTGATTGGGTCCTCAGCCTCGTGGGTAGGAGCGTGTACACATATTAGGCTAATGTTTTGGAATGTTGCTCTGATGCGGATCACAGCCAGGCGATCACTTATCGGCTTGAAGTCCATTACTTTGGATATAAGCCGATTTCCCACGACGAATCCGCATCCTAACATGTGCATTCTTTTGTTACAACTGTAATATATGTCGCAATTTTATCTTTTCATAGTACCTGATCCCATCCAACGTATCTCCTGGATCGCGGTAATGTCGGCCTTGTACCGCGAGAGGACAGATTCAAGTTTTTGGGTAGCATCTGGGGTGTAGAGTGTCCGCACATTCCAGGTACACACTCGCATGTCCGTTAACGTTCCGGGTCTATTTTGCCTTTGAGGTACATTTATATCCGAGGCTGTCATAGTATCTCCCATAACTAACTGTTTTTGACGTGGTCGGGAAGTTACCCCGACGGCACACCCCCAACCTGGAGGGCCAGCCCCTGTTTTTAACCCCAGGACAGTAGACCGGTAATTCCGGTGCCAGTAATCCACTTCGCAATCACCATCCTTTTGACCACATTGAATTAATTGGTAATTGGAAAGTTTCGTCTGTTCACTCGTTTTCGGACCGCAGATACATTCAATTCGGTCTAAATGAGGACTCTCCCCGCCAATTAACCTTCAGGAACTACCGCAAGACAAATTAGCTCTTGTACACAGATTCAGTATGGCATTCAGTGAGCTCTATGCTTTTATGTTCCCCTCATGACACTAACGAGCTGCATCATAAAGTATGGCTCTAAATAAAGCGTTATCATCTCACTCGACCGAGAGGCAAGTGTAAGCCGCATTGGTGGACATCGGAATTGAGCCCACTTAGAAATATCTGCAGAAAACTGTTCAATAAAGCCAAGGCCACACGAACAGATTCCGACTGTTGACTCAAAAAATCGAATGGCTCTTGGACTACGTCTAGCGAAGAATCGCTTAATCTGCTATTAGATACCCACTTCCCAGGTAGCTCACATGTTATAAGTAGTACGAACCCAAACAGGGTAAGGACTCACATAACCAACATTCACGATCTGGGAGCTGGCAAATATTCCCATGTCACTCCGAAAGATCTCTGACCCATAAGTCTATCATCATTTCTCCCAAAAACTCTAGAAAGATTGATAGGTATCCATATTCGTACCAACATTGACAAAAGGCTGCTGTCTACCTCCCAACATGCTTATTGCAAAGGCAGATCTGTAGAAACAGCCCTACACACGTTAGTACGTTCAATTGAATATTCCCTTCACCACAAGGAGTATCCTCGATATAGAAGGCGCTTTTAACAGCGTCAACACATCCGCGATCTCAACTGCACTGTCGGATCTGAAAGTGGATGACACCCCTGGCGAGTTCATTAATCAACTACTAACCAGTAGAATTATCAACTCAAAGCTGGGTGTGACCTCCGCCAGAAGATCTGTCGGCAGGGGAACACCGCAAGGAGGAGTCCTATCCCCACTTCTTTGGAATCTTGTGGTGAACAAACTGCTTGTTATCCTGGAAGGAGAGGGCTGCAAAGTGATTGCCTATGCAGATGAAGTTCCTGTTGCCGTGTCAGGGAAGCACCTTAACACCTTAAAAGAACTCCTACAAAATGCTCTTAACAAGCTAATAAGATGGGCTGACAATTGTGGTCTAGGCATCAACCCCCACAAAACCGAACTTGTCCTCTTTACTAGGAAATACAAAATCCCACGAGTCGACCCCCCTTCAATCAAGGGTACCAGCTTAGTCTTCTCTGACGAGGCCAAATACTTAGGTCTCATCCTGGATAGGAAGCTCAGCTGGAAATCTAATATAACGGGTGATCCAAGTAGAGATACTTTTTCAATAGCCTTTTTTGACAGATCACGTGTGAGTCGTGTCATGCCGTCATGTTATTTTTGTTTAGTATTGTTTGGCATTTCATAATGGAAAGACTTACGCGTGAACAACGTTTACAAATTGTTCAACTTTATAATGAAAATTCACGTTCTGTGAGGAATGTGTTTCGTGCACTTCGCTTAACTTATGGTCAACATAATCGGCCTACTGAGCTAACTATTCGCAACACCATCACCCATTTTGAGACCCAGCAAATTATTATTGGATAATATTCCACCGAATAGACCACGTCCAGCAGGCGAGTTCGCAGCAACTCGGACCGACGTATGGAACGACTTGAAAGCCTACAAAATACAGCTTGTGCAACAATTGAAGCCGCTCGACCTTCCCAAGCGACATCGCTTCGCTCTATGGGCTCTTGAAAAGTTCCAAGAAGATCCGACGTTTTCGAGGCAAATTTTGTTTAGAGATAAGGCCCATTTCTGGCTCAATGGGTATGTAAACAAACAAAATTGCCGCATTTGGGACGAAGAGCAACCTGAAGAGATTGAAGAACTGCCACTTCATCCAGAAAAAACAACGGTTTGGTGTGGTTTGTGGGCCGTTGAAATCATCGGTCCATATTTCTTTAAAAATTATGCCGGTGCGAACGCAACCGTCAATGGCGACCGTTATCGTGCCATGATAACCGACTATTTGATGCCTGAAATTAAAGCCCGTGATCTCGGCGACATTAGGTTTCAGCAAGACGGCGGCACTTCCCACACATCGCATCAATCAATGGACTTATTGAGAGAACATTTCGATGAGCACATAATTTCACGTTTTGGGCCGGTCGATTGGCCACCAAGATCGTGTGATATCACACCGTTAGACTTTTTCCTGTGGGGATATGTAAAGGATATGCCGACAAATCCGCTTCGATTCAGGCCTTGGAGGAAAACATCACGCGTGTCATTCGCCAGTTACCAGTCGAAATGCTCGAACGAGTGATCGAAAATTGGACTCAACGGATGGACCATCTGCGATGTAGCAACATTTGATAGACATAATCTTCAAAAAATAAATGCCAAAGAATGTTCTTTCAAATGATAATAAACATTCTCCATTAAATTTGAATTTTCTGTGTTTTTTTCTTTAAAAAAGTTGGGAACCTCGAAATGGATCACCTTTTACAAGAAAGAGTCCCGAAAGTTCTCTATTCTTGCAAAAAAGCTATTGGTAACAAGTGGGGACTACAACCTCGAATTACTCACTGGCTATATATCTCGGTTGTAAGACCGATACTAACATACGGAACGATTGTCTGGTGGACTGCCTTAGAGAAAGCCATAAATCGCGATAAACTAGGCAGGGTCCAGAGATCAGCATGTTTATGCATGGGTGGAGCGCTTCGCACCACTCCCTCAGCTGCACTAGACATTCTGTTCCATTTAATACCCCTTGACATTTAGCAGACAGACGGCTGCTACCACGGCCACTCGCTTCAAAGCAACTTCTCAATGGCCGATAGGATGCCTTGCCGGAGGAAGAATCAGTCCATATTTACACGGACGGTGCAAAAACAAATGATGGGGTGGGTGGAGCTGTCTGCAGAGACAGACTAAATCTTAGTCTCTCCTTCTGTCTTCCTAATCATTGTAGTGTTTTTTAGGCGGAAATTATGGCGATAAAGGAAGTCTTGTCCTGGCTAAAAAAGAACGTGGTATCCGCAAAGGATATTCGAATCTTTTCGGACAGTCAGGCCGCCATTAAGTGTCTGGACTCTGTCTCTATTAACTATTTAGTAGCCCTAGATTGGCAATCATCTCTAAAGGAGATGGCTGAGCAGTTCGACATTCACCTTTGCTGCGGGCAGGGGAATAGAAACATTCCGGGTAACTGCAGGGCTGACGAACTCGCCAAACTTGTAACTACCCTCTCAATCTTGCCTGAAAAGGGCTCCTTAGGCATACTTGTTTCTACCTGCAAACTCTTGTTAAAACTGGATACAATAGAAAAAACTAACCACATATGGCCAAATGGTACTACTTGTCTGACAACGAAGCAGATTTGGCCCAGGCTGGATCTAAGACGCTCAAGGAGCTTGACTACCCTTAATCGATCGCACATTGGTGCTAAAATTGGTGTCATAACTGGACACTGTCTGTTAGACAGGCATGCAACAAGGCTTGGCGCCTATTCCAAGTAGTTCTGTAGGAGCTGTATGGATGAGGAGGAGGAGGAGACTACTCTACACCTTCTTTGCGCATGCCTGGCTCTCTCCCGATAGCGAAATCTCCATATGGGGGCCTTCTTCTATAATGATCTTAATGATCTAAACTAAACCGACCCAAAATTTCTCTCACGCTTTATAAGCACCTCAAAATGGTTCAACGTGTAGGCAGGAACTTCAGATCCACGTGGTATCACAATGGACCTTATATAGGTCTAAGTGAGTCGGACTTCTATCCGACTGCCACTTCAACCTAACCTAACCCAACCTAACCTAGGTAATCTCTGCCTCGATGATAAGGAAATTTTCCCAATGTGTAATTTGCTTTAGCTGTGCCCTTTCATTTTATTTATTTAAATTGTGTACTTTTTATACCTTATCCTATGGCTATATTAATTTTGACACGTAGTTTGTAACACCCCTTAATATTCATCATAGACCCCTAAAAGTATAAATATTTATGATCAGGACCAAAACTTAAGCAATGTTTTAGGCCTTTAAAATTAAAATGTTCTGAATACGCCTAGAATTTAAAAAAAAAACCGGTTGAAAGCTGTGGTTGCAGAGATGAAGGGTTAGTACCTTCACAAAATATGTATACACTGAACTCCTTTACAGTTTTCAATGTTTAAATTTAATAAGTTTTTAGCCACGCCTACTTTTTGGGAGAATTTTTTAACAATATTTGCTTTTCATCGAATAGTATAGAAAACCAAAAAAATGGTAGTGCACCAGACCAGATGTGAGCGTTTAACTCAAGAGTGGGGCGAATAAACGCCCCGGAGCTTTTGTCTGCGTATGACATCTTTACTGACTTTCCCCTCAAACCGAAGACAAACGACTGTCCTCGGACATGAAATATCGTCGAACAATGAATAATTGTAATAGTGTACGGAAAATGACTCTATTGTTAATCACTATAGTCCTCTACAATATCTACTGGACAATGATAACAACGATGATATGATGACATTGTCTCATTTAGTGACTATCAAACTCATACAAAAATCCAGTGATTACGTTAATAACTTTAGAAAATCTTTAAGTATTAAAATTGTCTGGGAGGCCCTTACTTTACATAATTTTGTGATTACTTGGCTCAAACATGGTATACATATGTCAACACATGAATTTATATGTTACCGAAATGATAGGGTCTATAGCACTGGTAGTGATGTTGCGATTCTTGTTAGAAGATCAGTTTAGCATTCGCTTTTGCCTGTTTTAAGAACGCATTATGGGAATAAAACGTACTCAAGCATCAGAAGAATATCACGAAAATCAACAAATAAAATTAAGCTTAAAATGATAAGCATAAAACATTAATTTATATTTTATTTTTTACATTCATGTACCACTGTAGGTCTACATGCACTTGCACACATAACACACTTGATGATTTAAATGTCGGCATATTGAGCCATTCATTTGGATATTGATCTAATATACTGTATTCAAATGATTGGTTTAAATATGCGCGACTAAACTAATCGCTCGCGTTAAACTGTTTCACGCATTTTAATTAAATCAAATCGAATGAAAACAAAACCCGAAGTCGACGGCAAAAACACGGAACTAAGTGTCAAATGTGCAAATTTTTTATACAAGAATTGTATAGGGGGGCATAATGTCTCCAGTTTAAACAAATAGAGATCAATAATGATTAAATAATAGAGAACGCATTGTATAACTATCACTTCTAACCCTCAAGTCAGATAGGTGGCATTAATGTAAAGTGTTATCTAATAACATAAAAACAAATACATGTAATCACACATACAATCCCTATTATTGAATTATGTAAATGTTAGAAGGTAAATAATAATTTTGATGTTCAAGTTAAGAGTTCATTTAATACTTCATGTAACATCAATTTCTGCAGACGATCTGCAAAATCTATGTTAAAATTACAGTAGTAATTGAATGCGAGTTATCATGGGGACTAGGGTGAACAATTTGCAATCGAAGTTTTTTTTTCATCTTCATTTCAATTGCTTTAAGACGTCCTTCATAAGGCAAATACTTCTGAGTTTTCCCTGTGCTCAGAACATGGTCCTTCGAATTTTAGGCGGAGTAATCCGCGCCTATAACGTAATTTTTAATCGAACTTCGCGATTGTGAACAATTTTATGTGGAAAAGACCACTAATATACAGAAGTGCTGAAGTGGAATAAATGTGCTGCGGGTAGTGTGGAGTTAGTTATCACAACAGATAGAATAATTTACTGAGGTTGCAGCTGCGAAAATCAAATAAAAGAGATAATGTGTAAGTTACCTAAGTGCATCGAAAAGCTAGAACGCATTGAAAAGTTATCTGCCGATTTCGAAGAATATAAGAATCAAATCTAAGCGCGTAAATCGAGAAGATTTGTAAACGCTTGCTTAGCAGATGTGGACGAAACGTTTAAGCTAACGGTTTACATACTACAATTGTTCGTAGCGCGGCGGATCCTCAACTATCTCGCAGATGAAACATACGCAAAAATCAAGCGTATTTTCTTTCGATATCGAAGCGTATTCGGGTTTTCGGGATTATCAATGATGATAGTAATAAATTTTCGCAAGAGAACATTGCTAATGTCGACAGCTCGCGCTTAAATATGACAAATTCAGCAGTTTCTGATATTCGTCTCCCACGAATTAATATAAAGCCATTTTCTAGGAAACCTGAAGACTGGACTGAATTCCACAACGTTTCCGAAAATTGAATTAATCAAAACGATCTTTCTGACATTCCGAAACTACAGTCTACTACTGCCACAGCTTGGGAAATAATAAGTTCCAAAATAATAGAAAATTAGTGAATACCCAAATTAAAATTTTTTTAGAAGAGCAAATAAACTACGAATCATAATGCAAGCTAAAATACCACACATTTGTACATATAGATGGGTATCAACAAAATACTCAACTTTCACAACAAATCGAACAGAATCACTACAGTCAACAATCTTGTCCCAACTTCAGAGGCGCATATACTGACAATAATAGTAATAAGTCAATGGACACCAATTGAACCAAAATGCAGCTTTACCTTCTGCTTTACAAGGTGCTGTAAGCACTCAAGTTCATGCACAATATCAAAATTAACCTCATTTACATTCACAATGCAACATAAATGCTCATCATATTCGAAACACGAACTTAAAAGAACTGAACAAATCGTAACTTCTTATCAAAGTCAAACGTGTTCTTCGCTGTCAAGCCAAATGCATACAAAGGCACAACGAGAACTAGCCACAGCTTTGGACAAGGTGATTGCAACGGATAGTAAACCAACTTACCAGTTAAACAAAAGGAAGGCTACAGTCCGCTTGGGGCGAACAGTATGATACCCTATCCTTATCCCTATGTACCCCAAAGAAAAAAAGCATTAGGAAGATGATGGATACCATTTGATTTCAATTTTTAGATTTTTAGAAATTTATAGAAAAAAAAATATTTTTTTTAAAAAACGCCCCAAAAAGTGGGCGTGGCCAACAAATTTGTATGGGCGATATATTGAGAAAAAATTGGCTTAATATATTGTTAACCATTTTTTTTCGATTTCTATGAAAATTTTCGAAGAAAACAGCATTTTAGTGAAAAACGCCCACAAAAAGTAATAATAAAAGACAAATTAATAAAGATAGGCAGTACCTACATATCTTGTGATGGTTGTACAACTTTATCTCTCTTACTTAAGCCTTAAAACGGTTTTTTCCAAATTGTGGGCGTGGCATATTTTGAAAATTTCAACACTTTACCATTTCGGAACCCTAGGCAGTATATGTTCCAAATTTCAGCTTCCTAGCATAACTTTAAAGGCCTCAAAAGTTGATACGGACGGACATTTGCTAAATAGTCTTAGATTTTGGTCCTGATCATAAATATATATACTTTTAGGGGTCTGCGACGAATATTAAGGGGTGTTACAAACTATGTGTCAAAATTAATATACCCTTAGGATAGGGTATAAAAACGAATGAATGGACCCATCTATCCAACCTCGTATAGCCTCCGGGAAAAATTGTCATACTTCTAGGTGCTGATGTATACGCATATGTAATTTTGGAAGATCTTGTGAAGGGCGAAAGTGGAGCTCCTGTTGCTCAATGTACCGAATTAGGCTGAGCCTGATTATTGGCTGGAAACACAAACAACTCTGGTCAGTCTAATGGTATCACCGTTCCATATCATTTCACCTCCTTGGATGCTCAACTTCAGCAATTTTGGGAATTAGAGGAAGATCTTAAACATAGAAAGTTCACTGAGGAAGAAAATATATTTGAACAACACTTCCAAGGCACATGTAAAAACAAAAGAAAAGGCTACAGTTCGCTTGGGGCGAACAGCATGATACCCTAACGAAAAGCATGAATAGCACGTTATTTCATTCTATTAAATATAAAAAAACATTATTTTTGGAAAAAACGCCTCCAAAAAGTGGGCGTTGCCAAAAACTTTGTATAGGCGCTTTCAATGAAAATTTTCGAAGAAAACAGAATTTTTGTGAAAACCGCCCACAAAAAACACCCGCGGCAAAAAACTTATAAAAGAGGAAGTGCCTACATATCTTGTGAAGGTTGTAACACTCTATCCCTATAACTTTAGCTTTAAAACGGTTTTTTATAAATTGTGGGCGTGGCAGTGGGCGTATTCAAAAAATTCTAGTACTTAACCATTTCGGAGCCCTGAGGAGTATGTGGTACAAATTTCAGCATCCTAGCTTAATTTTAAAGGCCTAACAATTGCGTACGGACGGACGGACATTGCATAACAGTCTTAGGATTTGGTCCTGATCATAAATATATATACTTTTATGGGTCTACGGGGAATATTAAGGGATGTTGTACAAAATATATGTCAAAATCAATGTACCCTTAGGATAGGGTATAAAAAGACACGACGGTAGATATGAACATCAGCTTTGTTACGGAGCTCGGACGCAGCTTACGCAACCAAATATTCCTGAGGTCAGTGACCTCGTTACACTGCCATTAGGTACCTGCGAAAAGAAAAAAAAAGAGGTCAATACCCAAATAAATACTAAGTATATCTCACAAAAATGCTTTATCCGGGCAAGCAATTGACCCATTGCAACTGCACTGGACAGGCAAACACTATCGATGAGATAATAAACAAAAAATGGTACTTACCTGCTGCAAATGTGGAATACAGAAATTAATCCATCCATTGGTATTTTCAAACCCTAATCACACGGATGGAATGCCCCTGCTCCCATAGGATAACATCCTGAAAAAAAAATAAAGAATAAAGATATTTATTTTAAATAAAAAGAAAAAATATAGACTTACCAAGAATAACCACCAAAGCTCAATATTAAAATTGTAAACAAATCACTTTAAATGTCATTTACACTTCAGTGCATTCACTAGCCGTTGCACCGTGGGTATAATATTGCTCGCCCACTCGCACGCACGAAGTGCTACCAAACTTTGTAGAGTTAGTGGGTAGAGAAATTATGTATAGATGCAATTATAGGAAATAGATTTGTATACGGACGATAAGCAGTTAAATTTAAAAAAAAAAATTTTTGTGATAGATCCTAGATCAAAATGAATTAAAAAGTGCAATATAGGTTAAGGTTATTTATTTTATTTATTTAAGTATCAGTGTAATATTAAGTAGAGTTAAGCATATATGTCTGACTGAACACGGGAATAGGAAGAAGTGGTCAACATGTTGCAAAGTCTACATTAGAAATGAGTAGAGACGAAGTGATGTTGCTATACGGCTCACACACACTTATAGACACAAATTCGGTTTAGATGACCATAAATGGCAATTACCAGGTCATTACCCTTGGTTTACAAGTTTTTTTTTTTTTTTTTCCCCGAGGGTAGGTGAAAATCTTCCATAGACACTATGAGGATAGCAAGCGCGTGCTCATAGTAGTGTCAGATTTTTACTGACTCAAAACACCACCCTTCTATAGAATGTTAGATACTGCAACTAAGATATAACTTATCAAGCAATTTTTCTATCGCGAAATAAAAAACATTTGACAGGTTACTTTCCACTGAAAGATCCTGCATGTTCCGCAATTAGGACGCGGTTAATCCTTATCTTGCCAAGTCGAAAGGTTTCGTTCTTTGTAGTCGGCGCAATAAATTATTCTCATCCAAAATGTGTCGGACTGTATTATTGATATGTCCGATTAGTCGGTTTCTATGCTTTCGCGCGATGCTTCTAGTTTCAGTTTCGATTGTAGGAATTCCGAGATCCCTGTGGATATCGTCGTTTCTAATATACCACGGAGCGTGGACAATTTCTCTAATCACTCTATTTTGAAAAGTTTGTAAAATATTGGCATTTGTTTTCTTCGTACAACCTCAAAGTTGTATACCGTAGGTCCACACCGGCTTTAGCACTTGCTTGCATAAAAGCAGTTTGTTCTCGGTACTGAGCTGGGAATGTTTTCCGAGTAACCAGTACATTTCTCTATATTTGATATCGAGTTCTTTACATTTCATTTTCACGTGCGAATTCCATTTCAGCTTTGCGTCGAGTGTCATTCCCAAGTATTTGGCCACGTTTGCAAAGGGTATTCGGGCCATGTTTAGAAAAATTGGCAAGTCATTAGTTTTCTTATACGTGAAATTCACATGAACAGATTTAGTTTCGTTGAGGGCGATCCGCCAGTCCCTCGTCCATTCATTTACTTTATTCAGTGCGGTTTGCAGTTTTGCAGTCGTTTCTTCGATAGTATTACCGACTGCAAGGATAGCGGTGTCGTCGGCGAACGTAGCGAGGGTAGTGCAATCTTCTCTTGGTATATCGCGAGTATATAACAGATAGAGAAGGGGCCCAAGGACGCTTCCTTGCGGTACGCCAGCCGAAATTTCTTTAAGCTCCGAGTATTCGCTTCCATGCCTAACACGGAAGAGTCTATTCCCGAGATATGATTCTAAAATATCATATAGCCGAACGGGGAGAACTTGTCGTAATTTACTGTAATTTTTACTGTAATTTACTTGTCGTAAAGCCGTCGTGCCACACCTTATCAAAGGCTTGTGAGACGTCAAGGAATACGCTTGAGCATACCTTTTTTTCCTCAAATGCTTTCTCGATTACGTCAGTAATTCTATGCACTTGGTCAATTGTCGAATGCTTGGTTCTGAACCCAAACTGGTGGTCAGGGATGAGATTATTATCTGCTATAACCGGTTGTAGACGCTTTAGTAATATCCTCTCGAAAACTTTGGATATGACTGGGAGAAGCGAAATTGGTCTATACGATTTTACTTCATTTGGCGGTTTTCCTGGTTTTAAAACCATAATGACTTCCGCAACTTTCCATTGGCTCGGCACGTGTTTTAATCTGAGCGCAGCATTTATAATATATAGAAGCTTAATTAATGCTTTTCTAGGCAGAACTTTGAGAACTTCTCCGGTGATCAAATCATAACCAGGAGCTTTCTTAGGTTTTAGAGATTCAATTTCACGTTTTAGTTCCCTTAGTGTTGCATTCGTGAGTGTAAATTCGTCAAATAGTAATTCCGTCCCACTATTGGTACTGTCGTGAGCCGCTTGACCATCGTACGGTTTAAAGGTTTCTTCGAGATGGCCTGCAAAAACGTCCGCTTTTTCGTTGTCTTCCCTTGCCCATTCATTTTCATTTATTTTTATTGGCGGCGCGGGGATTTTAGGCCTTTTGGCGCCTTTTACCAGGAGCTTTCTTAGGTTTTAGAGATTCAATTTCACGTTTTAGTTCCCTTAGTGTTGCATTCGTGAGTGTAAATTCGTCAAATAGTAATTCCGTCCCACTATTGGTACTGTCGTGAGCCGCTTGACCATCATACGGTTTAAAGGTTTCTTCGAGATGGGCTGCAAAAACGTCCGCTTTTTCTTTGTCTTCCCTTGCCCATTCATTTTCATTTATTTTTATTGGCGGCGCGGGGATTTTAGGCCTTTTGGCGCCTTTTACAGCTTTCCAAAGTGAATAATTGGAATCTTTTTTCGCTGTTAGACTTTCAAGGTAAGAACCTATCGCACGATTTTTAAAATCCTTAATAACTGTCTTCAACAAATTGCACAAATAATTAAAATGTGCTTTATGTTGCGGAGCGCGACTCTGTTGCCATTTTTTACGCGCCTTCCGTTTTTCGTTGACCAATTCTTTTATTTCGGGCGGATATCGTAAACCGTATTTGGCCGGCGTTTTCCTTGGGTTAGACGTATTATTCCAGGAGGCGAGCTGAACGACCTCAACGAAGCGATCAACTTCAGCTTCAAGTTCATAAGGCGTCGTAAGTGGAACGCTCAGTTCAACATTCTCTTCAATTTCGTTCCTAAAGCCTTCCCAGTTAGTTGTTTTACCAGTTAATCTCGCTGGCTCTAGGTTGTTGACTAGTTTTACACTCAATGTTAAAATAACCGGTGAATGATCAGATGACAGATCAAAGCTCTCTTCAATATAATGTGGTTGGTAGATATTCCTTTCACGACGAAAAAATCTATCAGATCAGGTATTTTTGAGGTATCAGTTGGCCAGTAGGTCGGTTTGCCCGTCGAGTGGAAATCACAACTGTACTCCATACCTGCCCCATAGAGCATTCTGCCTTTTCGCGAGATGTATCTAGAACCCCAGAACGTGTGTTTCGCATTAAAATCGCCGCCAATAATGAAATTTGGTTTGAGCGATTTAAGCAAGTTAGTATAATCACTTTTTTCAAGCGCGGAGCGTGGTGGACAGTAGATAGATGAAATTCTAAGAGTACGCTGATTGTTTTTTACTCGAATCGTGCATAGTTGCATAGTTTCCAGCTCTATCTTCAAGTCTTCGTATTGTTCAATACAGTCTTTAATAAACAATGATGATCCACCTCTCGCGTTTCCCGATGGGTGACAAGCGTGGAAATCATTATAGCCTTTTATTTTCAAAATTGATCGCTCTTTTACGTGGGTTTCAGTAATCAGGCAAATGTCAATATCTTTTTCGCGCATGAATACTTCCAATTCGTCAAGTTTTTGCAAAAGTCCGTTTGCATTCCAAGTACATATTTTTAACATTGGTTTTTCATTCATATTACATTTGAAGTACGCGTTTTCCTTGAATTATTTTCGAGCTTAACCAACCGATCGAGAATAATTTTATTTATTTTGCTTTGTTCTTCAAGTTTCTCGAGAATAACTGAGAAAACATGAGAAACAGGGTCTGGCAAAGTTTCGACTTTTTTTGGTTTTTTGAATGCCGCGGCCTGAGCGTAGGTCTGCACTCTGGCTGTCCGAAGGCCATTATTCGATGGCTTTCCTGACGGTAATTTTTGAATAGAGTTTCTTTTGACAGCAGAGGTCAAGGGCTTTACTGCTGTCTCTCTTTCTTTGATATTTTTACGTTCAGGAACCGGAGGTTTTAGATTGCCTACTATCTCCTGAGAGGTCTTACGCTTTGTCTTAGTTAGCGGTTTCGATTTAGCATTTTGGGGCTTAAGGAGCACATCTCTCCGTTTTTGAAGCTCCTTAGCTACTTCACAGCCTCTATAATTTGCCGGGTGCTTTCCCTTGCAATTAGCACAGGTAGGGGAGGATTGTTTGTTTACTCCACAGTCTTGGGAGAGGTGATTTCCGGCGCATTTCACACATCGCGGATCTTTTTGGCAATACATTTGTGTATGATTAAATCCTTGGCAACGTTTGCACTGTGGAATTATTCTTACATTTCTACGCATGGGTTCGATTTTTACCACGATATTCAATATTGTTTTAATTCGGTAGATATCTTCGATACTATCTGACCTATCGAATGTAAGCATAAAGAGCGGAAGTGCACGCCTTACCAGGACATCCTTATCAGCTTCCGTTTGTTGCGTCTCCTTCTTGATGATATTATTGGCATCAAGAATTTTAAAACCTTTGGCTTGGAGGTCGTTTATAACCTCTTCTTTGGTGCATGAGGGATGGAGTCCCCTAGCTACAACACGATGTGGCCTTTCTGACTTTATTTCGAAAGTATACCACTGGATCTTATCGGCATTTAGCTTTCGAGACACTGCCCGGTAATCATCGTGGTTATCGACGTTAATTTTCCACGCATTATTCCTTAAAGATGTAACCTTAAATTTCGATGTTATCGTTCCTTTATGGAGGCTATGCAACTTATTATATTCCGTAACCCCAACGACGTTTATTGGAGGCGGTGCACGAATTTGCACTAGAAGTTGTTTTTCTTGCGGTTCTTTACGCCTTTGTTCTTTTAGGGGCTCGACTTCGGGCGAAGAACCGGCTTTTCTTTTCTTACTAGGTCTTTTCTTAGGGACCTGATTCGTTTCGTGTGCTAGCTCTTCTTCGTCGGTGTGGTATTCCCGACTAGCTAAGCATGGTGGAGTACATTCGCGTTCTTTCTGCAAATGATTGTTCCTTAGAACCCTATTTTCTTCTTTTAACAGATCTATCTCTTTCTTAAGATCTTGATAGAGTAGGTCCATTTCCTTAAGCTTGATTCGGAGTGCTTTATTTTCATCCTCAAAACTTGTATCTTTCACTGAGTCCTGTTTTTCACGCGCTGGCGCTCCCGGCGGACTTCTTTTCCCGGGAATATTCGATCTTGATGGAGGAGATCGAGATACCCTTGAACGTTTAATAAAAGGATCAATGGATTGCAATAAGCGGCTCTCCCCAGAATCCATAGAGCCGACCTCCGAAGAGGGTGGATTTTCGAGTAAAGCTGGACTGCCACCTGGGGTAGTTAATCTTTTCGTTTTGTTCATTGCATATTTTTTTTGTATACACTATACGCTCGGTATACGGAGGTTGGATTTTAGTCGCCTCTTACGACAGACATGCCTACCTCGGGTATATTCTTTCCCCTACCCGAAGGGGCAGTTAAGAAGTGTTGGCATAAAGACCGTTTAGTTCATACGAATTAGAAGAGAGTCTGAATATCCCATAACGTTGCGATAGCAAGTCTGGCCAAAGACAAACAAAAGAAATTAAAAGTACATTTAATTAGAAACAGGTAAGGACAAATAGAAAAAAATAATAATAATAAAAGTAATTTAAATTATAAAATAAGATTTCCTTAGACCGGACATACATACATATATATACCAATAAAGACCAGAGGAAGCTAAACCGACATATTCGGAAGATAAAGGAGCAGAGGTAAAATCCGAAATGTAGTAAGCGGTTTAGTTGTTTTTAATAGAATTTGCGATTATAGGTAGTGGGGTTGGGCAGTTTGTCACGAAACGACCCTCACCTCTGCTTGAGCCTTTGTCCGGGCAAAACTGTTAGGTCAGCGGTAACATTGCCAGTTGCGACACAAGACCGTTGCAAAGTACAAAGCCCTGCCACAGTACGCCAGTGTTATCTCCAATCGAGGCTCCAGACCACCACAAAGGTCATCTAAGTGACTCAGCAGCCCGGCGCTCCGCTGAACAAAACACCGTCATGGGGATATCCCCCCCCCCGCAGCCCCACGTATAACGAACAGCAATCAAAAGAAGGAAAAAAAAAGTGAACTCAGTGAAATTTTAGTATTAGTTCTTTTAGTTTTAATAAGTTTTTTTTTAATTTTCTTGAATTTTTTTTGATTTTTTTTTAATTTTTAAAGTTAAGTTAAATTAGTGTAAGGATATAGTGGTGTAGTGAGTGCAAGTGTTAGCGGGAGAAAAAAGTCAGAAAAGCCATAATTTACAGATTTCATCGCTCCAAGTGCTGCCGGCAAGACGACGAGGGACGACGCTTACAAAACCGTGAGTTTTTTTTATCCTTTTCCTTTACACTAAGGGCAGAGAAAGTCGCCCATATATATAAGATAAGTTAAGGGTAGGCGCACCACACAGCAACACCGGTATCCGTTAATTAAATTAACGTAGATTAAAGTTTTTTTTTATGAATTAATTTTTTTGATTAACGTAGATTTAAGTTTTGTTTTCATGAAATACATATACGGAAATTAGAAGTGAAGTTATTTTGAATTGCAATGGAGTAGACTGAGGTGTGTTTTGGTGTGTGGATCCTTGGGAAGGCCGTCTTACTGTCAATGCCATGACGCGAGCGCGACGCAGGCGACCTACGAACGTGACGGGGTGACCCGACAATCTACAGACTCTCCTCGACCATGACAACAGACTGACGAGTGGCTGGATCTCAGGTGCAAGGGGTTATCTCGCCTATTTCTCGGCCAAAGAGATAACCACGAATATGTCCGATGAGACATGAGGTGGGAAGGCCAAGCCAGTACCAACATCATCTGGCACGTCTCTGGAACGAGGCGAACCCTACTTAGGAGCGACCGTGGAAAGCAGTTGATGCAAAGGGGCTAGAGTTAGATAGATTTAAGTTAGAGTAGGACTAGTTAATAGGATTTAGCTTACGTTTTAGGTTAGTGTAGTTTTAGTATAGGATAGTTAGAGTGTTTATTGATTACTTGCATCTGACTTTCCGGCCTCTCTCCGTGGTAGGGCAACGGTTGTTGAGTTTCTCTTCATTTTCTCTTTCCTTTCAGCCTATTTTCTCTTTCCTTTCCTTAATTCGTCCCTCCGAGGTCTGCAATTTTTAGCCTTCTCCTATCGATCTTCCTTTTTTTTGCTTAGGCACGATTTTTTTTGTTGTTGAGCAGGTGGTTTAATGCGAGGGGGACAAGAACTACCCCATCCGACGAGCGATAGCCGTGCAACCGCGAGCGTGCCACCGTCGTCCTCCATTACTCCGAAGGTACCCCTGTGGCCCAACCTAGACTCATAACAATGGCGCCCAACGTTATTATTTTTTTGATTTGGATCAAGTTGCTCTTCAAGGGGACGATTTTTACTTACAAAAGTCGTCGCCTTGGACTCGCAACAGATTTTTTTTTATAATTTTTATTTTCTTTTATAGAAATTTCGCTTTTCTGTCTCTCTCTTTCACTTCACAACCAATTATGCTCAGAGTTTGATATATAGATGGAAGATGGCTGTCCAATCTTAAGGCCAAGTGCCGAAGGATCAAGTGAGGTAATCAGAAGTCTATACGAGAACAAAGAGCGGAACAGAGTGGAAAGGCCAATGTTCTAATTGCTGCCCAGTGAACAAGTGCCTAGAGCAAAGTTCACTGTGAGGCAAGAATATCGGTCTGGAAACCTTGTTCGCATCGAAGGTATGTCTAGAGCTCCTAGCCAGCCTTCTATCAGGTTTTTACGAGATAGCAAGTAGTGGTAAGGTGCTGAAGGGCATAGTTTCGATACTCGTTTAGTTCCAGAGACCCAGTCACGACTAGACTATGACAAACAGACTATACAGGACGAACAGAAACGGCGACGACAAACAATGGCACAGCGGTATGGTACTGTGAAACCAACCAGGCACCCACACACCATCACGATTAATAAAAACAGTTTCATATCCTGAAAAAAAAAAAGAAAAATTTTATTTAACTGAATTTCATACATTTTTTTTACTTGATAAAATTTATGTACTATAAAATAACATTTTTTTGAATTTCATATCATCTTTTAATTTAATTTTGAAGTTGCAGTTATTATTGGGAGTAGGTTAGACTTTTTTTTGAGTTAAAAGGATAGTAAGTTTATAACGATGGAGAGTAAGGGAGCAGTTGCCAAGGCAACCGTGGCTCAACAAGAGGAGCCGCCAGTGGCAGGGCGGATAACGAGGAAAAAGACGCAGGAGTTGGGGTTATGCCCAGGTCCTGGCCTACCGGTAAGTGGCCAAGCCCCGATAAGGACGCCCACTACAACCACTTCCAAGGAAGTGGATGGTGCGGAAGACCTAAACCGAACTGCCCGAGAAATTGCAGAGTGGGGTCGTCAGCTGCAACAAGACGAGGAGTCTGTATTTCAAAGGGTCCCAACCCCTACTTTGAAGGTTACAGGTGTAGGGAATAGCACAAAGAGGGGGTTAGAGAATGAGAAGCGCGAGCCTCCAGTAAACGACCAAGAAACAACTAAAAGTTTGTCTTTAGAAGACGACTTCGAAGAGGTGACAAAAGTAAATATGCAATCACTAGAAGACAAGATTGCTAATGAGGTACAAAGGGAAGTAGCATTGGCAATGCGAGAAAATAGGGCAGAGTTATTGTCGATATTCGCGGGAGGTTTAAAGGGGGTGCAAAGGTCCATTCAGGAAGATATGAAGGCTCTCCACGATAGCATTGCCCAATTAGCTGTCGCCCAAAAGGCCACTAGCTCTGCGCCTCTAATCCCGCAGACAAGTGCCAGAGCACAAGAGTTGCCACCACACCAACCTCAAGTGGGCCACCCTTCACAGGAGTTTTGGCGAGAGGCCCCGAGTCAAGAGACTCCCCGGAATGATTCTCTACGTTACGACGTAGGAAGAAGAGTAGACGTCCACAAATGGGGAATTAAGTTCGAAGGGACGAATAAAAGCATGTCGGTAGAAAGTTTCATTTTCAGGGTTGAGACACTTCAACGCCAGAGTGGCCTGACTAATGAACAAGTGTTCGCCAATTTCCACCATTTGGTGACAGGTCCGGCAGAGTGCTGGTATTGGCAATATATGGAGGAAAACGCAGGGGACACACTTCTCAACTATTATGACCTTAAAACAGAATTGCTACAACAGTTCAAGAGCAATAAAGGGGACCATGAGATTTTGCGACAAGTAATGGATAGGAGGCAATTACCCCACGAAACATTTGACGAATTCTACAGTGACATACGAACGCTAACACTACAAATGAGACAGAGACCGAACGAAAAGGATTTCTTGGCAATTTTAAGGCAAAATTTGAAGGATAGGGTAGCTAACCTAATATTCGGCTGTAACATTGTGACAATTAGAGAATTGCGGGAGGAGTGTAGGAGAGCGGAAAGTCACATCCCGTCTAGGGACAGAGCAAGGAGAAATGTCAGTGAAGTCAAACGCACGGGGCTCGAGGAAGTGAAAGATAACCCAGAACCAGAAGGGGTCGTTCAAATGGAAATAGCGGCTCTTCAGCAAAGAAGGACGAACAGACAGCCAAACTACTCGAACGTGCAGAGACCTTCGTTATCGATTAGGGAGAATAGGCAGGAAAGTGGAGCTAGGTACGCGGCGCAAACTTTGGGAACATGCCCATCAAGTTTCCATACTCCGACGTGCTTCAATTGTGGGCAAGGTAGCCTTGCCTTCAACTGTGCGAATTGTCAGGAAAACCTGAGGATCGGCGGTACTCCTGGGAACAGACCGTCGATACCGAGCTCGATCCCGGGCACACAGAAGGACACGGACCAGTCCAAATCCTAAAGAGGGATAACAACCGGGTTTCCCCTCCCCAGAGAAAAGAAGTTCCGGCCTGCACAGACGATTACAAGAGTATGAAATAACTAGAAAAAGGATATTCGGAGAAGAATTGATGCGACCTAAGAAAAATAGGAATTTTAAAAAGATATCGAGGCTGAGGGAGAAATGTGCAATATTTAGACGACGAAAGAATAGAATAGAAGCCACAGTGTTAAATACAGCGGACGATAATAGGCCTTACGCAAAAGTTAAAATAGAAGGGGAGGAAATGTTAGGCCTGTTAGATAGTGGCGCTTCAATTAGTTGCCTAGGGAAAGGTGCAGAGGAATTTATAACAAGACACGATTTGACAGTGACAAAAATGGACACCGACATTAGGACAGCAGACGGCAATCAACAACGGATACAGGGACGACTTCGGACTCAAGTTTCGTGGGGGGACAAAACGCAAGAAATCGAGTTATATGTGGTACCAAATCTGCAACAGCAACTATATCTGGGTGTAGACTTCTGGAGGGCATTTAGGGTTGCCCCAAATGTTATCAATGTGATCAACGCTCCATCACCGACAGCTGAAAATCCGTTAGTCCAGGCACTCTCTCCAGTGCAAGCGCAGAAACTAGAGCTAATCAAGCAGCAATTTCCATCCTTCGCGGTGCGGGGTCTGGGTAAGACAAGCCTCGAAGAACACGTAATCGAGGTGGATGACGACAAAATTCCCATTAAACAGAGGCATTACCCGATCTACCCGCGATACAGAAGTTGCTGTTTGAGGAACTCGATAGAATGCTTTCGCTAGGTGTGATCGAGGAAAGCAATAGCCCCTGGAGCTCTCCGGTAGTGCTAGTGAGAAAGCCAGGAAAAAACAGATTGTGTCTGGACTCAAGGAAAGTGAATGCGGTGACCAAGAAGGATGCATACCCCCTCCCCCATATTGAGGGTCTGTTAAGTCGACTACAAGACACTCGATACATTTCAGGAATAGTCCTGAAAGATGCATTCTGGCAGATTCCTCTGGAGAAGGAATCAAGAGAGAAGACAGCTTTCACAGTCCCTGGACGACCCTTGTACCAATTCACGGTCATGCCGTTCGGTTTGTGCAACGCTGCCCAGAGAATGTGTAGGCTCATGGACAAAGTCGTACCATCCAAATTGAAGGAATATGTCTTTGTCTACCTCGATGACCTCTTGGTTTGTTCCCCAGATTTCGAGTCACATGCCAGATTACTAGAAGAGGTTGCAAAATGTCTACGGGAAGAAGGGCTTACGATCAATGTAGAGAAAAGTAAGTTCTGCTACAGGGAAATAAGATACCTAGGGTATATAGTCGGTGATGGATGCTTACGAACCGATAAAGATAAAGTATCGGCGGTCGAAAACTTCCCAGTGCCAAAGACTCCCAAGCAACTCCCCCAATTCCTGGGGATGACGGGATGGTATAGGAGGTTTATTCCAAACTTTGCTACCCTGTCAAGTCCAATGACCGACTGTCTTAGAAAGGGACAAACATTCACTATGACGGACGAGGCGCTCAGAGCTTTCAACCAGCTCAAAATGTCACTGGTTACCGCACCAATACTTACAAACCCCGACTTTACGAAACACTTCTATATACAGTGTGACGCTTCGACAACTGGTGTAGGAAGTGTTCTCTTCCAGGTGGATGCGGAGAAAAATGAGCGACCAATAGCATTTATGTCCCAGAAGCTTAATTCCGCACAACGGAACTATAGCGTAACGGAACTCGAGTGCTATGCGGCCGTATTGTCTGTGAAGAAATTCCGAGCCTATGTGGAAGGACTACCTTTCACGATCATCACAGATCACGCAAGTCTCAAGTGGCTTATGACCCAGAAAGACTTGTCTGGCCGGTTGGCTAGATGGAGCCTAAAGCTGCAAGCGTTTGATTTCGTAATAGAGCATAGAAAGGGCGTCCAAAATGTAGTCCCGGATACTCTCTCACGCGTTCACATGGATGAGCTCAAGCCTGACACTGTTCCCTTAGAAGTCGATCTAAACTCCCCACACTTTTCCTCGGAAGAGTATGAGAAGCTGAGGAAGTTTGAGGAATATTTCTGGCCACGAATGGCCGCCGATGTCCAAGCGCACGTAAAATCATGCGAAACATGCAAATGCAGCAAACCGCTCAATTTGGTTTCTAGACCACCGATGGGGCAACAAACAATCACCGAGCGACCCTTTCAACGCCTATATATAGACTTTCTGGGACCCTACCCACGAACCAAAACAGGGCATACCCATATCTTCATCGTGTTAGACCACTTCAGTAAGTATGTGTTATTACGGCCTATCCGCAAAGCAACGGCAGCTGAGGTAGTGAAATATCTAGAAGAAAGTGTCTTCCATGTGTTTGGTGTACCAGAGTTCGTCCATTCTGACAACGGGAAACAATTCGTATCAGAATTGTTTTCCAGCCTCCTTAAGAAGTATGGAGTTAGACACGTAAGAACCGCATTTTACTCGCCCCAGGCTAATGCTTCAGAGAGAGTCAATCGATCTCTGCTTACGAAGGTACGCTCCTATATAGATGGTGATCAAAGCAACTGGGACTTGCATGTCAGCAACGCAGCGTTCGCGTTGAAAAGTGTGGTACACGACGCCACTGGCGTAGAACCTTATTACGCCGTGTTCGGCGTCCAGATGGTTCAACATGCAAGCGCACTTGAAATCTTAAGCAGATTAGATATGCTAAAGGACACTGGAAAACGAATTACAAACAAGACTGATAGGTTAGGACTAATTAGGAATAAGATCTTTGACAACTTGAGGCTGGCACATCACAAGGCTATAACAAGTGTATAACACTAGAAGTAGAGATATAAAATATTCAATAGGACAAGTCGTCTACCGACGCAACTTCAAGCAGAGTAGCCAACCCGACAGCTACAATGCAAAATTAGGACCTACATTTTTAAAATCTATTGTACTAAAAGCAATAGGCAATTCGTTGTACGAAATAGGTAACCAAAGAGGCGAAAAGGTAGGAGTCTTCCACGCAAAAGACCTCCATGACCTCCATGATGCTAAAGATAACTGACGCAATCAAGCTGTCGTTGCATGCTTTTGAGTCCTAGATTATTTGTTAATTTATTATTATTTGTTAATTTATTATTATTTGTTAATCTATTATTATTTGTTAATTTATTATTATTTGTTAATCGATTATCATCGTGCTGTCCAGAGATAGGTTTATTTATTATATAATAGAGTATTATATTATTGTATAGATTTATTTATATATTATATTATATTTATTAGGTTATAGGCATCTAATAAATAAGTACAAAGACTAAGCTTTATTTTCTATGGTTAAGTATATTTATTTAATGCTATGAATTAGTATTTTACCTGGGTTATCACTAATAAGTTTATGGCAATAATAGTGTTTAGGAATACGTAACAATATAAAACAAAAATAAAGGCTAATAGCCACACTCACCAAGGGTATTCCCGGCAGTGAGACATCTCAAGGCATGGGCCCTTGCCACACGTTCAGGTACACAGCATACATAGGCCACGCTCGCCAGTCGTAAACGTACAAATAAGTCGCCCGAGATTCCTTTTATTACGAGGTCGGTGTGTTCGCGACCACTCACCAACCGGCGTCGATCCTGTTACGGAGCTCGGACGCAGCTTACGCAACCAAATATTCCTGAGGTCAGTGACCTCGTTACACTGCCATTAGGTACCTGCGAAAAGAAAGAAAAGGAGGTCAATACCCAAATAAATACTAAGTATATCTCACAAAAATGCAATTGAATCACAAGCAATTGACCCATTGCAACTGCACTGGACAGGCAAACACTATCGATGAGATAATAAACAAAAAATGGTACTTACCTGCTGCAAATGTGGAATACAGAAATTAATCCATCCGCGCTGCCGCAAACGCATGGTGTGACGGGTTGGTATTTTCAAACCTTAACCCTATCACACGGATGGAATGCCCCTGCTCCCATAGGATAACATCCTGAAAAAAAAAATAAAGAATAAAGATATTTATTTTAAATAAAAAGAAAAAATATAGACTTACCAAGAATAACCACCAAAGCTCAATATTAAAATTGTAAACAAATCACTTTAAATGTCATTTACACTTCAGTGCATTCACTAGCCGTTGCACCGTGGGTATAATATTGCTCGCCCACTCGCACGCGCGAAGTGCTACCAAACTTTGTAGAGTTAGTGGGTAGAGAAATTATGTATAGATGCAATTATAGGAAATAGATTTGTATACGGACGATAAGCAGTTAAATTTAAAAAAAAAATTTTGTGATAGATCCTAGATCAAAATGAATTAAAAAGTGCAATATAGGTTAAGGTTATTTATTTATTTAAGTATCAGTGTAATATTAAGTAGAGTTAAGCATATATGTCTGACTGAACATGGGAATAGGAAGAAGTGGTCAACATGTTGCAAAGTAGGAAGTCTACATTAGAAATGAGTAGAGACGAAGTGATGTTGCTATACGGCTCACACACACTTGTAGACACAAATTCGGTTTAGATGGCCATAAATGGCAATTACCAGGTCATTACCCTTGGTCTACAAGTTAAAGCAAAGATTCGCAGTTAAGAAGTGTTGGCATAAAGACTGTTTAGTTCATACGAATTAGAAGAGAGTCTGAATATCCCATAACGTTGCGATAGCAAGTCTGGCCAAAGACAAACAAAAGAAATTAAAAGTACATTTAATTAGAAACAGGTAAGGACAAATAGAAAAAAAAATAATAATAAAAGTAATTTAAATGTAAAATAAGATTTCCTTAGACCGGACATACATACATATATATACCAATAAAGACCAGAGGAAGCTAAACCGACATATTTGGAAGATAAAGGAGCAGAGGTAAAATCCGAAATGTAGTAAGCGGTTTAGTTGTTATTAATAGAATTTGCGATTATAGGTATTATATTATAATTGCGATTATAATTGTATTATAGGTACACTAAGGGCAGAGAAAGTCGCCCATATATATAAGATAAGATAAGGGTAGGCGCACCACACAGCAACACCGGTATCAGTTAATTAAATTAACGTAGATTAAAGTTTTTTTTTTATGAATTAATTTTTTTGATTAACGTAGATTTAAGTTTTGTTTTCATGAAATACATATACGGAAATTAGAAGTGAAGTTATTTTGAATTGCAATGGAGTAGACTGAGGTGTGTTTTGGTGTGTGGATCCTTGGGAAGGCCGTCTTACTGTCAATGCCATGACGCGAGCGCGACGCAGGCGACCTACGAACGTGACGGGGTGACCCGACAATCTACAGACTCTCCTCGACCATGACAACTGACTGACGAGTGGCTGGATCTCAGGTGCAAGGGGTTATCTCGACTATTTCTCGGCCAAAGAGATAACCACGGATATGTCCGATGAGACATGGGGTCTTGTAGACTCTCCAAACTCAACTTGCAGGCTTGCAACCTCAAGGCTTCCCAGAATTACAGGACACGGTATTCATTAATAGCATTCATCATCATTTAATTAGTTATTTGGCGCTTCTGGTATCACTTTCCGTCGGATTTACAATTATCTACAAACTGCGCAGCCAAATGACGACATCTACAAGGACCACACCTAGTCCGCAACCTCGAGCGCAATGTAAGAACATAATTGAATGCAAATAAGAACATAATTGAATGCAACGCAGTTCAACGCAGGGAAAATGTTAAGAAACACATCGAGTGCAACGAACACCGCACCCAGTGACCTACTCACAAGTCATACATACTGACGGTGGTGTGCACACCGTAAGCAGCAATGAGTCATTGCGCTGGCGCACCATATAGCATTAAGCAAATTAGGTTAATATAGCATTAAGAACTATGTTGTTTGGGGTAGCACTTATGTAACTAATTATAATTATAAAGAGGCATTTGGCCCAACAATAAAGCAATCGATATTCATCCATTGATTCAACCTCGTCTTTATATTCAACGACGTTTCGTTCTTAGTACAGTGAACAAGTTCAAGTGGACAAGCGGACGACGTTGTCTCAACCAACCATCTGTTGGAGGACCTGGCGATCGGAAACACATTAAAATACCACCAATTTACCTTGGCCACTTAGATATAGAAGGACCCTTCAATAATGTCCATACTGAGGCCATCCGAGTATCTCTCATCGAGCTAGGTGTAAAGGAGTTCATCGTCTCCATGCTACGGATAGTCTCCATGCTTAGTACAAGGATAATTCAGGCTAAGCTAGGCAACAGCCACTTAACCAAATTTGTCAGCAGGGGTACACCCCAGTGTGGGGTTACCTCTCCTCTGCTCTGGATTATGGTCCTCAATAAAATCCTATTAAACTTAGACAGCGACGGTATCAAAGTGATTGCGTATGCGGATGACGTAGTTGCATTGGTATCAGGGATGTTTCTGGGCGTGATTAGTGAAATCATGGAAAAGGCTTCGGGTCAGATCAGCGCTTGGGCCGCAAGGTGCGGTCTGGGCGTTAACCCAAGCAAAACTAAACTGATGCTATTCACCACAAAAACCAAAATTCCAACTTTCAGACTACCCCGTCTAAACAACCAGGCTCTCTCCCTTTCCGTAATTCTGGACTCCAAGCTCAGCTGGAAGCTGAACATCGAACTCTGGATTCGGAAAGTAAATATAGCATTTTACACATGTAGCAAAACTTTGGGCAAAAAGTGGGGTCTCAAACCAAAGATTGTGCTTTAGATGTACACGACGGGGGTACGCCCAATTCTCACTTATGGGTCACTGGTTTAGTGGCCCGCCCTAAGTAACGCTTACAATATCACCAAACTAAGCAGAGTCCAGAGAACGGCTGCAATTGGAACGACGGGAGCCCTACGGTCGAGTCCGACGTACGCGCTCAACGTGATTCTGGACATCCCTCCACTGGACCTGTATATCAAATCAATCGCCTCCTGCAGCGCAGTAGGACTGCAAGTAGCTGGCCGTTGGTTCGCAAGACCCTACGGGCAGTGTAACATACTGGATTTTATACCCAGGAATATAAAAGTACTATCCACTGACTGCGCAAAACGCAAACTCAACTTCCAGAACTTATTCACTTCTGCCTTCCCATCTAGGTCAGATTGGGAGGCAGGCACTCTCATTGACGTATCTACCATATCCATCTTCACCGACGGGTCCAAAATGGACTGCGGAGTGGGAGCGGGTATCTTTACAGACGTACTACACACATCCTCCTCCTTCCGGCTCACGAACTCGTCTAGCGTCTTTTAGGCGGAGGTCCTTGCGATTAGGGAAGTAGGCAAGATACTCTTAAATAACACCACAACAAATCCAAACATATCAATTTTCGTCGATAGTCAAGCCGCAATCAAGGCCCTTACCTCAGCCAGGACTACTAAGCTTGTCGAGGAGTGCGAAGAGATACTGTCTAGGGCAGGTCGCCGGGAATCTCTCTCATCTGGGTTCCTGGGCACAGGAACATAGAGGGAAATGAGAAAGCCGACGAGCTGGTCAGATAGGCTCCCCCCTTCAGGAATCCTGCGCGGTGGAAGTTCCCCCCTCGCTGGGTTATGTGAAGGGGAAAATCTCCTCATACTTCATGGCGATGGCGGAGTCTAGGTGGAGGAATCTGACGAACTGCGCTACTTCCAGGAAGACCTGGCCCCACTACAACAAATCTAGAACCCAGAGCCTCATAAATAGAACAAGGGTGGATGTCGCTATACTGGTGGCTCTAAGCAAAGGTCACTGGGCGGTATGTACCCACGCTGCCAGGCTCGGCATACCCCACATCACCCATTGTCGCAGCTACAATGACGCCAGTGAGAGTGAAACGGTTTTTCACCTCCTTTGTGGCTGCCCAGCACTGACCGAGGCTAGGCGAAGGGCGCTGGGTAGACCATTCTTCGATAACCTCACAGATATCTCGGACATGGATCTGAGCACCAACAACCTTTACCATACCATAAGGTCATCATGAGTGGTGGCATCAAAACAATCAGCCACTTAACCTACCTACATACCTGACACTTTCAAATGATGGAAAATATTAATGCGAGCAAACATAATAATTAAAACGCAAAATAAAATAAAAACTATGTAAATATTTGCGCCTTTTTTTAATTTCGTTAAGATTTCCGTAATAACTTCTGTAAGTCCTCAAATTAACATCTAAAAAGAAACTACATATAACTTTTATAAAGCCTGTGAACAAAGGTCTTAAGGAAAGTAAATAACTCCGCTAAAGTGCGCCAAATGCATTCCATAAGATCTCTAACAGTTATTATTGAAATAAGAAAATAGCTGTCCTTGACCCTTATGGAAACTTAATTTTTCTTTGGGGGCAACTCCGTTTCCCTTTTGGTATCGTAAAAAAATCAACATACACCTTTGTAGGCTTAAGTTAGACAGACAATTTTTGGACCGGTTGAGCAACCAAATTTCGTTTAATAAAAAAAATATTGAGTTATCTAAGGAAGTTGTCAGTGCACTTGTGTCTTTCGATTTATTGAAGAATCCCGATGTTGTAGAGAATAATTTTAAGACAGACCCGATAGAATTAATTGGAATAAGTAATAGTGTAGAAAATGTAAACACAAATTGTGAAGTCTCGACCTAAGGCTTTTCACATGTTTCGGGTGGTAGCGAAGTAGAGATAATAGAATTGAAAGACAACCGGGGTATAGTAAACTTTATTGATTTAGGTCGGCTAGTAAACGCAGTTGGGACTGGTATCGAGAACGACGACGAAATTTAGATAAATAAACAGAAGCTCATTCACCTTGAGTCGAAAGTTAAAGCGAAAGCTAGTGATTATTCAATGAAACTTATGTTAACCAGGGATATTGTTAGATATTGTTGTTGGAGAAAGGGATAGTCAGCCCAAGTTATTCACCCTATGCTTCCACCTTAGTACTAATGAGGAAAAAGAATGGGGAGGTTCGGATGTGCATAGACTATCGGGCCCTAAGCAAACATACCGTAAGGGACAACTTTCCGCTCCCATTAATCGAAGACTGTTTGGAATATTTCGCAAACAAGAAGATTTTTACCACGCTGGAAAGGGAAAGGGAAAGGTTTCATGACATAAAAGTGTCTGAGGAATCTGTCAAATATACTGCGTTCGTAACTCATTTTGGACAATTCGAATACGTTCATATGCATTTCGGTCTTAAGAATGCACCCGCGGTCTTTCAGAGATATATTTACTTAACGTTGAAACCGTTGATTGACAAAGGCAAAGTTATTGATGACATCTCCATTGCAACCATCGACGTGGAGACGCATCTTGAAATTCTCATCGAGGTGTTGCGCGTATTAAAAGAAGCCGGCTTGGAACCTAACATGAAGAAGCTTCGTCCCAAGGTTCTTCTGCATTGCCATGTCATTGACAAATTTGCTAAGGAAAGATTCAAAGTTTTCTTGGACAGATGAATGCACTGAAACCTTTGAGCAGCTAGGAAATAAACTAGTTTCTTCGCTTATATTGGCAATATAATGGGTGACCCAAGTAGAGATACTTTTCAATAGCCTTTTTTGACAGATCACGTGTGAGTCGTGTCATGCTGTCATATTATTTTTGTTTTGTATTTCATAATGGAAAGACTTACGCGTGAACAACGTTTACAAATTGTTCAACTTTATTATGAAAATTCACGTTCTGTGAGGAATGTGTTTCGTGCACTTCGCTCCACTTATGGTCAACATAATCGGCCTACTGAGCGTACTATTCGAAACACCATCACCCATTTTGAGACCCATCATTCATTATTGGATAATATTCGACCGAATAGACGACGTCCAGCACGCTGTGAAGAAAATATAGCGGCCGTAGCTGAGAGTGTACACGAAGACCGTAGAGAGTCGATTCGATGCCGTTCGCAGCAACTCGGACTGACATATGGAACGACTTGGCGCATTTTACGTCAAGATCTTAAATTTAGCTTGTGCAACAACTGAAGCCGCTCGACCTTCCCAAGCGACATCACTTCGCTCTATGGGCTCTTGAAAAGTTCCAAGAAGATCCGACGTTTTCGAGGCAAATTTTGTTTAGCGATGAGGCCCATTTCTGGCGCAATGGGTATGTAAACAAAAAAAATTGCCGCATTTGGGACGAAGAGCAACCTGAAGAGATTGAAGAACTGCCACTTCATCCAGAAAAAACAACGGTTTGGTGTGGTTTGTGGGCGGGTGAAATCATCGGTCCATATTTCTTTAAAAATTATGCCGGTGCGAACGTAACCGTCAATGGCGACCGTTATCGTGCCATTGATAACCGACTATTTGATGCCTGAAATTGAAGCTCGTGATCTCGGCGACATTTGGTTTCAGCAAGACGGCGGCACTTCCCACACATCGCATCAATAAATGGACTTATTGAGAGAACATTTCGTTGAGCACATAATTTCACGTTTTGGGCCGGTCGATTGGCCACCAAGATCGTGTGATATCACACCGTTAGACTTTTTCCTGTGCGGATATGTAAAGTCAAAAGCTTATGCCGATAAACCCGCTTCGATTCAGGCCTTGGAGGAAAACATCACGCGTGTCATTCGGCAGTTACCAGTCGAAATGCTCGAACGAGTGATCGAAAATTGGACTCAACGGATGGATCATCTGCGACGTAGCAACGGCCAACATTTGATAGACATAACCTTCAAAAAATAAATGCCAAAGAATGTTCTTTCAAATGATAATAAACATTCTCCATTAAATTTGAATTTCCTGTGTTTTTTTCTTTCAAAAAGTAGGGAACCTCGCAATGGATCACCCTTTATAAAACATCTCGTCCCAAGAGCAGCGGTGTAACTTATACCCTATTCACACCGCACTAAAATTCGAGGTTTCCACAAACAGATTTCAAAATCACGGCAAAGCATTCACACCGAACACAGTCCGGATTTTGTTTGACGTTTCAGTCAGCCATCGAAAAATAAAAGCAAATAAACAATAATTGCGTTCATATTACAGGTCCACTATAAACTAACATCGCCTATGACTTCATATAATTCGCGTGTTCGTCGTTCAAGAAATAGGTAAGCTTACTCTTAGTTGACTTGCAGTTGACTTATAACTCAGTTGAAAATCTGTCAACCACTTGTCAAATGCTTTGTGTAACTTGTGGAATATATTAAAAGGTGCGTTTGCGTTGACAACGTTACCATTGAAACCAGATTCTGAGGAGGTTTCATCGAAACCTCATAAAATATCGAGGTTTGGAAATCTCGAAAATGTATGGGAAACCTCCTGATTTCGATTAAGGTTTCATGAGTTTTGGCGAAACCTAAGATTTCGATGCGGTGTGAAAAGGGTATTAAGTTATAGGCTGTATGTTGGATAGGTATATGTTGAATTCTAATAAAATGTCAATAGCAGCGCTACAAAAGTTTCATCATCTTTCACATCGGTGATCCATTTCCTGATATCGTAGTTGTCGTCGCCGCTAAAGGGGTTACCAATGGCTTCGAAAGCCGAGAAATAAAACCTCTTTTAAACAGCCTTGCCAATTTCCTCCTTGAGCGCCTGCAACTCGCGCCGCTTTTGCAGCAACAGGATTTCCTTCTCGGTTCTAGCCAAGTCTGCACCTAGGTTCTGCACTGGAATGCGTGCGTCGTCAGTGCGCTGGTTTCCTCTTGTCCTCTTCTTCTTCGGAGGCTCGGGACACGTTTGCTGCGGTTCCTCTGGTTGACAATAATTCGTCATATAATGGCCGAAGTTCGGCCACGGTGGCATTTTCATCGAATTCTACGTCGGCCGCGGTAACGCTTCAATAATCTGTTTTATCGGAACATATGACATTTTCACATTTTATTATTATGATTTTAAATTTTAACTTGGATTTGTTAAAAACGTGTTTCTTTTTTCTAATCTCTTACTTCTCTAAAGACAATTGTTTACAAGTGATACGCCTCTGAGGTATTACCTTTTGGTGGTGGTGTCAAATATTCAACTTAATTCTAGTTCATTACGCCACCTACCTTCTAAAAGTCTAAAATTAATCTGCATAAGATTACAGTATTTGTCTACATAGTTAAATTAATTTAATAATAGTGAGTAATTTGTAATAGTGAGTTTGGATTGTAAATAGTTGCTTCAAAATAAGTCGAACCAGTGAATTTTGGTATAAACTGGATACCGCAACCACGTGGGACATTGTGCACAATTTCCAGACGGATGAGGCTGAGTTTTTACATTTACTTATTGTTAGTTTGATGATTTCATACCAAATATAAATATATTTATAAAAACCAAACAACATCTACTTTTTCTGAAATTCAAAATTTGCTTAATGTGGAATCCTAAATGATAATTACGTACTTAAATTAAATAAACCTAGCGAAGATGAATTAATGAACTTAAATCTAAATTAAATCGAAACTAAAATGGTAGGGAAAGATTTTGAGCATTAAAGTATACGTAGCATAACAAAATGCCGTGTGTTTGTTTAAATTCATTATGGGGTGGAGTGTGGTGATTTTCCAAACATCTTCGGGAACTGAGTTTCGATAAATCGGTCCAATATAAATTTAGGGGCAGCTCGAAATAAAACAAGTACCGGAGCTGCCATTCAGTGCAAAAGGGATGGGTCAAATGTGCACTAGGCAACATGCATCTATAACTTTAGGGAAGAGGTGTAGATGATGAAGTAGTGTCCGACCGGTATTGACAGATAAATCTTGGCATGAAATATATTTTTTTTCTTTTTTTGTTGTGTCTGGTACTTGCGGATCAAGAACCACTCCCACCCGACGTTCCTAGCCGCGCGTATGTTGCGTGATGCGTGTAAGGCAGAGTAGTATAGTAGTCACAACAATACACTTTCTTTTTCACTAAAATTTAATAAAGGAAACAAAATTGTTTTGAATGGCCAAAGTAAGGCAACAAAAAGAGAAGTATTACGATTTCTGATGTCGATATTTGATCCACTTCGATTGATTGGTCAATTTAGGAGTTATTTGAAAATCGTGATGCAGGAGATATGCCGTTCAAAGGCAAACTGGGACGACGAAATTGGGAATGAGCAACATGAGAAGTGCTTGATATGGCTTAAGGAACTTTATAAAGTGGAGAATATCTATTTTCCGAGATGCTACGCAATAACATCGTCATTATGAAATGAGTCGGACATTAAGCTTCATATTTCGTCGATGCGTGTAAGGACAACAGTGCCGCAGTCGCTTATCTAAGAATGCGGTCTGAAAGAAGAATATTATGTACGCTGTTAAGTTCAAAAACAAAGGTTGCTTCAACTAAACTTACATCGATCCCGAGATTGGAGCTTATTGCCGCGTTGATTGGAGCCAGACTTGCGAATAGTGTTTGGGGTTCATTGATCAACTCAATTACAAAAGTATTTTAATGGTCTGATTCGGTGACTGTACTCAGATGGTTGAGATCAGATGCAAAGGCAACCAAGGCACAATTTGTCGCATTCAGAATTGCTGAAGTACAAGAAATTAGCAACATTGCAAATTGGAGATATGCACCTTCGGACATGAATGTAGCTGACGATGCTACTAAGTGGAAAAATAGCACCTTCGCTCACCAGGGACGAACGTTGGTTTACAAATGTTGAAGCGTATTCGTAGTGATTGCAACCGTTGCAAGATATTAAATTTTATTCAACACAGTCTCCAACCCAGAAAGAGCGGAATTACCAGCTGTACTTATTACCCCATATGCACCTCCCTTTACATATACAGCAGTGGATTATGGTGGGCCATTCGAAATAGTTACCGGACGCAAGAGAGAAAAATGTGGATTTGTCTATTTACGTGTTTGGCAGTGCGAGCTTGGCAGAGATTGCTTAAATTTTTACTATGTTATCGAAATTTTATAAGCCGAAGAGGACCTGTAAAAAAAATGTTTAGTGATCGTGGGTGCAGAGAAGCTGGGCTTTGGGTCCTATATGGGCAGTTTACGCCTAATATTTATTTATTTTCTTAATGATCGCGGTACAAATTTCATCGGAACCGAACAAATTTTAAAAGAAGAATTAAACAAGTGGATTATCGTTAAATAGCTGCAAAGTTCGTCAGATCAAATTTCGAATGGTATTTTCATTCGCCTGGATCGCCTCATATAAACGGCTGTGTCGAACGATTAATAAAATCTGCGAAGATTGCTTTGTATGCCGTAAGCTACATTTCCACCTACAAACCGAACGATGAACTGTTTCGGAGCTACTTAACAGAAGTTGAAGATATGGTAAACTCGAGACCATTAACATATCTACCACTGGACAGCGAGGAGTCCGAAACTCTAACAACTAATTATTTCTTGCGGCAAATAGCAGAAGGATCTATTAAGGAGGAAGATATTAAGGAGGACGTTAAACTGTACAAAACCAACGCACTTATGTCCCAGCTGTACGCAAGGCACTACTGGAAGCGATGGATTAGGGAATACGCCGACCTTGACAAGAAGCTAAAAATGGAACAAAACCTTTAGAGGTCGGAGATATTGTCTTAGTCACCGATGAGAGATATTCACGCAAACGCTGTCCAAAAGGTAGAATCGTTAAAGTTAACATGTCAAGTCCGAAGCGCAACAGTCAAAACTGCGGACGGCATTTATTTAGTAGCTAATTTGGATGTTAATCTTTAGGTAAATTTGTGCAAACCAATGTACCGAGGGGGTGAATGTCGAGGATAACTATTAACCATTAAATATAAATTGTCCTGTGAATCCACTCATTAAAACCAAAAACTCAGTTTCTCTGCCTTGGTGCTGCACTTCACTTCGAAACCATTTTGTTCTTACTTCGAAAGCCTCTATTTCTTATCTTACTTCGATGATTGGCACCATTACTTTGGCTTGTAATCGAGGAGTATTTTTAAAATTCATTAAATAATAAAACGTAGAAAAGAAAAGACTGTAATTTAAGGCACTCGAAAGTGGGTTTAATAAAGAAATTAATTAGTAATCTTTAATTATTAAGTGTTGATAAAATTCATAGGCACAAAAGTAGTGACAGTATCTTAAAAATTATGCCAGGTATTATATGCCAGTAAGTAAGTATACACAAAGTCTTGTTTCATGGAAAATAATAATAATTTCGTCTTGTATAAATTCAATCGGACAACTTTCGGTAGATGCCCAAGAAGCAAGAAACAAAGAAAATAGAAAGTTTAGGGAATTATTTACCATTAAAATTTCACGTGTAGATACCAACACTGACCCCCTTAATCCATTTATTAATAACCTTGAATATATTTTTAGCAAATTTAAGATGAAAAGAAAAACAAAATTTATTGAACATAAAAAATGTTTGCGTTTCCAAAAACTTTGTATGGGTGATATATTGGAAATTGGCTAAATATCTTTTTAAACTTTTTTTTGTCTATATTTATAAAAATTTTAACATTTTAGTGAAAAACGCCGTGGCGTGGCAAACAATTTTATAGGACAAACTTATGAAAGAGAGCATTGCCTACATATCTTGTAAAGGTTGTAACTTAAGCCTTAAAACGGTTTTTTTCTACACCGTGGGCGTGCCAGCGTATCAACGGACGGACGGACATTTCTAAATAGTCTTAGATTTCGGTCCTGTTCATAATATATTTTTAGGGGTCTACGACGAATATTAAGGGGTGTTACAAACTATGTATCAAAATTAACATACCTTTAGGATGGGGTATAAAGATTAATGATATTATTGAAACATTTAAAAAGCAAAGTGAACAAATATATGGCAATGACAGGAAAATGAAAAAAAATAACAAAACAGTCATTGCAGGTTTAAAGAGATGAAAGTTCCCATTGAGAAATAGTTAAAGAACAATTTTTTTTATAATTACACGTGCAAAAGGGATTGTTAGCACCGCTAAATTGTTGAAAGTAGCACAGCACGGCATTAAGGAAACAAGGAATCCTTTGGTTTCAGCGATGCAAGTGCCATTCATGGATAATGGCAGAGTATTGGGGTTTCGCTTTAGTGACAGAAGACAGCATTGTTTTTTGGAAGCATTAAATTCCACCCTGTTGGTTTTACCCCATTTAAGTATGCTGTCAAGATCGGAATTTAACAGGCTTAACATAAGTTGCCGTTCCAGTTCAACGCCCGACGATGAGGGGCGAATACCATCTGGACTAGCGGATTTATGCAAGTTGAGATCTCGAATAAATCTTGCCACTGTAGGAGTGCCAAAATGAATTGGTCCCATGGTATATTCTACGCGGTCGAGTACAGGGGGACATACAGCACACTCTGGGAGTGTTGAGCTAGCTGCAAAATCAGCAGCAAGCAGATTGGCTTTATCTAAAGAGCCGACAGATGGAATGTCATTGCAAATGAATGTCGGAGTAAATGTTGAGGCCGAATGCTTAATATTCTTAACAAACGACCAACATTTTTACTACCGGTGCGACTTTTTAGTATTTTGTGCCTCAACTTTTGGTCGTAGGAGAATTTGGGATGATTAATGTCTGCATTTCAGTCATTTCTGGCTCGTTTGAACTTTATTCAGTTTACTTAGTTGGGTTGGCCCTATAAGACCAAAAACTCACATCTTTTAACCTAACAGCCTCTTTGCAGCTCAAGTCACACCATGCGTTCACCTTGAGTATAATAATTTTAATCGTATTAGGGATAAAACGTTAATACCTACTTAACCAGCTCCCGACCCGTGAAGAGTCCCTGCCTGAGATACGGTAGCCCTCCACGCTCTGCGATCCCAAGCACGCTGCTTCCAGTTATCCAGAGCAATCGCTCTGGCATCCGCGATGGCTTGGTCTTTAAAACGATGGTTCGGTTTTCTATGTCGTCTCGAACCTGCGGGCTGGGATTCAAAGATCCTCTTGGATCTACATTTGGCAGAGCCAATATAGTCGACGAGTTTTGGCTTTTCGGACTACATCCACATCTTGGTACAGCTCATAGAGTTCGCGGTTGTATCTTCTTCCCCATTCGCCCACCTCGCACACAGGACCAAATATCCGTCGAAGGATTTTTCTTTCAAAGGACCCCAGTATTAACTCTCCTTTCCTGCTTATCGTCCAGCACACTGCGCCATATAGCAGAACTGGCAAGATAAGGGTTCTGTAGAGCATGCACTTTGTCCTTCGAGTTAGGAGGTTTGAACACATTTGTTTTGCCAAACCGAAGTAGCAGCGGTTTCCTAGGGTAATTCTTCGACGGATCTCCACTAATATGTCAATTGTGGAGTTGATGTTTACCCCGAGGTAGATGAACTCCTTAACTACCTCAAAGTTGCCGCTATCAATAGTGACAAGAACAAGATTTAAGAATTCATAGGACAGCGCATCTCCTGCCGAAATCCGGTGCATGCTTGAAAGAATTCAGATGAGCTGCTGCCAAACTGCACATTGCATCGCGTGTAATCTAGCGACACATCTGGATCAGTTTCGACGGGATCCCGAATTCGGCCATCGCCACAAAAAGATCCTGACAATGAATGCTGTCATATGCGGCTTTAAGGTCGATGAAGAGATGGTGTGTCTGGACTTGAAACTCGTTGGTCTTTTCCAGGATTTGCCTTAGTGTGAAGATTTGATATACAGTTGATCTGCCGGACCGGAAGCCACACTGGTACGTGCCGCGATTAGTGTGTTGCAGAAAGGTTTGAGACGTTCACACAGTACGTTGGATGGGATCTTATATACGACATTAAGCAGGGATATGCCTCGATAGTTATTGCAAGTTATAGGATCGCTTTTCTTGTAGATGGGACATATGGAGCTGATGGTCCAGTCATCGGGCATGCTTTCCTCCACCCAAACTTGGTTGATGATTTGGTGCATGCGCCCTACCACAACGTTACCTCCGTATTTGAAAAGCTCTGCAGGTAGACCATCAGAACCGGCGGCTTTGTTGTTCTTTAGCTTTTTTGTAACTAAGCCAACCTCTTCTATACTGGGCGGAGGGGCTGGTTCTTTATTGACCGGACGTGGGTTCTCTTCTTGCCCCATCACTCTCCCTACATTTTGTCCGTTTAGCAGCTGCTGGAAATGCTGCTTAAGTACATCTACTATTCCCTGCGCGTCAGTGAATAAGTTTCCATCGCTATTGCGAAGAGCCTGCATTCCGCTCTTAAAGCCAGCAGCCAGTTGCTTGACTTTCCTATAAAACCGCACTTTCCAGGTTCACACTCGCATGTCCGTAAACATTCCATAGTGTCTCCCATAACTATATGTTTTTTTTGTTTTTTTTTTTTTTTTTTTTAGTGTGCGATTGTTAGCACTCTTATAATGTTAGTAACACAGCACGGGCATTATGGAAATGGGGAATTAGATGAAAGGATGAGAAACCGATACACATTGATTTTAAATGTTTGCAAATTGTAATGGTTAGAAAAAATAGAGTGCGGCAGAGCACTCCAGATTCGGGATGTGCGGCAAAGAAAAGAATCCTTATATTTCACAGTACGTCCGAATGCAGGCTTTATGGTAAACTGATGGGCATTCCTAGCAAGATGGGTATTGCGGTTGAAATGTTGTAGGGGTGGAATGCAACTGGCTATTTCGTTCGAGCACTTATGGTGGAAATAACGGTAAAACAACGACAGGCAAGAGACACTGCAACGATGACTAAGAGAGTCAAGTGATTTCGCGATGTGTCGATCGCCAATAAGTTTTACTGCAAGTTTTTGAATCCGGTCAACTAGCTCCAAATATGTTATTGGTGCACCAGACCAGATATGAGCGTTGTACTCGAGTTTGGGGCGAATAAACGCCTTATAAATTCTAGCCAGATCAGTAGGGAAGAAATATTTCTTGCAACGCTTAAGGAAGCCTAGATATTTCGCAGCGTTCTTGGCGACATCGAATATGTGGTCATTCCAACGAAGGTTGTCATTAACACACATACCAAAAATGGAAAGTCGTTCGGTTTCAGCGATGCGAGTGCCATTCATGGATGAGACTGTCTGTTTTCGGACGTACTGTGAAATATAAAAATTCTTTTCTCAACCGTACAATACGAATGTGGAATGCTCTACCACGCTCTGTTTTTCCTTTGCATTATAATTTACAAACATTTAAAACCAAAGTGCATCGGCTTCTCCCTTTCTCTAATCCTTCAGTTCCCTAATGCCCGCACTGTGTCACTTCATTATAAGGGTATCCAAAGTCCCTTTAGTGCGCGTACATTATAAAAAAAAAAAAAAACACCCATGTGGTAAGTTGCAGACTTAACAACCGTCCAAAACAACTTGAATTTAATGTTCCGAAAGGAAATTTCTAATCCATTGAAGAAGGGTATCATCGATCCCAAATGCAAGCCAAGACAAAAGAGCTTGATGCCAAACTCTGTCAAATGCCTTTGAAATATCAAGCGCTTTTGCCACTGTGGTGAATAGATTGGTTCCACTTTTCGGTTAGATATGTCATCAAATCACCAGTGGACCTGTTGCTGCTAAAACTGCCGGTCATTAAGAAGTTTTCGGGATTCCAGATATTTCATAAGCTGACGATTTATCAGCGATTCAATGACCTTGGAAAGAAGGGTCGTAACTGCAATTGGTCGGTAGGATGAGGGGGAGGAAGATTCGAATTTTTTTAGGGACTGGCTGGACAAATGCTGTTTTCCATCTTCTCGGAAAGAGCCCTGAAGAATAAGACAGATAGAAAAGCTTACGCAGTGGTTTTGCCAGCGTGGAAGAAAACCTCTTCAGAACGATAGGGGAAATACCTTCTGGACCAGCGGATTTATGTAAGTTGAGATCTCGAAGAACTCTTGCAACTGTATGAGTGCGAAAATGAATTGGTCCCATAGTATATTCTACGCGCTCTAGTACTGGGGGAGCTAGAGCACAATCTGCGAGCGTTGAGCTAGCTGCAAAGTGAGCAGCAAGCATATTGGCTTTATCTAAAGAGCTGACAGCTGGAATGTTATTGCAAATGAGTGTCGGGATAGATGTTGAGGCCGAATTCTTAATATTCTTAACAAACGACCAAAAGTTTTTACTGCCGGTGGGACTTTGTAGTATTTTTTGCCTCAACTTTTGGTCGTAGGAGAATTTGACACGATTAATATGGGCATTGCAGTTATTTCTGGCTCCTTTAAATTTTTTTCGGTGTTTCTCAGTTGGGTTGGCCTTGTAAGACCGAAAGCTTACCTCTCTTAACTTGATAGCGTCTTTACAGCTAAAGTCATACCACGCGTTTACCTTGGGTTTGATACTCTTAATCCTGTTAGGGATAAAACATTTCTTACCCAGGTGAATTATATTTGTTATCATATCCTCGGCAGCATCCACATCGCTATCGAGGAAGTAAAGCGACCAGTTAAAACTCTTAAAAAACCGTTTAAGTCTTCCCATTTGGCTTTCTCGAATTGCCATACGGTTCTTTTTGGAGTTCGTTCTTTAACTTTGTGGTTGGAGTATGAGATATGACACAATGGTCTGATGAACCTAGAGGCGATAATACATTTATGGTGTACTTATCTGGGTGAGAGGTGAGAAACAAGTCCAGTGTGTTGGCGGTTTGACTACTGATGTCCGGAATTCGTGTCGGCTCATTTACAAGCTGGATTAGTTATTTACCTCAGCAAAGATCTCAGCATACCTGCCTTCGGGTGTGGTTTCTCCAGAATGTCGAAGCCAACTAGAATTGTGTACATTGAAATCGCCCGCAACAACGATTTCACTGTAAGTATGAAGCGTTACAATTCGCGTGATGGAATCGGACAGCTCATCAAACTCGTTAAAAGTAAGATTGCGGTCCAAGTTTGGGCTTCTATAAATGAAACAGTGGTGTATTAATTGCCTGCGGACGTGAAATTTAAACCAAATAAAATTAAATTCCGGATTGGAATATTGGCCGTATTGTGGTTGAAGTTGGTAGGCTACATCACTATGTATATAAACGGCGAGACCACGATGGAGAAAGAATAATGGCATTAACTTGTAACCAGGCAGACTAACTTCTGATGGAAGTGACCTGTGTTTCACTTAGTGCCAAAACAGCTGGTTTATTGTGGGAAACATGAGGGTAGAGCGAAAAGAGATTAGTCCTTAAGCCCTGAATGTTGCTCATATCCACTCTAAATTTGGCAAACATCACAGAAAACAAACACAAAAATTTCAACTCAGACGCTTCCTAAGCCGAGCCGTGGAATGCGAATTCAGCGTTAGATTTCCAAAACAAATCACCGCAGGTGTTATACCCATACAATGATTTGCTTTGGTCCACCACCACCAATAAAAATTCACACCACTCGACCTGCTATTCGCCCAATGCTGTTCCTAACCAACCATAGCAAGCACACAAGTGATAAATGAAATCACAATGTACTTCCTATGATCGAACAGGAGCAGCAGCAAACGAGATGGATGGGAGGTAGAGGTCCCACCACGCACTGTGCACTTTATCGTTTTTTTTTGCACTTTATTCATACGCGAGCGTTGTTTTTTTTTTTTTTTTTAATTGTATGTAACACACAAAAACAAAATTTTATCAATTTGTTGTTGGCGTGGAGTGCAACTAAGAACACGTCGGGCGGCGGCTGTCAGATCGGAACTGACGTTCTGACGTAGTCGGGAAGTTACCCCGATGGCACAACCGCCAACCTGGAGGGCCAGGCCCTGTTCTTGACCCTAGGACAATAGGCCAGAAGTTCCGGTGCCATTAACCCACTTCGGGGAGGTGAGTGCTGCCGTTGACCCATCAAGGGCTCATCCGCCACCAACTCCTTTCCAACACCCTGGCTTAGTGTTGGATTTCCCTATAGATATATCTTTTCCCGACCCAATCCCTTCTTTTCTTGGGAGGTCATAGGGAAGTGGAAGGCAACCAGGGTCCCATCAATATTAGGGCCACTTCCCACGAACCTTGAGGGAACCACCCCCACAGGTATACATCACCTCTCAACCCGAAACATCGAGGGCCTACCCCAATTGTGAGCCACCCGGATGAGTGTCCCGCTGACGGTCAAGGAAGAAGATCCGTGGAGAGCCACCCGGACAAGGGTTCCGCTCTAGTCATATCGACGTAGATTGCGAAGAGAGATGTCCATCGAAAGCCACCCGGATGAGGGTTCCGCTTTAGACACTTCGACGAACAAAAGCCCATCGAGAGCCACACGGATGAGGGTACCGCTCAAATCGAATACTGGTCGTCGGCAAAAGCAGTGACCTCGTACGGAGGCCACAACCACCATGACGTACAGCAGTTGCGTCAGGGCGTAGGCGGACGGCCGAAAAACAATTAAACGCCACAGCAATTTAAACACCGCCTGCAGAACATTGCGCCAGGGGCAGGTGTCCAGCAATTGAGGAGCACGGGTAGACGGCCCGAAGTCAAAAGCTCCAAGTAAACAGTTGCAAAAGAACTACCACACTCCTACATAGGTAGAGAGAAATGTTCGCTGGGGGAGGAGGTGACGATCTCTTTCGCTACTCCGACGGGGGAGCACCGGAGGAGCCACAGAGGGAGTGTGGGCGGACCGCCTCGTGAAACACCCTCACCATGAAATCACGCTGCATAATAAGAACAACAACAACAGACGAAAAAAATACCAACAAAACAAATGTCAAAAAAACATCAACGCGAAATGCGACACAAATCAGCGGATGACAACGCAAACACTATAAAGAAAACAAAGAGAAAAGCATTTTGTAAGGAATGACCTACTTTCGGCAAGATCCCCCACCCCAAAATCTGAACGAAATCCCACCAGACGGTTTAAAGATCGCGAATTTTAATAACATGGACACTTGGCTTGCTTTTTGTTCCGGGGGACTTTGGTAAATCCACGTTGATTCTAATCGGTGGAGGGGTTATTTAGTTCTTCCAAAGGAACTAAAATGAAAGTTCCGATCAAAGGGGGCGGAATAGATGTAGATTACCTTGTTTGATTGGCCAATTTGAATTGGGTTTACATCTCCAAGAGGAGATGAATTACACTCTGCCAATTTAAGGTTTCTCCAAAAAATTAATAATATCGCGCGAGTTACGGTCACCCAACCCATTTCAACCGATCATGTCAGTCAACCTCAACATCAGCACATAGATATTTTAGCTTAATTTACAATTCTTCAAATATAATATTTTCTCTGTAATTAAATACATTCAAGTGACGGTTATTCAACCTCAACTTCTATCTCCGTAATTAAATATATTTTTTCAAATAAAACATTCCACACTGTAACCAAATACAAGACCCTTCCGGTCCCACGATGCACCGTCAACAAAATAAACTAATAAAACCCATGTAAAAGAAATTCCATTTGTTGAGTCGATTTCAATAAAGCATACGGCAAAGGTCTGCCCGAAATTAAAATTTGTTTTTTTTTATCACACGGAACAAAATGCTCACGTAACTGGCGCAGTACGGTAGTTCGGTCGATGGAATTTTAATACGAGTATAGTCAACGCGGCGGTTTCATCAAAAAGTCGAGAATTCAGTTGGACTACATGTAAGTCAAAGAAAATTTTTTCTCATTCCCAATCCATGTCCTTTAAAAAACAAAAGGATTTACAAGCTTCCGATAGATTAAGAACGATTTTAAGTGAAAGTGAAAGTGACGTTGGCCCAGCCAACGAAATTTTGAACATGTATGGAACACCATTGGTATGGAATGAAATAAAATCAAACTTAATTTTGCACTATTCAGTTAAAGAAATGAAACTTCTCTTATCAGAGACCTTCACGGTCTTAAACAGGATCAACAAAGCGTCGAACAATTCTATAGCGGCATAATAGAGATATTTGCTACTATAAGCAATCATGTACAAGTTTATGAAACAAATGCTAGCGTGGTAAAAGCCAAAAGTGACCTGTACGGCGATATGTGCTTGAACACGTTCTTGGTCGGATTACGGGAACCTCTTGGCTCGACAATTCGTGCGCTGAAACCCAGGACATTGCCAGAAGCATTTGCATTCTGCATCCAGGAGCAGAACATATTCTACTCAAAGCCTAGTTCTTAATCAGCATACAGGAAAACCCCTGAACAATTTCACCCAATTGGACAACTTTCCATTGCCCAAAGGCGGCAGCCTCACCGATTCGACTTCCCACACAATCAGCAAAGGCGATCTTTTCAGCAGCACTTTCAACAACCAGTATATCAACCCCGTTTTCCACATCAACCGGCTTTCCGGCTATCAACCACAGTTCCAGCAACAAGCTTATGTACCACAATTCCAACAACGGACTTACCAGCCACAGATCCAACAACAGGCCTTTCCACCGCATTTCAACCGACAACAATTTCAGCAGCATCAGGCACCACTTCAACGGCATCAGCAGCAACAGCAGAACCCAGTAGAACCAATGGTCCTTGGTTCCGGTAATACTAGACAGTCCAGGCAAAGTCAACAAAATACTAATCTCTTTAGGCAAAATGGCCCTCCAAGATTTATCAGTCAGGAACTTCACAACGTACAGCATAACCCAATCAATCCTAAGGATACTGTTGAGCAACCAACAGATCCAAATGGATACCAAAATCTGGACCCGTACTATGAGTATAACGACTATCTTGATTAACAAGATATAGATTTGCTCAACACAATGCATGAGTTAGATGATCAAAATTTTCACAACCTGCGACAGACCAGTTGGATACCTAGATATCAACAAACATGGTACTGTCCTCCCTTACATTAATATTTCTTCACCCTTTGGCCGCCCTCTTAAATTTCTGATAGCCACAGGAGCCTCCACTTCTTTTATTAATCCTGAGTTCGTACATTCAGATGATGTTACTTCTATTGAACCCACAACTATTAAAACTATTTTAAATACTCACCAGATAGACAAAGGAATTTGCCTACCCAATTTTTTCGAATTCAATCAACCTGGGAAAACAAAATTCTTAGTATTCCTTTTTCACGGATACTTCGACGGTTTACTTGGACTTGACGCACTTACTGCGTTAGGAGCAAAAATTGACTTGGCTAACAAACTACTCATTACACAAAATTCCAAATTACCTCTCGAATTAAAACCCAATTCTATGTCTCAAAAATATATTCTTTCACCAACATCCAAAACAATTGTGAGTTTACCAGTAGATATAGAAGTAGGAGATGTTATATTGAATAGAACATATATAACACCTGAACTATATATTCCGGAAGGGATATATAAAGCTAATAAGTGGTACGCAAACTTCGGGGTAATTAACACCTCTAATGCAGATCAAACAATCTTTTTTGAACAACCCCTTAAAGTCACCAAACATAGCAATGAAAATTTTTTTGAACTAAACAACTTCGAGATTAATAACAACAAGCCTACGGGATGACTTATAAATTCGGACGACATCACTAAACTAATTAGAACAAACCACCTGAACGGTGAAGAACAAAGAGTTATATTTAGTAAAGCACAGCATTAACACGACGGACGACATACCTATATTTACAAAGTCTTACAGATATCCCTATATCCACAAACAAGAAGTTCAATCCCAAATTAAGCAAATGTTAGAACAGGGTGTAATAAGACGAAGCTATTCCCCTTGGAGTTCGCCAATCTGGATCGTTCCCAAGAAAAAGGACGCCAGTGGGAAAGTGAAATGGCGACTGGTAATCGATTATCGCAAATTAAACGAAAAAACAATTGGCGATAGATACCCTCTACCTAACATCAGTGATGTTTTAGACAAACTCGGTAAAAGTCTCTACTTTACTACACTCGATCTCGCTAGTGGTTTCCACCAGATCGAGATGAATCCAGCGCATATAGCGAAAACTGCCTTTACGGTAGAAGGTGGGCATTACGAGTATTTTAGAATGCCCTTTGAGTTAAAAAACGCCCCATCAACCTTTAAAAGGGTTATGGACAACCTTCTCGGAGATTTGCGGGGAAAAATCTGCTTAGTATATTTAGACGACATTATAGTGTTTTCTACATCACTCCAAGAGCATGCCGAAAATTTAAAGAAAGTTTTTGACAGACTACGCGAAGCAAATTTCAAAGTCCAAATGGACAAATGTGAGTTTCTTTGCAAAGAGGTAGCCTTCTTGGGGCATATAATCACAAGTGATGGTGTGAAACCAAACCCTGATAAAATCTCAGCAATTCAAAACTTTCCTATACCCCGAACCCAGAAGGAAATTAAATCATTCCTTGGACTATTAGGCTATTACCGCAAGTTCATTAAAGATTTCGCTAAACTTACGAAACCACTCGTGGAATGTTTGAAGAAAGGAAGAACTATTCAACTTAACGCAAGGTATGTTACAGCATTCGAAATGTGTAAAGACCTACTGATGAATGATCCAATACTGCAATACCCTAACTTCTCCAAACCATTTGTTTTAACCACCGATGCGAGTAATTTCGCATTGGGTGCAGTCTTATCGCAAGGTACCATAGGTAGTGACAAACCCATCTGTTATGCTAGCCGGACATTAACGGACACTGAGACTAATTACTCCACCATAGAGAAGGAACTTTTGGCAATTGTTTGGGCAACCAAATATTTCCGTCCATATCTATTTGGTAATAAATTTAAAATAGTGACTGACCATAAACCATTACAATGGCTTATGAGTCTAAAAGATCCGAATTCAAAACAAATCAGATGGCGTTCAAAACTAGAAGAGTTCGATTATGAGATATTGTACAAAAAAGGGAAATTAAACTCAAATGCCGATGCATTAAGTCGAATACGCACAGAACCTTCCGCCAAAACAGTCGAAATAAATGCTTCCGAGCCATAAAATGTCAATCCCATAGCCAATAACTCTGCCTCAAATTGCTCCACAATACATTCGGCCCACGAAAACCTAGATGACTATATTTACATTTCTGAACGTCCCCTAAACGAATTCAACATTCAATTGATACTCAAGAGAAACGACAGGAACAAGCCACCAAAACTCGAAATGCTATTTAAAAACAGACAAAGACGAACGGTTTACGAGGAACAATTTACCGAAGACAATATAACAAACATTTTCAAACAATTTCTACCCCCAAACAAATGCTGCGGCATATACACAGACGACGATACATTCAAACTCGTGCAAAGCGTTTATTCGAAATATTTTTCGAACAGTAAAATTTTCAAAATAATACGTTGTACCGATATACTACAGGACATAACAGACAAGACAAAGCTATTACAGAATACCATACTAAAAATAATCACAGAGGCATCAACGAGACTTTACTACATCTCAAGAGAACTTACTTTTTTCCATATATGAAGACCAAAATTTTAAAAAGAATTAACAATTGCGAAGATTGCCAACTAATGAAATACGACAGACACCCAGCGAAAATAAAGTATGAGACCCCAGAAACCCCATTAAAACCCCTAGACATAATCCATGTTGAAGTCTATAGTATTAACAACAGGAAAATTCTTACAATTAAAGATAAATGCTCCAAATTTATCGCTGCATATACACTCCCAATGCAGAACAGCCTAAATGTAATAAAATCCTTAAAACACTTTATAAGCCTGCACGGCATACCTAAAAAACTAATTTGGGATCAAGGATCGGAATTTACAGCACTTTTAGCCATAGACTTTTG